>CM069916.1:75306279-75651641 GCA_036172215.1 Camellia granthamiana
AACCGACAGAGCGAAAATCAAGCTCAACGCTTTGTCGAGCTAACCTTGTCATCCCAATGTTCATGCTTAACAACCGAGCAGAATGCCCTCTCTCTCCAATGCCGAGCACCAATAGTTGTTGGTCATCTTACTAGAAGTGTTCTTGGCAATCTCTAGTTTTGCTCAATTCTTTAGCATTAAACAAATGCCAGGGCTAAAAAACACATTAACAATAAACCAAAGGATCGAAAAGAATTGCCCGACCAAGTGTCTCAGTGTCACGACCCAAACCCGCCCCCTATAGGTTTAGCATCGTAACCGGTCAGTAATCCAAGATTACCAAAGGCCTTCCCTATATAATCAAAATAATCGGGGCTTGCGGAAGCAATAAACAAAACACCGATATTCCAACGAGCTATGCATTTTATATAAATAAATAATCACATGCGAAAGAGTTAATTTACCCACTTACGTTACATAACATATAGCATAATATTTTATGCAAAAACATATGTACAAGTAAAAAATGTATAACATAACCGAAAGCTTGCTAACGCCCTTCCAGGCCTAGCCCCAACTCGAAGGCACCCAAAACACTTGGTAGGCTTCAAAACGGTAACTTGGTTCAAGACTCCGCCTAGGCTTGACTTTCGGGGCGCTCACCTATAAATATATATATAAAAATAGTGAGTTAAAGCCCAGTGAGTAACATTAAAGTAAAGGGGGTTAGTGAACGAATTCCAAATATATCATATCCATAAAACAATTCATGACACAATCATTCATATCAGTCTCATATCAGAACATAACATAATGGTACATCTTATAGAACATATTACATATCGTCTTCCGACTAAAGTAATCGGTTCCGGATACCGATTAAACACATATCACCACGATGAAGTGGCTAACAAGATCTCATATTCATAGTTATGTCATGGACTCGCATTTACATGCCGTCCCCATGACTTGGGACTATCTATGGATGCCATAATAGATTTCAAACATGGGACATTCGTTCACGTAAACAATATCATTTCAGAAATCATAACATAACACGTTTGGAACATAATTCATATCAACATATCTTTACAAAAATGTTACTCACAGTGAGCTTCCAGAAACGGTTGGTCAGTCTTTGAGTCTTAACCTACAAACATAAATGTACATGGCACAAAACATGTCTCATTATTAATCATTCATGTGGCCATACATGGTTTAGCTTTCTCACTTTAATTTCCCATTCATTCCATGCTACATAACTTGTCCATATTGCCCATATACTTGGATTCAACACATATTTTCTAATTCACTTACTTATGTTAATGTCTTTGCCTTATTAATCTTTAACGGCTCGTAAATCATGCCTAATAATGCCCATAAAGATATGGGAGTGAAGATATGTACTTAAAACATGCCTGAGGGTAACAGTTTACAGGCAGAATTTTGGGGCAGAATTCAGTAGAGGGCACAGTCATCCTACTATGCTCGTATCTGTTTTGGTGAAGTTAGGCTGAGATGCTACATGTTTTCCCTTTTGCTAGGGTAGTCCTGGGAACCATAGCTTCAGAAGGTCTCCGAAATCCTCCCGGGTACATTGGACTAGTGCTGATAGACTTTGTTAGGTCAGAGATTCAATTCAAGGGCAACCAGTGTTCTTTGGCTGAGGCAAGGCAAAGAAGGGCCAGACAGGGCTCACCGGTTCATTTGATCCATCAGTCACTAGTCACATCACCTTTGTTCGGACTCAGCAGACCGTGATGGCACAGGGTTCGGAAGAATTCGTGGCCGTAGGTAGCAGCGTTAAATCAGGGAACTGCCATGCAGGCTGAGACCAGTATTGAAACACAGCGCCCCATCTGGGGCATCTGCCTCACATCCTGCTTTGGGACCCCAACCGAACTTTGACCCACTTCCGCCGGTTGAAGATTTGCAGTGTCCGAATCCTCGAGAAAGGTTGACCCAAGCCCGAGTTTTCAGACCCCTGGTACAGCCTAATGAGAGGCTTTATCCCCTTGATGCTAATGACCTCGATCTGACCGCAGTGAAAATTGCGAACCTTGAGAAGCAATTCAAAAAGGCACAGGGCCTTAACTCCATTCCCGACATTGAGGAATGGGCATACTGAGTCTGCCGTCCGGCTCCCAGACAGATTCAAAATGCCACATATTGACCGTTTCGACGGGTCTGGGGATCCAATGATACATATCCGACTTTTCTTGGATGTCCTAAAGCCGATGGGTCTGACTAAGCCACAGAAACTCTCTCTGTATGGAAGAACCCTGTCGGGTGTAGCAGCCACTTGGTACGCTAAGTTGGAGGACAAAGTGAAACAAAACTGGGAAGAACTGGCCGAGGCCTTTGTTGACCAGTATTCTTACAATACCCAGGTTGAAATGACCATGCAAGAGCTTGAAACAACCCGCCAGAACCCAACAGAGTCTTTTGTGGAATTTGTTGCGAGGTGGAGAGCAAAGGCAGCACAGATGACAGATCGCCGCCCTTCTGAGAGGGATCAAGTGCAGATGATGGTGCGAAACCTCGAGCATGATATGTTGCAAAAATTGATAGTCGCTCCATTATTTACTTTCAAAAGTTTGCATGAACTGGGGGTTCAGGTCGAGAATGCGTTCAACAGCGGGATCATTCCCAGAACAAGTGAACCGACAAGGAGGGTGATTTCAAGGAGTACCAATGCCGGAAGTAGTACTATTCCCGAACCCACTGAAATCAATACAGTCACCACAGCCAACCCTTTTGCCAAACCAAGCCTACAAACAACCAGCCCAGCCCGAGCTCAGGGCAGAACTTTCATCCCTCTCTATATGAGCCTGACTAGCGCACTAAAAGTCTTGGGAAAGAGGGCATCTCAAACCCCTCGATCCTCAACCTCTTCCTGACCCACTCCCAGCCAGACATAACCCCGCCCAAGTATTGTATGTACCATCAGCAGCGTGGTCATGGCACCGACCGTTGCTATCGCCTTCATCATGAGGTCCAAAATCTCATCGACAACTGGACGATAGCTCCACCTTCAGACCCCAATGACCAAACATCTCCTGCCTACCTCAATCTCATCCATATACTGCCATCCACCTATGACCCCAGCATATACATCATCCCAGTCCATCTACCCAAGCCTGAGGTGTTCATTCCAGAAAGCGTTGGACTTATGCATGATGGATGCATCTGGACCCCCAATCATCTCAAACCCGTGAGCCCACTACTTCTGAGCTAAAGAGAATGATCGAAGATCTTCAAAGAACTGTGACAGATCTAGCCTCTGGGACATTGGCTCCATCATCGACCACAGCACATGCTAGGAGTTTCACGACAAAAGGCTCCCCAATCTTGGAACGGGCTGTATTTGAGGAATGCCAATCCCTTGGCAAAGTGGAGGCGAGTGGAAAGAACAAGACAGGGGCGGGCATGGACCCCCATGAACATCTTCTGTTGGCTGTTGAGGCTTTGAAAGCCGAGGGATTGGACAAAGAGCAAGTCCTCACAGTTGTTGCAAAAAACTGTGGATGACACTTTCGCTACTCAAGTTGGGGGCAGTTTGAACCAAAGGGAAAACCAGGAGAAGGGCCATTATGCCAGAGGCAATCCTGTTAGCTCTAACCCTCCACTCAGAAGAGATCAGCAAACCAGGCCAGCACCTGCCAATCCTTTTACTGGTGCGTCCAGCAAAAATCCACAAACCCAGAAGTACCAACCCCGAGGTCAGAGGGTCTTCCATGCCCTCTATATGCCTTTGTCCAAAGCTCTCCAAATCCTCGTTGGACAAGGCCATCTCAAACCCCTTGAGCCTCGGCCTCTTCCGAACCCTCTTCCGGCTACGCATGATGCTACCCAGTACTGCGCATACCATCAGCAAACTGGCCATACTTACCAACAACTGCTTCCGTCTTCGCCATGAATTACAGGATCTATTTGACAACGGGGGACCATCCTCCCGCCGAGCTCAGCAAAATCTATCGGCACTGGGTCAGTGAATTTGGGGGATAATGTTATATGAACGGGGGATGAACCACCTGCAGGCGGCGCTCGATTAACTCTAGACGTGGGAATGGCATGCACTGTTTTGAGCAATGTACAAGTGCTGTTAATTTTGCATTCTGACTTGGGTATTGGGTCAATTTTGTTGTTTTTGTTTTGAGTCTGTCTTTTTATTTTGAGTCAGTCTCTTTTGTTTTGGGTCTGTCTTGTTGTATCGAGTCAGTCCCGTTGTATAGGAGTCGGGTGCTTCCGGGGGTGTTACCTCGGGCATCACCATTTTGTTTTGTGTTTATCTTTTCGTTTTGTTTTGAGTCTGTTTCTGCCCAGGGAACCAATTGTGCCAGCAGACTTTGAATAAACAGCAGTGATTTTCACATTCTTGTATTCGCTTCTGCCTTGTGCCAGTTATGCCAGGAGTTTTGAATGAGATGGCAGTATTTGACTAAGAACTCTGTCTTTCTATGCCTTAAAGTCATTGTAATGACCTGAGTTTTTTCAAAACTTTTTGAACACTGCGGTGAAAACAAAGAGGGAGGAATTCCTCGGGATTTGCAAAACTTTGATCAAATTGAGAGAAAGAGAGGCGTGCTAAGCCCTTAATGATTGAGATCATGCTTGTTAATGTGAGTACTGAGAAGGACCCTAGCTTTGATCCAGATTGGTTCTACACTGTCTTCAGCTGCGAGCGATTTGTCGCTTTCCTAAAAACTTTCAAAAAATGTTTTGCGCGGTCCCGCGAAGACATGTGTGGAATCGCTCTTGAGATTGTGCAGCTTAGGATCACTCTCAGCCTCGAGACTTGGCCCTTGCTTTCAAACTTTGAACTTGAATTCAGAATGTTCAACGGTCAACCACAATGTAGGGGCCTGTGTGGCCAGATTATAAGCAGCCCTCGAACAAGAGGCACCAAAGTCAGATCAAGAAGGTCAGACCTCATCAGAAGAAGCTAGCAAAGCTAGAACAGCAGTACCCTTCGAACTAGGGGCAAAAAATATCCGATGTGCTCGAAGAGCCAAAGATGGATCCTTTTGCGAATCAATACAGCAGTCATTTTCCTGGATTCAGATGACTTCAGGATCTCAAAACCATTTGGCATGGACCTGTTACACTTATTACCCTTTGAGAGGCTCACTGGGCCGAAAACCCGGAAAGGGCGACCCAGGCAAAAGTATAGAGCAAGAAAAGATATATATAAAAAGCAAAAAAAAAAAAGAAAAAAACGAAGAAGGCAAAAAAAAAGAAGAAAAAAACAAAGAGAGAAGAAAAGAAATGAAAAAGAAAAGAAAAACAAAGCTCGCAAGGTTGAAAAACCTGTCACAGGCGCCTTGGCAAAAGTTTAGAGCATAAAAAGGAGAGGTTAAATACCCGAGTGTACCTTAACCCCGAACTACGTAAGGCTTGATTTCCATCTTTGGGATACGTAGGCAACTTCATCCTGAAGTCCCAGCCGTAAACACTTCAAATTCGATTGTGTCCATGTGATGGTTCTGGTCTTTGTCTTCACTGTATCCGAGAGTCTGGTTGTGTTCGTCGCTCTGAGGACTGACTACAATGCGCTTGCGGTGCCATTCAAACAAGGAGCAACTTTCCGTTGCCATTCAACGCGCTGCGGTGCCATCCAAACAAGGAGCAACTTTCCGTTACCATTCAATGTGGCGCGGTGCCGTGCAAACAAGGGGCAACTTTCCATTGCCATGCAGTTCTCTTCAAGCACGAGGCAGTTTTCCTTTGGATCCGAGGTTGTGCATCTCGAAAGTGGGTTCTATGCTTGTTGAGCAGTGGCCGATCGTAAAAACAGCTTTTGAGAATTTTTACTGAGGTTGACTATTTTCTCGAAAATCATTCTATCTTTTCCAAAACTGGACCCTTTTCATAGACCCAAAAAAGGAAAATTCTCAGTGCTCATAGCCTAACTTGCATGATTTTAAATCAAAAATCGAACAAGCATGTTGATCTAACTCTCATTTTGGTCAAAACTGTTTTAGTGGAAAGCAAAAAACAAAAATGGTCGAAATAATGAACTAGGGGCACAGTTGAGTCCGGTGTTCTGTCTTTTCACCCATTGTCAACATACTCGCCAGAAAGGGCACCCTACTCGCCAAGAAGGGCACTCTACCTGCCAAGAAGGGCGCAATTGAAGTTAACGACAAAGGACTAAAAGCTCTCGTATCCTCCAAGCAACGAGGTGTCGAGCCAAGTGCGAAGCACGAACTGGAATGAGGCAAGATATTCCACTCCATCATCTGGACAGATCTTATCACGTCCAAACTCCCCAGCAAAGCATCATCAACCGATGCTAGCTGTAGATTTGCTACACACCCAGTTGTAGCGCAACCCTTCTATGGGAGGAATTCACTAGCTGCGTGTAGAAGAAGAAGAATCTAGCAGAATGCTAGGGGCACGAGCTCACAACTTGTTGTTTATCTATCAACCACCCAGGGGACGGGATGAAAAATGAGAGATTGAAGAATAGAGAGATGTGTGATGAGAGAGAAAAAGTGAGAAAAGGGCTTTTTCAGAAAAAACAGAGCTTGAGGGCCGAGTGATGTGAGAACCACAAATGAGAAAGGGTGGGGAAACACTACCCGGTGAAACAGGCTCCCTGTGCACGTCTGAGTGTCGTGTCTTTTTTATCTCGATTCTTGTTTTGAGTCGTTTCAAGTGTTACTCGATGTGTCTAGGTTGTGTGCCTTTTCTTTCCGTGTTGAGTCGTTTTGCTGTGTCCAGTCCGCAGGCTCAATACCTGATCGAAAACTCATCTCTCGATTTCAAAAATAAAATCGTTTTGTGCTCCGAGTGCCGTGCCGTGCCGTTCTCCACATTTGTGCAAAACAGAATTGGTTCTTTCATAAAGCCGCAGAGTTCAACCCAGGTCATGTCAGAACAGTCAAACAAGGACCTATCTGAAGCTATTTAGGTTCCGGACTGCAAAGCAAAAGAAAAGAGGAAAATTTGGAGCGTCTTAGCATGTTTCAACTTTAGCAAAATCCGAGACTGCATTCCAGGTGCACCTTCTCAGGCCTCGCCATTTCTCTGGAGTATGAGTGTGTCTCGACCCCAAGTGTAAGCCAGCTTCAAGTCAAAACGGCAGTCCAAGCAGCACCAGAGGGTTTCACATGCAGCTGTTATCTCTCGCCAATTTGAAATAGGGTGTGCCCCTTTGAGCTGAGTATGTTGTGAAGTCCTCTAAGAAGCAAATCAGGGGCACCAGAGTATATATTTGATGATCCTCTATTGCATAGAATGTGAACTTTCATATACACTGCTGTTGCATGCGTGCCGCGCATCATTATGATTCATGCATAGAATATGCCTGCTTTCAATATTGCATAGAATGTGCTTCCATACTTGCATAGAAAATGCTTGTATCTATTGCATAGAAAATGCCCCCATACTTGCATAGAAGATGCATTTTATCACACTTTCTTGTGCATTTTATCTCTCTCGCACTGTCTTGTGCACTTACACTTTGTATCTCACTTGCACTGTCTTGTGCATCTTGTGGTTGTATCTCACTCGCATTATCTTGTGCATTACATATCAATCGCGCTGTTTAGCGTATCGCACTGTCTTGTGCATTTCAAATCACTCGCGCTGTTTAGCGTATCACGCTGTTTAGTGCATTTCAAATCAATCGCGCTGTTTAGCGTATCGCACTGTCTTGTGCATTTCAAATCAATCGCGCTGTTTAGCGTATCGCACTGTCTTGTGCATTTCAAATCAATCGCGCTGTTTAGCGTAACGCACTATCTTGTGCATTTCAAAATCAATCGCACTGTCTTGTGCAGTTTACATTCGCGCTATTTTGCGCATCGCACTGTTCTGTGCAGTTTATCACTCGCGCTACTTTGCGCACCTCAATCGCACTGTTTTGTGCAGTTTATCATTCGCGCTATCTTGTGCACCTCAATCGCACTGTCTTGTGCAGTTTACATTCGCGCTATTTTGCGCATCGCACTGTTCTGTGCAGTTTATCACTCGCGCTACTTTGCGCACCTCAATCGCACTGTTTTGTGCAGTTTATCATTCGCGCTATCTTGCGCACCTCAATCGCACTGTCTTGTGCAGTTTACATTCGCGTTATTTTGCGCACCTCAATTCCATTGTCCTGTGCTTTGCATATCACATCGCACTATCTTGTGCATTTCAAATCAATCGCGCTGTTTAGCGTATCGCACTATTTTGTGCATTGTATCATTCGCGCCATCTCGCGCGTCCTACCTGCACTTGTTTGTGCAGAACATTTCACTCGCGCTATTTTGCGCATCGCATTATTTTGTGCACATTACTTGCATTGTGCATACATTTTATCGTGCTATCTTGCGCATCTCACCTGCACTTGTTAGTGCGTCGCATTGCGCTATCTCGCGCACCTTACCTGTATCACACTGCTTTATGCATTCACCCGCCGGCGCCGCGTGTGTCAAAACTTTCAGAATCACATTGAATATATGTTGTTAGCATATGGTGCTTGTTGAATTTCTCTCTTTTGCAGGCACGATATTGTATGTACGGTTCATTTGAGGCTGGTGCGATCAGACGAATCGCACAGGTATCGTATCTTCTCCATGTGAGACGCAACAAGAATTGAATAATTCTCCGCATTCCTAACTGCATAAGATGTAGTTATTGCTTTGCATTCTTGCTTAAAACTGTTGCATCTATTTGTGAATACTTGCTTCATTACAGCTTGCTGCACTTGCATGGTCATTAAGTTACATCTGGCTCCGTGCATACCGCTTTGCATTTTGCCCTTTGCCTGCGGGCACGCTTGCGGGCACATCTCTGTTTATCTTGTATGATTGTCTAAGTCTTCGGCCTCGTCAAAAATGGGTCGTCTCTGGGCTTTGACATTCACTCCCGTCATTTCTTGACTTCCGAGTTCTGTCAAAGAGGGGCAACTGTAGACACCCCATTTTTGACCGACCTTAAGACTCAGACGTCACCGATTGAGCGCTCGGTGGTGTTGCATATTGTGCTCGTTCAGAAGTCTCAGAGTCTCGGCCGTGAGCCCTGCTTCCGGACTTCCGAACCCTCTTTTGTACCTTGCCTCGGTTTGCGAACCAGACTCGGTTTTCTCTATTTCTTTTCCTGAGGGGAGGGAGAGGTCCCGTAGACCATCTCTCAGTGGCTGTGGGCTACATTTCGTGGCCGTAGGCCATTTTGCCCATTTCGGAGCCCGGTTCCCGGTTTTCGGAGCCGTCAGGCCGTGTGCCTCGGTTCGGGACCGTCTAACCATCTCCGATTCCTCCGGTTTTTGGCATGCATCTCACTTACTCCCTTTCGAGGGACACTGGGGCCTGAGAGACCCACTTCGTGGTCGAATGCCACTTTCGGTGCTTAACAGCCTATTTTCGAGACCCCGAACTGCGTGTTTTGGCCCCCGAGCATTCGTTTTGCATCGGTTTTCGTTCATTTTTGGCAGGTACCTCTGTTTTATCACCAGGAAGGTCACTGAAGGGTGGGAGGCCAGCAATTGTCTCAACAACCAGTTATATTCCTTCGGCGCCCTCCGACGCCCGTTTTTCTCACTTCCGAGCCAATGTTGACCACCCTAGGGCCACTTTCTTCAAACCCAAACCACATATTTGTGTTGTAGACACCTAGGAGGACACAAATATCATATGGCTGGCCAGAAATTCAACTTGACCCTTTTGAACCCCTTGGAAAAGTGGGTTGTTCTCTTTCCTGGTTCACAGTTGCCAATTTTCAACCACAGGGTTATGTTCAGGACACATGGGAGGACACTAATCTAGCATGGCCGGCCACTAATTCAATTGACCCTTTTTGACCCTTGGCCGGCCGGCCATGGGGGAGGGCCGGCCGGCCACCTGCAACCCAGAAAGCTGGCCGGCCTTGTTCCATTCAGTGAGTATATTACAGCTGTATAGCTGTTTTCCCCCAAAAATATCTAGATCCGGGGAAAAGTTTTGGAGGGAAACTTGATGCCATTTCCCTCCAGTTTTTCCTCCACTTTTCTCCCCCATTCTTGTCTATATAGCTGGCCTCCCAACTCAAGGAAAAGGGTTGGAAAATTGCTTACACTCATATCTCTCCATTTCTCTCTCATTTTCTCAAGTTTTGACTCCATTTCTTCACTACCACCAAGCACCACTACCACCATACCATTTCCAGCAGCTTGGGGGGCTTTCCAGCAGCTAGGAAGCAACATTCCTTGGTCCAAGAGGTAGCAAAAGTTTGGTCTTCAAGGGTAAGTTCATCTTTCCCTCTTTCGTAGCACTTTTTTGCACCATTCTTCTAGCCTAGTTGCTTGCTGTTTTGGGCTCCGACCCTAACTTAAAGGGTCATTATTTTGAGCTATTCTACATGTTTGTTGAAGGGCTCAACCCTATTTGAGAGCCCCATCTTACACTTGCTTCAATACTCTCTTGTATGCCATTATTTTGCATAGTATTTCTAGCCTATTTGTGATCTGTTTTTGAGTATGATATAAACTGTGAGTTGGCTTATTTTGAGCCCCTCTACAACATTGTAGAAGGGATCAACACTGTTGGGGGCCTCCATGTAGCACTTACCATTATACCCCTCTTTGGCCCCCATTCTTGCATGCTTTGTTAGCCTATTTTGCTTCTGTTTTTAGGCCATGATCAGAACTGAAAGTGGCCATATTTTGACCTTCTTGGCATATCTTATTAAGGGTCTTTGGCTGTTTGGTGAATGCTTTGTATACCTCATGTTATAGCCTCTTGTTGGCCTATTTCTTGCATGGCATTTTTAGCATGTTTGCATACTGATTTGAGGCTTGTCATCTACTGTAAATGTTCATGTTTTTAGGCCCTCTTCAGTGTTGTAGAAGGGTCTTTTGCCATTTGGGCTTTGCATCTATCACTTGCTTCATTGCTTCCCTTACGAAGCTATTTTGTATGCCATTTTAGCCCTACTTGTGATTGCTGTTTTGTAACAACCCTCATTTAACTTAGCCGTGCTTGCATACATCTTTGTATGATTTTGTCTCGTCATGCTGTAAATCTTGTTATCTTGTTTAGTCGTGCTTCGTTATGTGTTACTTGCCTGATCTTGTACCTTGCTTGGTGTGTAGCCGAGGTTGGTTTAGTCTAGTTCGCCTTTGAACCTTTGCACTTAGAACCGCGTTGGAACCACTTGGTTGACCTTCATCTTCACCTCGGCACGGTTGCCGAGATGTCACTCTTTGGGCCGAAGTGTTTAGAGCCAAGGCCGAGATGTTTCACATTTAGCGATTTTGTCTCAGGGCAGGTATGACTTAGACCGAGGTGTGGCATACCCAGGCCAAGGTGTGGCACAGCTTAGTCAAGTGTCGTCCTCCCTAGCCGATATCTTTGTTGACCTGTTGCCGAAGTTTTGACTCTAGCCGATGTCCTTGCTTGCCGATGTGTCTTGCCGTCTAGCTTGTTGAATACGCTTCGTCAGAGACTTGTCTTATCAATCAGTCACTTTTGAGCTGAACCAACCCGGTAGTGCCACGTGTCCGAGCTGTGTGTTAAGACAGCCGGCAGACCTTGAACCAAATCATTTTGTCTCAAATCTTTGTTTTTAGAGAGAGAAGCTCTCAAGGAAGAATGAAGAGTTTTAGAGAGAGAGTAGAGTTCCGAGCTTGATCTTCAAGGATCGAACCGTTGGATTCGAGTTTTGAGGTTTGATTCTTGCTCTCCTCTGTTTGTTCTTGTTGTTTACCGAGCTGCATTGCATGATCGCATTTGTTCTGCATGCCATGCATTGATTTGAAGTTGGTTCTTGAAGAGGAAAAAAAAATAATATTCTTGTGTTCTTGAAGAAGATCTTGTTTGATCCGAATGTGTTTGGCAAGAACCACGTTTTGTGTTTGTTTTCACACGATTTCTTGTGAGGGTACCCAGGTCCATGTTTTTGAACTCTTGGCATGAAATCTCAGTTTTGAATAAGCAAGTTATGATTTTGGCATGCATGTTTTTGACGTTCTTGGTGATGTTGTCCCTTGCATTCTTCAAAGGGAAACCCAGACTTTTCCCAATTTCGTTTTGTATGTGGCCATCAGGACCACACCTCGGCAAGGAGGTGTGGGACCTCGGCAAGACCTGGACGATACCCAGTGTGTTTTCCCGAGATGGGAAATAACGTTTTGACTCCCAGCATGTTTTGCTTTGTTATTGACTTGGATTCGGTGAGAGTGCCGAGATCATTGTGCGCATGTAAAGCTTGTTTTGAGAATGTGATTTGTCATGTGATTGTAGGACTTTGATCTTTGCTTTGAGCCTACACCTGAAGACCGAGGTGAGTGGTGCTTTTAATAAAGCTACGTTATACTGTTTTGGATAAACTTTGTCTTGCCTTGTTTTGATAAAAGTATTTGATAAGCATGAATGATTAGCCTGTTTCGATGTATCAAGTATAAGCCGTGTTTTGATGTTATCAGTAAAAGTCCCTTGGCTGGAGGACTATAAACTTTCGCAACACTAGGTGTAAAAGTCCCTTGTACTGGAGGACTATAAACTTTTGCAGTACCAAGTATGAAAGTCCCTTGTACTGGAGGACTATAAACTTTCGCAGTACCAAGTATGAAAGTCCTTTGGCTGGAGGACTCTAAACTTTCGCAGCACCACCGTGTCAAAAAGGGCTACGGGCCTAAGTGACACCAATTTCTTGTGTTAAAAAGGATACGGTCCTTTCTTGAAAAGTTATCGTGTTAAAAAGGGCTACGGGCCTAAGTAACACAAGTCCCTTGTGCTGGAGGACTCTAAACTTTCGCAGTACCTTTGACCAATCGATTACGGATCGTACAGTCCCTTGTTTCGCCGATGTCAGTAAGCATCCCTTGAGACTTGTAAGATTTGATGGATGAATACGGTTCATCCCTTGGTTGATAAAGCTGGATTTGTGTTTTGCCGATGTCAGTAAGCATCCCTTGAGACTTGTAAGATTTGATGGATGAATACGGTTCATCCCTTGGTTTGATAAAGCTTGATTTGTGTTTTGCTATATGAGGATCTCGGCTAATATTTGTATGGTTTTGACATGTTTCGTTTTGAAAGACTTCGGCTATATTCATGCAAAACCTTTATTATTGGTACCATTCACTGAGTTCCAAACTCACCCTCTCTATATATATGTAGGTGATGAGCAGGACGGCGGTGACGCCTAGATGCATTTTGCAAAGCTTGTTTTTGGATTCTTGCCACGTCGGCTTAGTCTTGCATTCATGTCGGCGACGACTCATTTACGTCGGCCTTTTTGTATTTATGTCGGCAAATCTTGAAAATCATGCTTCTTGGCTTGTATTTCCTGTATTTTGTATATGTCGGCTGAGAAGCCTTTTGATCAAGATGTAAATTGTATTTTGTTATATATGGATTTGGATGTGAACCATATTGTATATGTCTTGTCATTTGATCTAAGCACAGCTCTCATGGGCCACTTGTATTTTAAGTTATTGCTTCCGCATTCGTAAGCCCCCTATGAGTACTCTGTTTGTGTGTGGATTTTGTAAGATGGCCTTCGGTAATCTCGGATTACTGGCCATCACGGCACCATCCTACTAGGGGCGGGTTGGGGTCGTAACATGTTTGGCCGTGTTTTGTACTGTAAAAATGTGAGTTTTAGGGCCGCCTTGCTTCTGCTTTTTCATGTCTTGTTCAAATTATGCATGTATTGTATAGCTACAAGTCATTTTGGATGACTAGTTTTGCATTTCGGGAGAGATTCCTTACATCGGGTTTCATTTCGCCTCATTTCGGGGCTGTTTTGCCCCTCATTTTGCTACTGATTTTTGCATGTTTGCATGTCATATTCTGTGTCTTTGCCATGTCTCATTAGAGTGGCATTTCGGTGCCTGAGGGTCCGTTCTCGGTTTGCGTGCGCGCGTGCACGCATTTCGAGGTGTCTTGTTTTTATCTGATGGCCTCCTATGTGAGTGTGGCTGAGGCTCTCTCATGTTGGTGTAAGCCCATTATTGCATTGCGTATGCCATTTCATCCATAGCATTGTGTATGCTCGGTTGTGTATTACCTCGTATAGCGTGTATGCCATTCCTTGACATTGTGTATGTTAGGATTGCATATTAGCTGCATTTCATGCATATCATGCATATTGCATCGTGTTCGGGATAGGAGTTAGCCCGGGCACGGGAAACGAGGTACGTTCCGTACTCCAAGTGATGGAACGTGTCTCAATTCCCAAGTCACCGACACTTCGGATTACCCATGGTGGAGTTAGGTTTTGTTGTAGTGTTCATATGCATTCATTCTATATTGAGTTGTGCAATTCGGCTCCTCGGCCATCATGCATCGAGATGCGTGATTGGTGGCACGAGGATCGAGGCATGCATATATTTGTGAAATACATTGCTATGCCCCTTTCCTGCTCTCTGTTGCAGCAAAATGAAGAATCAGCAGTCTTTCGAGACCTGGCACGTATTTCGAGGAACATTGCAAACAGAGGTTAATTGGGGCATCCCAGTGGATTTCCGCGCAAGGCAGCCCAAACATGCATCATTTCATTATCCGGAGCGGAGTCAAGGCAGTCCCTGGCTTGCATGCCAGTTTACAGTTTTTCTTAGTTAATTTGTTAATTAATTAGGATGTTTGTATATTATTCGGACTGTAATATCGGGACTGTAATATTCTTTCATTCGGGACTGTATATTCTTTTGGACCCTCTGCGCGAGGGCATAATTGTAATAAGTGTGGGTGAGTGTGATGTATGTCTTCCAACCCCACGTCTTTCTTCCCTTTTATTTACCTGCTTATGATGGTTAGATTAGGGCATATTTCAATTAGCATACAGTATGATAGCATGTTTGCATTCATTTATCTATTTTGCACGCACCGGGCTCGGCGCATCATACAAACTGCATTTGTATTTCAATTCCAAATTGAATACGTGTTATTTGTAGCATTCCATATGCCATGTTTAAAATAGCCGAGCCTGCTATAGTTGCATTCTGCATGTGTTGCATTAGGCATTTCTGTATACTTAGGATCATGCATGATTTCTAATGTAGTTTCTGTTTTGGCTTGGAGTACTCGGTGAGTTTTTATGCTTTAGCATCCTTGCATGCGTGTGAGTGTTGCCATGAATAGCATGCTTGCCATGAGGCTATTTGCTTATGTGATATAACTGCCTGAATGCCTGTGGGTGAAGGTTGGGTTATTTGGATTGGAACAATTCATCAAATGTTTGTTTTAAGCCCACTGGATAGTGGCAAAACCATGTTTTCTAAGCCCACCTGAGGGTGGCAAAATCTGTATTTTTAAGCCTACCTGCGGGTAGCAAATCATCTTTCAACAAACAAACATGAAATGTTTTGTTCCAATTCAGGCGACTCAGTCTATACTTGTATGCTGTGCGCATCACATAGTAACCTAGGCTAATAACCGGAATAAGAACACACAATGTTTTCAAAACTCGATATCATGGTTAGTAGAGGCCGGTCTTTGACCGGCCGAGCGGGGGTGCTCACGAAGTGACCTTCCCCAATCGTACCGCAGTTCCCGAGCCGAGGCAACTTTGGTGATGACGGACACGTGGCCTTTGGCACTGAGTTAGGGTTTCCTAAATTTCCCTATAAAAAATATTTAGGTGGCGACTCTGTATCTGGCAAAGCAGTCCATGTTTGGCACTTCTTTCAAAAAATCTGTTTTCAAAACGATTTGCCGGATTTGGACTCTTTGGTTCAAGATTAAGAACCGTGACATTTGAGTCCTTCGAACTGTAGTAGACCCAATATCGAACCAGAAACGGGGGGGGGGGGGACTCGCACTCCTCGCCCGGGATGCGTTCGGGGACGTCTACAATGTCATCTTTCTGTACTCTTAATTTCATGCTGTTTAAATGAAATTTTTCTTTGCTGATCAAAAAATATATATATATATATACTATCTAAGATGGACTATTTAATCACATAAAAAAAGATAGAAATTATATTTAGAGATTATTCTTATATATTATGCTATTATATACAACTATAACTGTAACAAATTAATTATAATATATATGAAAAGTTATATTAAGCTTTAATTTTTAATTAATTGAATTATAATTAACAAACTAACAAGTAACAGTAATGATATAATGGGATAGAAAGATGATAAAAATAAAGAATACAATGATATTTAAAAGTTTTAAATTTACCTAATTATACAAAAATCTAATGTTATAGTAAAATGTTGAATTCTCAATAAATTTTCACATTTTCTATAAAATAAAAAATTTGATACCCATTTTTTTTTATATTATTTTTATGGTCTTTATTAAAAAAACAAAATCAGATCAAAATCCTTGGCATAGAACGAACTATAGATACTTCAATTGCAACCATAATCACCAATAATTCTTCTCCACCATGCAAACCTATAGACAAACATATAAACATCACTAAAACTGAAACCGAAACCAAAACTAAACCAATTGTAGAGAAAGAGAATCACATAGGAATAAAAAATAAAATTAAAAAACAAATAAATTTATGGAATTGGAGAATGTTACCTCCAACAACTTGGACATCACTTAACCCAATCTGTTAGCTTCTGCGCCAGTGTCTTCAAAATAATCAAATTATTCTTTAAATAAGACTTGAAAATTGATTAATTTGTCTCATTAAGTGATTTAAAATCCTGATAGATATATATCAGAAAAACAGATAATTATATTACTAAATCATAATTCAAATTTAGATATTATCATATTTTTTTGAGATCCATATCTAAATTCTTATCTTCGTTTTTTTTTTTTTTTGTGTGGTTTTTATTTTTATTTATTTTTTCAATTTATTTAATATGGAGTTGTGGGTTTCTATTTTTTTTTTAATTTAATTTATCTATGGTTTCTATTTTTTTTTAATTATTATTATTTAGGTAAGTTATGATGTGAGTTAGATATGTGATAGAGATATGAGTTTTATTGATTTAAAGTATGATGGTGAGAGATATTTTCAAATTAGATTTGTTTAGATAAGCTTTAAAAAATTTTAATTTGATATTGAGATGCAAAAGAAAAATTTTAACTGAATAAAGACTTTATAGATTTTTAGAATTTAAAATTGGATATTGAGAGGTAAAAGAAATACTTTAACTGGATAAATAAAAATCAAATTTATTAATTTTTTTTGTTTGCATATTTGATTTTTAGTTTTTTTTGTTATGTTAAAATATAATATATAAAATATAGATACATACCTACAACTTTCATGAAAAATATTATCTGATTTTTTGGATGAGAGAAAAGGAATGTAAATGTTTTAATATATTTTTTTGAAAATTGGTGAGAGAGATTATTATGGAGAGATTATGAAATATTTTTGTTGTCTTCCCATTTGAAATCCATAAATTAATGAATAATTATTATTTCTAAAATAAATAAATAAATAAATCACCCAATAGGTTCTTTTAATCTATTTTATAAATTGAAAAATCAATAATTTTAGAATGAGAGTTCAGAGTTCTTAGAAGGCTGCTCATTAGAAACTCCATTTTCCTTATATAATATAGATAGATAGATAGATAGATAGATATATTTATATTTGTTTTAGATATTTTTTTAGTATTCAAATTATTTTTTTTAGATTTTTTATAAAAATAATTTAACAATCCCATCACTAACATAGTGTATGAGAAAAGTTGAAAAGAGTGCTGAAATAACTATGAGAGAAGTCAAAAAGGCTTGTGAGTTGGGAGAAATCAATATATGCTGATTTTTTTTTTTAAATCAAAAAATTAAAAAAATTAAGATTGGGATATTGGAGCTTCCACAAAGCTTATGGGTTAGAAACCCCTTTTTCCTTATATATAATGTATAGATAGATAAACACATAGATTGGGAGTCGCGGGAATAACAATTGTGATAGAAACCCCCACACATACATGACCCCCGCAACCCCCGTAACCCCCACTCTCATCCCAACTACTCATAATATGAGGCCCACATATACATGAGTGGACCCCACACACCATCAAGGGCCAAGATTAAATTGGGGGTTATGAAACCCCTAAAAGAAGGGGTCCCAAACATTTTTCCGAGAATAAATGAGGCAAGCGTTTTTTTTTAACTTGAGTATGATAAATTCTACTATAGTCTACACTAACTTAAATGATTTTTTTGACTCGAGTATGATAAATTCTACTTAGTTTTCGAATAAGTTATTTTAATAAATTTTTAATTTTTTATAAAAAGGTATATAAAAAAAATAATGTGATAATTTATAATGATTTTTTTGACTTTTTAACTAAAATATGTAGTTACCAAATGAGATCTTATATATATATATATATTTTAATTATGATTAATTTTTTTTTTTTAATTATGACCAATGGCGGAGTCACATGGAGGCCAGGTGATCACGTGTCCTCGGTTTTGGATTTTCAATCTTTTTTTTTTCATATGCATATAAATAAAAGTTTAAACAAAAATAATATTTATAATAAAATATCAATGGCATTTCTAAATTTATGAGAATAATAGAGATTGTTTTATTGAAAATGAAAGGACTATAACAAATTATATTTTTATATATGAAAATTTTGTGAAAAAATCTCAATATAATGATAATATTCATTACTATTGATATGTAAATATAATTAATCTTACTATATATATATGTGTAAAAGTTACTAGAGTATTAGTTATATTTGCATGTGTAGTTTATCTTTCATATGTTGTTTCACTATTGGTTGATGATATCATATATCAATGATAACGTGATATCACTATTATATGAAATTTTTGCTCAAATTTTGTAAAAATTTAATTTATCTTACTATTATATAATTTATTTTAAGACTTAAATGTATGACCTTTTTATATTGTCCATGATATACTTGTCATACGCAATACTTTCTTTTCAATTTTACTCGAAATTAATTGTAAAATTTTATGTGAAACACATTTGTAATAATTTATTTAAGTTTTTGTACTCAATATTAATTCAAAAATTATTATTATCTTTTTATTGTTGGTTATGGAAAAAAAATTGAAATTGAAATTGTAATTAATAACTGCCCTTTTTTATTTAATTTTCTGACTCCGCCACTAATTATGACTTATGAAATGGTTAACTATATTTCATATAGTATTTGATTATAATTTTTTTTTAATTATGACTTAAAAAAATATTAAATTATTTTTCCGTGTGATATTGATATGGGCTTTGCCAATGTGTCAAATATCTCTTGAAACTATAGGGTGGTTGGCCTAGTAGGCGACGACTGGGGCCTGGAGGTTTGCTCTCTCCTAGGTCTCAGGTTCGAATCTCTTAGCCAGCAAATGCATACCTTGGGGTCACGGACCACAGGACATAAGTTATGTTTTGGAAGGCTTGTTCGGTCTGTAAGGACTTAATTTGGTGTGCGTAAATTAACCCAAGATACCCTACGTAACGGGGAAAAAAAAAAAAAAAAAAATCTCTCTTGGACGGTCTATTTAACTGGAAAATAGAAATTCATTTTGTTTAGTGCATAATAAATAAAGAGATTGGATGGTCTCCAGTCCTTCATCAGATTAGACAGTTCAATTCAGTTCATTGGACTAATTTTTGGGTTTTATTTCGATAATTCGAACTGTTTATATTTTAAGATTCATCGAGTACATCATCCTTACAAAAATCAAATCCATTAGATAACGGAAAATACATGTTCGAATCAATTTTGTATGAATCATTTACTTTCTTATAGTTTTTTTTTTTTTTTTATATAAAACTAATTCGAACACGTGATTGTCATTATCCAATCAAATTGATTTTTTTTTTAAGGATGATAATACTCGACAAACTCTAAAATATGAATGATTTGAATTATCAAAATAAGACCCAAAAGTGAACCCACTGGGTTAGACAACATCTCTCCAATCTGAGTATATGTAACTTGTAAGAACATTTCCAAACCTTCATCTATTTTATTTACTTTTAAATTTGAGTAAGAAAATTATTTTGACATCAATTATTTTAATTCTTTTTTTAGAGGGTCAATTATTTTAATTCTTTCATTAAATTTTTTTAAAAAGTTATTTTCTAGTTCTAAGTTGTTATATGAATTTGGTAAAAAAAAAATAAAAAATCATCTCCAATGTTTTATTTTAAAATTTTTATCAAAACTAAATTGATGAATTATCAATTTGATAAAAAAATAACTCTCCTTTCATTTGATGAACATTTAATGTAAGCTTTGAAAATGATTTTTAATTTTTTTTTTCCATCAAATTTCAAAGCTGAAGGATTGAAAATGCTCTAGTAGTGTGTTAAATTCTTCAGTCAATTTTTTTATTTTTTTATTACTTATTATAGCATCACAATTCTTTTTTTAAAATAATATATCAAACTTTGAGCTAAATTTAGGAAAATCAAAGCTTATGTAAATCATGATCACTAGATGCATTTTAGAAACAGATAACATAGAAATGATTGGTATAGTATAGTTAAATATATATATATATATATTTTACGCAGTAACAAACTAAAACATATATATGCAAATCATAATATATATATATTTTACATGGTAACAAACTAAAAAATAACTTTAACAAAATACTATTAGAATTGTTCTAACAAAATATAATTTGTTTCAAAATGGTGAACCCGATGTATTCATTGCATTAAAAAACTATGAATTTCACTATTTGTACTAATTATATAATATGTTTTATTTATCATTAATTAATTGTGTAAATAAAATCAAACACCGGTAAATAGTATGGTGTAGCATATTATCGGTGTGGTAGCCCAAAAAATACCATGACATCCCAACTTATTAGGGTGAACTCAAACAAGTCTTAACAATGGGCCCAAGCCACCTCTATAAAAGGAAAGCGTCCAATAGAAAATAGGAATGTCTCAACTTTGCAACAGACACACACAAAAACTTTACAAATTCTTCTTCTATTCTCTTTAATTTAAGGATTCTAACTTTATCATCAAAATGTCCTCGACCAGCAATGCCGGTTGGGTGGCGTCAACCATGTTTATCTATACAAGCTCATGTCTTCGTTGGATCTTTTCAATAATCCATGTGATAGGATTTTCTGAATCTCACAACTGGTGTTGTTTATGTGAATCGAGGGAGTTCAACAAAGAGATTGAGATCTAGTTTGAATCGGCATGTATGATTTATGAGCTGCTTGTGCTCTATGAGTGATGACAGTATGCTTGAAGTCTTGATTTTCATTTCAAAGTCCACGTGCTGTTCATCATGAGCGTAAAATAAAGAATGACAAGAATCATTTTCTTTAAAACAATATATTAAAATATTAATTCTAATAAATATGTGCATGTGTGTACCGCGATTTAATGCTCTGTCTCCATATATATAATAAGCATTCTAAATGGATAATTTTCAAATAATATGTCGCTATTATGTACACGATTGCATCTCCATTTTCTCTTTCTAGAAATCGGGTCTACACTTTTCTTGGACAGAGTATCTTTTCAACCATTCAACAAGGTTGCTCGGCCAAACTCAGTCTTTGCCTATTTATTTATTCATTCTTGGTCTCTCAAAGCTTATTTAAAAGTTGATTCTTGAGATATATACATGTCCCTATGCCAACAATTTCTATGGAATCCAAAGTTAGGTCTTTACTTTCTCTCTCTAAAAATAGTTTGGCTAGGAAGACAACGCAGGTTGTCGAGAAAGAATAATGGAAACGTCCAAATGGCCTATTTGTTAATCAAGAGATGTTCGGCAAAATTGTCCTCTCCTCAGTGGAACCGAAATGAGGCCGAAGTAACTGTTGAACTGAAAGTTCCGACTTCACTTCAGCTCGACATCTCACAAGCACAACTTCAGCTTGAAATTCAACAATTCACTCTTCCAAAACACACCTCGAATACTCAAGTTAACTCGGCAATGCCGTTATCCAGCAAGACCTATTTTTTGGCAATGGAATTGTCCGTCGAGTAGTTACCAACTTGTCAAATTCACACAAAGCAGCTTGATTATTTTTCCACACTCAGCGCCACAACTCTGTCATCAAGCTCACCAGCAATGATAATCATCAAGAATGGTGCAAGTATATATCTTTAATCTTGTCGGTTACAGCCGGGATGCCGAAAACAAAATCTAGTCTGGTTAACTCTTTTTGGAGTCAAATCTCGGCAACCCATCAAGCATATGCTAGCAGTCATTACGTCTCCTGGAAGCAATGACACAAGAATGAAACCGGTTATCAAATCAATCATTAAAGATAGCCACTTCAGCGAGTAATTTGGTTAACACATCGACTAACATCAAATCAACTTCGAGGTCTTTCACACTAAGGTGCACAACCGACAGAGCGAAAATCAAGCTCAACGCTTTGTCGAGCTAACCTTGTCATCCCAATGTTCATGCTTAACAACCGTGCAGAATGCCCTCTCTCTCCAATGCCGAGCACCAATAGTTGTTGGTCAGCTTACTAGAAGTGTTCTTGGCAATCTCTAGTTTTGCTCAATTCTTTAACATTAAACAAATGCCAGGGCTAAAAACACATTAACAATAAACCAAAGGATCGAAAAGAATTGCCGACCAAGTGTCTCAGTGTCACGACCCAAACCCGCCTCTATAGGTTTAGCATCGTAACCGGTCAGTAATCCGAGATTACCAAAGGTCTTCCTGTATAATCAAAATAATTGGGACTTGCGGAAGCAATAAACAAAACACCAATAGTCCAACGAGCTATGCGTCTATATGAACAAATAATCACATGCGAAAGAGTTAATTTACCCACTTACATTACATAACGTATAACATAATATTTTATGCAAAAACATATGTACAAGTCAAAAATGTATAACATAACTGAAAGCTTGCTAACGGCCTTCCAGGCCTAGCCCCAACTCGAAGGCACCTAAAACACTTGGTAGGCTTCAAAACGGTGACTCGGTTCAAGACTCCACCTAGGCTTGACTTTCGGGGTGCTCACCTATAAATATATATATAAAAACAGTGAGTTAAAACCTAGTGAATAACATTAAAGTAAAGGGGTTAGTGAACGAATTCCAAATATATCATATCCGTAAAACAATTCATGACACAATCATTCATATCAGTCTCATATCAGAACATAACATAATGGTACATCTCATAGAACATATTAGATATCGTCTTCCGACTAGAGTAATCGGTTCCGGATACCGATTAAACACATATCACCACGATGAAGTGGCTAATGAGATCTCATATTCACAGTTATGTCATGGACCTGCATTTACATGCCGTCCCCCATGACTTGGGACTATCTATGGATGCCATAATAGATTTCAAACATGGGACATTCGTTCACGTAAACAATATCATTTCAGAAATCATAACATATCATAACTCGTTTGGAACATAATTCGTATCAACATATCTTTACAGAAATGTTACTCACAGTGAGCTTCCAGAAACGATTGGTCAGTCTTTGAGTCTTGACCTACAAACATAAATGTACATGGCACAAAACATGTCTCATTATTACTCATTCATGTGGCCATACATGGTTTAGCTTTCTCACTTTAATTTCCCATTCATTCCATGCTACATAACTTGTTCATATTGCCCATATACTTGAATTCAACACATATTTTCTAATTCACTTACTTATATTATTTCTTTGCTTATTAATCTTTAACGGCTCGTAAATCATGCCTAAGAATGCCCATAAAGAGATGGGAGTGAAGATATGTACTTAAAACATCTTTTGAAAACATGCTGAAAATAAGTTGGTGGCTAGAGCCAGCTTTTCTTGGCTAGAGCCAGCAGAAGGCAAAAATAGAGCTCGCTCGAGCCAGCTTCTGTAGAGTTCAAAATTCTGAGAGCTCGTAATATTGGCTCGAGCCACACTTCTTCGCTCGAGCCAACTGTAAATTTCTAGGCACCAAGCTGAACAAAAATGGCTTCCAAACCACCTTCAAACCTTGGGGTCTTGCATGGTTTGATCAAACACATAAAATAGCTTTAGAAAACTTCAATACAAGACCCTTGAAATATCTTTTATTCAAAAACTCATCAATTCTTGAAAGATTTGAATCAAAATTCCTTCATGCAATATTTCAACTCTTTTCATGGTTTCCATAACATGCAATTGGTGATCAAGAAACTCATGAATTTCTGAAACATGGACATGATTAAAGCTCACATGCATGCAAGGATTTTAAAACTCAAACTCAAAATGATAAAATTCAAAGATGATCTACCATGAATACTCATGAAAGCCATCTACATGTTCAAAGACCAATTTTCTCGCATTCTCATGAAAGTAGCTCAAAACTTGATGAAATCATGATGCATGGAGGAATAGCTACAGAAATTAGACATAGAATCCTTACCCAAGGCTTTAATTTCAGAAATATGAGATGAACCCTTCTAGTTTCTTCAATCTCTAGCACAAAAACAAGCTTCTCTCTCTAGAATGAGCTATCTCTCTCTCTAGCTTAAGACATGGATGAACTCAATGAAGCCAAATGAATGATACAACATTCCTAACTCATCAGAATATACACAACACACACCTCACTTTGAGCACAATACACATGCACACACATGCAAAATTCCAACACACACACACAAGGGTTTTAATCCCCTACACTCAACACCACAAAATGTCTTAGCACATCATACACTTAATCACATCTTGGATCATTAATAGGATTAGATTAGGTACCAATCATGCATCATTTAAATCAAACACAAGTAACCTTAATTAGTCAAGGTTAGCACAAAATTCAATTATTCAAAAATAGTTCCAATTAAGGTTTAATTTAATCACATGCGATTTTACTAAACTGAATCAGTTTTTAGCAAAACTTCTCAGATGGTTCCAAAAATTCTAATTAGTCAATCCATGTGCTCAATTTTAGTTTCTGAGACCGTTTAGGCTATCAAATTCATATCAAAGCATAAATCATTTCATATCAAAGCATAAATCATGATAGATATTACTACGAGTAGCAGATTGAAGGCCCAAATAACATACAAAATACATAATAAACACATAACTTTTTTTTTAACCACCTAATTAACATCCTTAATTACGGATTAGTAGTTAATTACGGACCGGGGTTGTTACACTCAGCAAGCCAAAGATCAAAAGTGTTGTTGATTAAGCATTTTGGTAGGCCAAATGACTATGTTATCGATCAAGCATTTCAGTGAGCCAAACAACTAAGAATTGCCGATCCACAAGTTTCGGCAAGCCAAAGAGCATGACGAGTTGCCAACCAAAGTGTTTTGGTAAGTCAAAGCGTTGCCAACCCACCTATCTCAGCCTCAAAATTTATTATGATTATGGAGCACCTTGATTCTTTGCACCCTACCTTGAGTTTCTTTACCACCGTTGCCACTGACAGCCACCACAACCATCAGCTAACTCCATTACTACCTAGAAGCTCCTTTCATACCGTGTCATATGTGAAGAAAAAAGAGGATGATGGAAAAGAAAGAAAGAAATATAGTGGTAATTCTTTCAATGTTCAAAGTTAATTTTCGAACAACTTTCGATAGAGGTGGGCAACAGTTTATCCAATCCACAGAACCCGCACAAAATTTAACCCTACCTGCACGCATAAATAGGGTGGGTGCGGGTCTATTTTTACATACAAAATCAGGTTCTGGTCAGATTCGACCCTACCCGCGCAAATTCGCAACCCGCTCGCAGATTATGTTTTTTAAAAAAAAAAAAAAAAAAATCCTACTCTCACATGTTGAACTAAAAAAATCTTCATTCTTTTGGTCTCCTCTCTCTTTTTACCCAGCTCTCTCTCTCTCTCTCTCTCTCAGTCATCTTGCCTACCTCTCTTTTCTCTCATTCCCATCGTTGTCACCACTACCATCTCTCACCCCTTGCTCGCCGTCTCTTTCATCTCCTCCCCATCGCCATCTCTCTCTTCTCCTTTACCGTTGCTGTCGTCTCTTGCAGATCAGTCCCTACTTCATCGCCGCTCCATCACCTCTCGCACATCAACCTAGCCATGTTGTTGGTTGCTTTCTGTGTTTTTTTGTGTCTTTGTTTGTTATATACATATTCAAAGTGCAAAAAAAAATATTTATATTTGTTTTTTTTATGGCTTCAAAAAGTGGGAAAAGTAGGGAAGGCCCCAACGCAAAAGCCCAAAAATAAATTAAAAAAAAAAAAATCTGATTCATAAATTGCCTGCACAACCACATGACCCACCATTTTAATCCGCAACCTCGTACTACAAGCGAACGCGATTCCATTTTTTCCCAACCCGCATCCCATCGGGTGGGTCCAACTTATCATCCGAACCGCACAGAACTGATCTGTGAGCACCTCTAACTTTCGATATACTAAAACCACCCATTTCAAGGAGGAGCAAGAAAGCAAGGTGGTACAGAATGAAGTCCAAAAAAAAGGTGAAGACATTGGCGAAAGAATGGAGTCAAACCATTGAGAATTGAGAAAGTTATAAAGTCCGAAAGATTGCTTGAAGCAACGACGGAAAGCTGAAAAAAAATTTGATGAGATAGAAGAGTCCTCTACTGCCAGAATGGACAGAATGGAAAAATTGATTCAGGAAATGGCAGAAACATTAAGGAAACAACAAGAGTGGCAACAACAGTGGCAGCAACCATATCCTCCACCTCCACCTCCGGCACCACCCGTGCCAGATAATCAGAATAATGACCGAATAATAGCTCTCACCAAAGAGTTTAAGAAAATGAAACCACTACAATTCCATGGGGGACTAGACCCATTGAAAGCCGAGGCATGGGTTCTCGACATCGAAAAGCTATTTGAGGTGTTCCCTTATTCGGAGACACAGAAAGTGCTTCTAGCCACCTTTATGCTAGAAGACGAAGCAAGAAGATGGTGGATGTTAATGCGT
This sequence comes from Camellia granthamiana, assembly GCA_036172215.1. Lineage (NCBI taxonomy): Eukaryota > Viridiplantae > Streptophyta > Magnoliopsida > Ericales > Theaceae > Camellia > Camellia granthamiana. The sequence continues at coordinate 75,333,023 of CM069916.1, forward strand.
GAGAATCACAAAGACGTTGACTGGACCAAATTTTTGGAAAATTTCTATGATAAGTACTTCCCGCAATGTGTCCGGGACAGGAAAGTATTAGAATTCATGGAACTAAAGCAAGACAGCATGACAATGGCTGAGTATGAGGCCAAATTCACTGAATTGGCCAGGTTTGCATCACATGTGATTGATACTGATTATAAGAAGGCGAGGCATTTTGAAGGTCGGCTTCAAAGCGACATTTTAGAAAAGGTGAATGTCCTGAAGCTAGAAACCTACATTGGGGTGTTAGACTGGGCCATAATATCAGAAGCCAACATAGCTAGACAAACTAAGTCAACAACTGACTGGAAAGGCACCAAAAGACAAGGCTTCTTTTCAAAGAAGAAATTTTCGAAAAAGCAAAACACGGGCTCCTCAAATACTTCGAATTCTTCCCGAGATACATCTCCCATGTGCAACATCCATAGTAAAAGGCACTGTGGGGTTTGTTACCGTGTGTCGGGAGCTTGTTTTAAATGTGGTAAACAAGGGCATATGGCCAGAGATTGTAATCAGAACAGTAGGAAACTAGCTGCTAGCTGAACTGCATCAATCCCGAAGCCGGGAAATACTATGAGATCTACTACCGTCGGAGATACCGTGAGATAGGGAAGAGTTTTTGCGCTTGTTCCGGGCAATACACGGAATGCCAACGCAGTTGTCTCAGGTACTATTTTTATATGTAATCAGGATGCTTTTGTATTAATTGACTCCGGATAAACACACTCTTTTGTGACATGTGCATTTGCATCTAGACTAAGTAGACCTCTAGAATTAGTGCCATATCTACTATGTGTATCTGCTCCATCCGGGAAATCTGTATTGTGTGTGAAAATTCTAAGTGATTCGTGATTAGATCAAGATTAAAGGGTATGTTTGGTTTGTGTTTGAGAGATGTGTTTTAGAGATAAAAAGTACGAAAACATGTTTGGTTTGGTTTTTTGGGAAATTTGTTTTGGAAAATTGTTTTGAGAGAGAGTTTTGGAAAAAGTGATTGATTTGATGTGTGTGTGAGAGAGATTTGTTTGGAAAACTTGTTTGGTTTGTGTGTTTTGGGAAATTTTTTTGGGAAAATTTGTTTGGTTTGATTACTTTTGAAAACTTGTTTGTAGAGAAAATTTCCGAAATTTTTTTCAGAAACACAAACCAAACGAACCCAAAATATTCCAAATCCCAAATATTCAAACACATGCAATCTAAATTATCAAGCACTTAAGAAAGTGATTTAGATTGTTGTTTTTCTGAATAAATAATAAATCGACACAAATGATTTTTACGTGGAAAAACCACAATTGAAAAACCTTCAATTGTAATAAAAAACCACGGGCGAAACGTCACTAATCAATCCACTACGGAAGAAAGAAAAATTACAAAGATAATACACAAATTACCCAACTCAGTCAATTTGTCTTCACACCTTTTGTAATTCTTTCACCAAGCCTTCGTCTCGGAACTAATCAACCTGAAGTTAAATCCACAACTCCACTTGTCAAATCAACGACTACGTACAGAATCAAACTCCTTTGAAACTCTACGTTTGAATCTTCAGAATCCACTGAAGATTGACACTCTTGTATGTATTCAATCAACCTCCTTGATATGTGCTTCTCAATTCATGAGTTGAATACTCATTCAATTTTATCAAGGAAAACTCACAAAAAATCTCCAAAAGAAAACCTTAGAAAACCTCAAAGTAGATCTGAAGAAGTAATCCTAGTTTTTGGAGAAAACCAACTACTTATAGAAATCCGGATTTTGAAGCTTGCTCGAGCGAAGCTTCTCTCGCTCGAGCGAGAAGCTTATCTTGCATGATTTCCATAAGTGCCTTCGCTCGAGCCACGAAACCTTCGTTCGAGTGAGTAATCACTTTTTTTAAGTTTTGATGCAGACGCAGTCTTCGTTCGAGCCACAAAGTCTTCGCTTAAGCGCACATTAATCTCTTTCAAGTTTTAAGCCAGACGCAGTCCTTCGCTCGAGCGAGGACTCCTTCGCTCGAGCAAGGAAGACAAAACAGTAAGGAAATTTTACAACTCGATTAACAAAGTGGTTCGCGGGATTGACAAGAACAAGGGACCTAACAATCCCCCCTTTTGTCAATACCCGGACAAAACTTTCTAACATAGTTTCCTAACCAAACATCAAACTAAACAATCCAACTAAAAACCAGAAAAAAAAAACTCGCAAACCAATCTTGATGGACAAACAGTCTGTACAAAATTAACCAATCTGCACAACATAAACTGAAGAGAATTTGTTATGCAACATAATAAACCATTAACATAATAAACCATCAAGACTTAAAAATAACAAAAAACCACTATTAATCATCATAAGCAACTTAAATTCCAATAGAAACAAAACAGAATTTGTTGCCCATAAGTCCAAGTGCTGCCTGCAAACAAACATCATAAGTCCAAACATATATACCCCTGCCTGCAAACAAACATTGATAAGTCCAAACATATATACCCCCATATACCATACTCCCCCTTTTTGTCCGAGAGTGACCAAAAAAACAATCATATACATCATAATCAAAACTATCCAAGGCAAGAAGAAACACTATCCAGAAAATAGAAAACTGTCCAAGAGTATAAACCAAAAAAAAAAACTGCCAAGAACTAAGACTAAGGTGGAGGTGGCTGCTGTAGCTGGAGAAGAGAAAGAATCTGAGCAAGCATGGTACTCTGCTCATCAAGTCTGCTGTCAAGAGCATCGAGGCGGCCATTCAAAAGATCAAGGCGACGAGTAACAGTCTGCTCAAAGTGCTATAGCTGACCACGTAATGAACGAGGTCGCAACTCGGGTAGATCAAGAGCACCGGCAGTGGCTGCCTCAAACTCCTCCTCCTCTGCAAGGGGATCATCATCACCTGCACCAGAACTCCCAACCCTTGACTCACCCCCCTCACATGAGCTTGACTCTGGGAGACTGTCAATTTAGTAATGGGTTTGATAGGGTGAGCAAACTCATCATCATCAGAAAAAGGAACATCAAGAGAAGTGAGAAAACGGGTAAGCAAACACCCATAAGGAAGCCCCAAAGACTTTCTACCCTCAAAGACCCCAATCATTTTCGAAACAATCATCTCTGGAAGATCAATAGGAAGTCGGTGATGAATACAATACAAAACATAACCTTGGTCCTGAGTAATATGTGAGGAATGGGTGGTGACATAAAGATTCGCACATACAATGATATTCAAGAGACGAAACCGAGGAAGCAACTCATTTTGCTGAATGAGTGCCCCAGCAAGCCAAGTCCAGTCAACTCCACATAAGTCAAACGCAACACGATCAAAATCAACACCGGACCGAGTAAGAAACGGAAAATGACAATTACTAACTTCAGGAAGATCAAGAAACAGCTGAAACACATCCCCAGTGATAACAAGTGTCACGACCCAAACCCGCCCCTATGGGTTTAGCACCGTAACCGGCCAGTAATTCGAGATTACCAAAGGCCTGCTTAACAATAAGACAGTAAAACAGAGTACAGGGGCTGGCGGAAGCCAATACAGTAAGTAAACAATGTCCAATGAGCTGTGACAGTCTGTATGCAAAAAGACTTCTCATGCATATATACAGTCAGTGATAAAACAGTATGTACATTATATACAATCATTCAGAGCAGGGACTTAATCCCTATTAAGCAGTACAATACAGTTTATCAGTCTAAGCGGTCATTACAAAACATTTACAGAGATAGACGGGGGAAATTAAAACACCCCTAAGCCAAAGCTTGACAGGCTTGGAACCTCACAGTGAGGCACATAGGTTGGCTTGATAAAAAGGGAAATCTACCCCACGCTCCTAGCTCCGGTCTGGTGCCTGTACACCTACATATATATATGAGCAGTGAGCTAAAGCCCAGTGAATAACACAATGCGTAAAGAGGTTTAGAATGAATGTCCTTACAGTAATGAAAACAGTTCATTAAACAGTATTTCAGTCATTCAGTATTTCAGTCATTCAGTCATATGTGGTACATCCATTAACATAGCAGTACAGTAAACAGTAGGTCTTAAAAACCGGACAGTAAATGATGGCCATCAATCAGTAAACAGTAGTGGTTCCAACAAGAGAACCGACAGAGATCTCTGTAACAGTAACAGTCAGTAACAGTAGTTGCTAAGGATGCTACAATACAGTTCAGAATATAGGACATACATTCATTCAATTAACAGTTTCAGTCCAGAAAGCAGTTCAGTTAAACAGTCAGAAATATTTACAGTTGAACATATCTTTACACAATTGTTACTCACAGAGTTCTGGGCTACAGTAAGCTAAAGCGCGTCTCCGGAAGCCAACCCTACACAGTTACAGATTGAACACACACTAAGCTATGCAGTTGGGAAAGATAAAAACTTAATCCCTAATTTGCCTCGGTGTGTTCTACATCTAATCCTCATTAAGATGTTTTAAACTAGGCCTAAGAATGCCTAAGATGGAATGAGGATGCAAAGATGCACTTTTTAAAAGCATTTTCAGGATTTTCAATGAAACAGGGTCCCGCTCGAGCATAAATCACTCCGCTCGAGCGGTCATGCAGACAAAGGTTCCCGCTCGAGCGTCACTTACCTCGCTCGAGCGGTCTGCAAAACATGTCAAAAGTACTGGATGGGTGAAAATCACGCTCAATAGGGCGCTCGATAGCCGCTCGAGTGTAAGACACAAGGTCCCGCTCGAGCGGACATCAAAACAGTGCAAAGTACTGGATGCTCGAATTCCCCGCTCGAGCACCGTTCTCCCCGCTCGAGCAGAAGACCAAAATCTGGAAAATCTAGATTTGAGCTCCAAGTTCATAATCAAGTTTAAATGCATAAATTTCGATCCTCTTGGGCCAATTTTCCAGAAAGCACTCCAAAACTCATAATTTAACATGATTCCAAAGCTCAATTGTAAAATCAAAGCCCAAGGGTGTTTCAAACAACTCAATTTCAAACCAATTTTCATGAACATGATTCCAATGAACATGCATGAACTCCAAACAATTTTCAAGCTTCAAAACATGCTCTAATGAGCTCATTAGTCTCAAAACAAGATGAAATCAAGGTCCATTGTAAAATTATGAACATGCATGTGAGGAATTTGTGAACAACACCTCAAAACTCATGAATGGCAACATGCATGCAACAATTAAGCTTCATTTAAACATGCTAGAACTAATTCATGACTTAGCTCTTCAATTTGACATGAACCATGCAAGAATCAATTTAAAAACACAAGTTCAAGAAGGTGAGTTCTACCTTAAGTCTAGTAGTTCAAGAACGGAAGCACAATTTTGAGATCAACCTTCAATTTCTTCTAATCTCCAAGCAATTCACAAGAACAATTCAACTCTCACTTTCTCTCTCTCTCTCTGTGGCTGGTTATGCTCTCAAAATGAGCTGAGGAAAAGTTTTGATTCAAGTGTACAAGGCTCAAATGTGTATAGTCTACATGGCCCACTAACAATGGCAATTCTGTAAATAAGGCAACTTGTTTCATTTAGCTTATTTTATTCTAACTTAATCACACCAAATCGCATTTCAGATAATTACACCATAAAATCACATTAATTCTAACGACCATAGAACTTCAATCAATTTTGGATTCGGCCGCCGATAAGGCTTTCAATTAACAGTTTAAGCATAAAAACTGAACAGATAATTAAACAGTCAAACAGATAAACATGCAATTAAACAGATACAGTCAATCGATTCAGTTTTAGATCTCAGTCAGTCAATCTAGTCTTTTAATCAGTTCAATTACTTCTCATACTCAGTCACAGTTTAGCGGTAAACAGTAATTAATCAGTAAGCAGTAGTGAGGGTTGTTACAACAAGTGACTTCTTCCTAACCCAAGTCTTACAGGATGCCGGATGTAACGCCCTCAAAATAAACCCATAATATCATACATTCAAGATATAGGAAAGAGATATTATATTACAATCATCAGAGTGTTCTTACAAAATGTATTACATATTGACAATAAAAGTAATCGCCCTATGGGCTTACAACTTCCCAAGACAACGCTTGGTTGCAAAAAGAGAGTGCAAACTCTATACAAAGAAAGCCCTTGGCTTGATATACATGTAATACAACAAAACAACAAAAGGTGGTCTAATAGCCTCAAGCCTTCCAAGCTACGTCCTTGGAGGTGGCATAACACCTGTACCTGAAAATGATGTCCCATATAGGGTGAGCCAACGCCCAGTAGAGATATGCTAAACATAGTATGAACAGTAACTAAAACGTTAGCAATTGATAAACGTTCAACTCTTACACAACAACTTATAACACATTACAATCCTGTCACGACCCCAACCCGCCCCTAGAAGGTCGGCGCCGAGATGGCCAGTAATCCGAGATTACCAAAGGCCTCTTACAAGAATTCACACACAAACAGGGTATACGTATGGGGCTTACAAATGCGGAAGCAATAAATTAACATACAAGTGGTCCATAAGAGCAGTGCTTAAGTTGGATGAAATAACATACATCTTTTGATGGCTTCAATACGACAAAATAGGGTGCAAAAATTACATCTTGACAAAAAGGCTTCTCGGCCTTCAAATACAAAATACAATGAAAGGACTAAGAAGCATGATCTTCAAGATGTTCACAAAATGCAAATCAAAAACACGTCGGCAAAACACCTCGGCAAACACATCTAGGCGTCGCCGCCCTGTTCATCACCTACATATATATATATAGAGAGGGTGAGCTTGGATTCTCAGTGAATGGCATAAACAATAAAGGGTCTACATGAATGATATCCGAGGTCTTTTGACAAAACAATACAAGGTATACATCAAGTTCATCTAACGAATCTTTCAAGTTTCAAGGGATGTTCATTAACATCGATGTAATACAAGAGATGACAATCCGGGCAAGCAAACCCACGCGGTAAAACCGTCAGTGGCAAGACGAGACAAGAATGTGCTACAAATGCTTATAGTCCCCTAGCACGTACGGACTTCCAAACTTTGTGCTACAAGTGCTTATAGTCCCCTAGCACGTACGGACTAGTGCCACAAATGCTTAAAGTCCCCTGGCACATACGGACTGGTGCCACAAATGCTTAAAGTCCCCTGGCACATACGGACTTTCAAGAGTGTGCTGCAAATGCTTAGAGTCCTCCAGCACGTAAGGACTTTCCAAGGTTGTCATCAAAACAAGATATAATACTTGACGTACAAAATATGGGTAATCATTCATGCTTACAAATACTTTTCAAACAAGGCAAAACAAAACTTTTACCAAAACATTACAACATAGCTTTATTAAGAATGCCACTCACATAGTTCTTCGGACGTCGGGGTCAAGGCAAGTCCAAGTCCTACAATCACATGGCAAGTCTATTGAATACACTTTTAAACAAGGTTCTTATGCATGCAAATGATCTCGGCTAACGCCCAAAACTTAGTGAAGTCATATCAAACACTGTTTCTTACTTTGGAAATCATGCTGGGCACCTAACCAGGTCTTGGCCGAGGTCCCACACTCTCTCGCCGAGGTGTGGTCCCGAGGGCCACATTCAAGAACAAATGAGGTCGGGAAAAAAATCTGGGTTTCCCATGCTCAAGAACATCAAGAACATAAACATGAAGATTATGAAGGAATGAATGCAAGGATCATAACTTACGTCTATAAAATCTGAGATTTCATGCCATGAGTTTAAAAACATGGACCTGGGTGCTCATACAAGAAGATCTTGATGAAACAAACACAAAAACATAGATTTCAATGCAAGCTTCCGGATCAAAATCAAGGCTTTACCTCAAGTACACATGAATGTCTTATTTTCTTTCTAAAACCAACTTTAAATCCATGCATGGTACACAAACAAACTCAATCATGCAATGTAACTGAACAAACAATAAAAGTAATCAAAGGAGAGCAAGAATCTAACCTCAAGACTCAAATCCAACGGTTAAATCTTCAAGGATCAAGCTCGAACTATACTCCTCTCTCTAGAACTCTCTTCTTTCCTTCCTAGAGCTTCTCTCTCTAAAACAAGGGCTTTGAGACAAAATGATTTGGTTCTAAGTCTGTCGGCTGACTTAACCTTCAGCTCGGACACGTGGCAATGGTTGGTTGGCTCTGCTCAAAAAGGTGACTGACTGACAAGACAAGTCTATGACAAAGCGTATCTAACAAGCTACCCAGTGAAACACTCCGGCGAGTAATGACATCGGCTAACAACAAAACCTCGGCAAGGGATAACATCGGCCAAAGACAAGACTTCGGCACACAGGATAACAAGAGCATCGGCTAGGGAGGACGACAATTGACTAAGCTGTGCCACACCTTGGCCAGGGTGTGCCACATCTCGGCCTATGTCATACCATCCCGGAAACAAAGGTCACTAGTATGAAATACCTCGGCTAAGTGGTGACATCTCGGCTATAATGCCGGGGTGAAGGTGAAGGTCAACCAAGTGGTTCCAACATGATTCGCAACACTAAGGTTCAAAGGTGAACTAGTCTCAAGGTGACCTCGGCTAAACATACACACACCAAGAAATACAGTATCAATCAACACCTATGCCAGACAAGTCAAGAATGCAAGGCAAGTCAAGATTCAACATGCAAGTTTAACAGAGCAAAATCATATAAATGCATGAGTATGGCTAAGACAGTGTGAGGGTTATTACAAATCCCATGACTAATATGTCCATGTTTTATTCCAGTTTCCATTTCTTATTAAATTCTCAATTCATAACTATGACTCATAACTTGGCCAATCAATTTAAACGAGATCACATCTCATATCAACAGTATTTTTATTTCAGGCGAGATAATAACTCATTTTAAACATTTCATACCTCATAATATATACACATTTTAGTACTGTATCAATCTCAGACAAAAACACTTCCATACTTCACAAATGATACACATTTTAGTGTTGTATCAATATCAAACAAAAACACTTCTATACTTCACAAATGATACACATTTTAGTGTTGTATCAATATCAAACAAAAATCCGGTTTAGAGGTCCATCCCCCATCTTCCAATAAACCGTGGAGTACATCCCCATCTCCTCCCACACAAAACAATGTATATAAGCGATTATCATGTACAAATTCGATCAATCAATACAAAATTTTGATGTATTATACCAACCGCCGTATTCAATAGCATACTTAGCTGATTAGTTTTAGTTTGCCTAATCCCCATACATTGTCTACAACCCTCAAAACTATCCTCCACCGGTAGCCCAAAACAATTATTTCTAAGCAGGTAATAATTGTTATAATAGATAAATTGTCATTATTTTTAAAAGTGAATGATTAATGTAATCCAACTCCACCGTTCCATCTCATAATGAGCAAATTTCATTATATTCAACTCAATTTCATATTTCCATATCTTCCAAAATTTATTATATAAATTAATTTATCAAAAATTAGGGCTTTTCTCCCCCCTTTTCCAATATTGACCCAAAGGCTCAAATATTACTAACAACATCAACAATCTCTATTTTAGACCCAAAACACGTATGGATGAGTCAAATAAACAAAACCCCTCTTTTCAAAATAGCACATTTCAAAACCCTAACTTCCCAAATCAAACCATTTAAACAAAAGCCCAACATCTAGGTTAAAGCTCATAAAGATGAGTAGGAATCCCTACCTCAAATGGAGAGACCAAATGGAGAAGATGAAGGATTTTGAAGGTGCTCCAAACCCAATAATTTTTTAATCAAAATGAAGAGCAAGCCATCCCTTCCTCTTCCTTTCAAAATTTCTCTCTTGTTCTCCTTCCTCTCCTCCCTTATGAAAATGCTTACTCTCACTCTAAACACTCTTAATCTAAACTCAAAATCTAAAAAAACAAATGGAGAGAGATATGGGAAGAACCATAGAAGTTGAGAGGTGAGCTCAATTTATAGGCAACTTGGTGTAACATACTAGTTGGAATTTGAAAGGACAAGTTTGAATATAAATGGACCACTAATAAGGATAGTAAATGAACTACTAATAAGGATATTAAATGAACAAGTTTGTAACCACTAATAAGTATATTAAATGAACCATTATGAAAATTTAATGGACATTAACCCTTGGTTTCCAAATACAACCAACCTGTTTTAAACCTACCCAACACGACCAAGACTCATATACAAAGAGTAAAGGATGGAAACGGAAAAAAAAACAACAACACATCCACGGAACCGAGTCTGAAATACAATTAAACAATGAGGGGAAAATCGGGATCGCTATAACCTCCCCCCCTTAAAGAATTTCGTCCCCGAAATTAGGTAAATAAATTTTAACAATATGATTTCTCAATTCTCAACAATATTACAATTCAATATTCATCAACCTGACCTATTACTGGTTATTCCATCTCTATTCAAGAGGCAAATCACAACATATAACATAGTTCACAATTCCATAACATATTCAATGCCAATAATATATTTGCATTTCTACAACACATTTAACATATACAATGCTAAATTAAACTTCTATTTTCAAGGCATGACCAACCATTACCATACTTCCAATAACCAAAACATACCTAATGTTTTTCAACTTAAGACATATTCAATGCTCTTAAAGTTTATCAGTACAACAAAATTCCCAATACATGGTTAAATATTAACAAACAAGTCCAGATACTTCTCACGGACATCCAACTCACGTTCCCAAGTGGCTTCCTCCACCCCGTTATGTTTCCACAACACCTTAACTAATGGAAAAGTCCTGCTTCGCAAGACTCGGTAACAAAGATAACAACATGACACAATCAACCACTATAGTGTTCTGAGACATCCATTACGTCTCGACTACTGACAATACTCAGACCAGTATCTAGTACTTAATACCTCAACATAGGAAACACGAAAACATTCGTACACTAGGCCTCCGGTCAACTTTCACAGAACAAGGACGTAAAACGAGACACGGGTAATAAACAACATACAAACCAAGCACTATCACGCATCGTACTAGGCAAAACCTCCTCACTTACTGCAAGTTATCTTACGCCCATACTGACTCCCTCATTTAGGGATTTCACTCGCCACCTCGACTGAACTTATAATAACAAAATTTGCTTACTCATTCCCTCGTACCAAATTAGCTAACAAGGGTTTACCACGCCATGACACTTATCACTACCACGTAACTGTTCGTACCGAACACAAGCAAATATAGTACCTTCATTCCTTAATGACCTATAGGGTCTACTCTTTATTCCGCATCCTACTTGTCACTCGTCTTGAGAGTACAATCAAGACACTAAGCCTCCGTGCCAAATCATTTGCCACCACTACCACTGAACCACTGCTTAGAACCAAACCCCGGTGCAATTGCATGTCGCCGACAAGGCTTTCAAAGACTCACCATCCTAACTCTCCAGAAGAGTAAGAGTCCTCACCCTCATCGCTATCAACTCAAACCTTCATTTGCAAACACCATACCACTGTGACTCTACTCACGGGTCACACCCTAACCACGGGTTATACACCCAACCAACCCTACCGATAACATCTCCTAACCTAACCAGTATTAAGGTACACACCTAATGCATTTAAACATAGCAAAAGAATCCTGCAACTTAAGAGAATATCCATTATACTATTACCCGGGATATAATACCAGTTGCTCACAACACGCCACTCCCCGATGCCAACAACCACAATCTTAACAAGGGGCTAACACTCCCTCAAATGAAACAACCATTCAGTACGTATGCAAATTCAACAACGTCACCTACTATGAAAGTGTAAGTCTACTCCTAACGAAATTATGCGCTATGCCTCCGTAAAACATCATGTTAAATATACAAGACCTAGTAGTAATCGCACACTTCACATCCTCTCGAAGAGTTCTCACGACAGTTGGCCACAAACTCTACCACTCACATAAGATTAAATAGGTAACACCCTTGAAATTTCGCACACCCGGCAAGTATAACTGTTCTCGCCCCATAGTAGTCCTGACTAAGATACGCATTCCTCAATAATTCTTCCTAATTTCAAAACATGGCTCACCAGCCCTCATTCTCCCAAACCAAATCACACGCATACAGATGCATTGTTACAAAAATTTTACGGTCTCACAACAACTTGTCACATTAATAAAACTTTAGAGCCACAACATGCTCCAGTCCGCCTAACCCAAGGAAATTAATAAACACAGACATATATATATATATAAACAAGCAGTTTTGATGTTTCAACATTCCCAAAACACATTGGTTACATAACAGAACCCATGATTTCAAAACGATAATTCACCGATTACAAAACGGATTAGTCAAAAAAAAACCATACTATTGATACTACCACTATTATCGTCCCCCACTGGACTGCTAAAGTTGGTCATTCTCAAACCCAAGATATCTTACGAGTTTACAGGCCACGGACAAGAACTATTGGTATGCCCCAACTGGCCACACCTGGAACAACTGCATATTTCCCCAATTGGGGCTTGGGAACTCGACTCTCCTGAGGCCCTCAAAATCTAGCCTGATTGTCCCCCAAAACGATACCGCCCCTGCCCGGTCGAATAAAACTGAGCCCAACTAGGTTGCAAAACCCCCAAAGAAGCCCCTGGCTGAGTACAGAAACATTGGATATGACCCGGCTGATTACACACCCAACAAGTAAGCGGCTCCTGAGCACGAGACTGGTTCAAAGTCTGAGCTGATAAAGACCTCAACGACTGCTTCCCCACTGAACATTTGATCGGCCCAAAACTTGGCTGGCTAGATGATTCTGGTGGGGCAACTACTGGTCGAATTGCCAACCCAGCCCTTTTCCTCTATGGGCAAGTTGGGAACTTGTGGCCCAGCTGACCACATTTGAAACAAGTGACAACCTTTCGTTCACCCTTTCCTGAATCTAGACCCGGCACTGGAAAAGTAGAGCTAGGCTGAGCTCTCTGAAATTGTTGTAGATTAAAACCCTTCTGCCTCTTAAAAGGCCTACCAACACTCTGAATCACAGGAGTCGCCGAAATGGCCTCCTCTCTATTTTGGCCCATAACTAGCACCGCTGCCTCCACATGAGTTGCAGCCCTAACAAGCACACTGTAACTCCTATGCCAAGACCCCGCAATCCTTTCTCGGATGTCGTCACACAGCCTACTCTCAAACTCCGAACAACGCAGTTCCTCCGTCTCTATTAACTCTGGGGCAAACCTCAATAGGTTAGAAAACCATGCTTCAAACTGTACCAAAGGTGTAGTACCTTGGCGTAACTCTACAAACTGTTTCCGCAACTCTTCCCGTGTGGAAGGAGGGAAATCACAACTTCCTCGTCTAGGCATCCTAGTAAAGGTAACAAAGATATTAGGACATTATCAAAGGTGCTGAAGCTATTTCACTCGCGTGCTAAATGATAGACAACAGTAATTCACTCCACATAAGCACATAATCACATAAGCACTTACGAATCGCATTTCCGGATAATGACCGTCACGCGGCGTTGCTAGAGTTCCAGTTAGAAACGGCAGTGATCAAGTGCCTTTCCAACAGAACTCCCAGAAACCCAAGGATCCAGTCAACATCCTAAAAACTAAATTCCATACCCATATAGTCACATAAACATGTTATCACATAAGCACTTAACATCATACATAAGTCTCTAATAAGCGAGACAAACCCATTGTGGTACTAACCACTTCCCGTGTATCCAAAGTATTCGAACCCGGTACGCTTTGATACCAAGTTGTAACGCCCTCAAAATAAACCCATAATATCATACATTCAAGATATAGGAAAGAGATATTATATTACAATCATCAGAGTGTTCTTACAAAATGTATTACATATTGACAATAAAAGTAATCGCCCTATGGGCTTACAACTTCCCAAGACAACGCTTGGTTGCAAAAAGAGAGTGCAAACTCTATACAAAGAAAGCCCTTGGCTTGATATACATGTAATACAACAAAACAACAAAAGGTGGTCTAATAGCCTCAAGCCTTCCAAGCTACGTCCTTGGAGGTGGCATAACACCTGTACCTGAAAATGGTGTCCCATATAGGGTGAGCCAACGCCCAGTAGAGATATGCTAAACATAGTATGAACAGTAACTAAAACGTTAGCAATTGATAAACGTTTAACTCTTACACAACAACTTATAACACATTACAATCCCATGACTAATATGTCCATGTTTTATTCCAGTTTCCATTTCTTATCAAATTCTCAATTCATAACTATGACTTATAACTTGGCCAATCAATTTAAACGAGATCACATCTCATATCAACAGTATTTCTATTTCAGGCGAGATAATAACTCATTTTAAACATTTCATACCTCATAATAGATACACATTTTAGTACTGTATCAATCGCAAACAAAAACGCTTCCATACTTCACAAATGATACACATTTTAGTGTTGTATCAATATCAAACAAAAACACTTCTATACTTCACAAATGATACACATTTTAGTGATGTATCAATATCAAACAAAAATCCGGTTTAGAGGTCCATCCCCCATCTTCTAATAAACCGTGGAGTACATCCACATCTCCTCCCACACAAAACAATGTATATAAGCGATTATCATGTACAAATTCGATCAATCAATACAAAATTTTGATGTATTATATCAACCGCCATATTCAATAGCATACTCAGCTGATTAGTTTTAGTTTGCCTAATCCCCATGCATTGTCTACAACCCTCAAAACTACCCTCCACCGGTAGCCCAAAACAATTATTTCTAAGCAGGTAATAATTGTTATAATAGATAAATTGTCATTATTTTTAAAAGTGAATGATTAATGTTATGCAACTCCACCGTTCCATCTCATAATGAGCAAATTTCATTATATTCAACTCAATTTCATATTTCCATATCTTCCAAAATTTATTATATAAATTAATTTATCAAAAATTAGGGCTTTTCTCCCCCCTTTTCCAATATTGACCCAAAGGCTCAAATATTACTAACAACATCAACAATCTCTATTTTAGACCCAAAACACGTATGGATGAGTCAAATAAACAAAACCCCTCTTTTCAAAATAGCACATTTCAAAACCCTAACTTCCTAAATCAAACCATTTAAACAAAAGCCCAGCATCTAGGTTAAAGCTCATAAAGATGAGTATGAATCCCTACCTCAAATGGAGAGACCAAATGGAGAAGATGAAGGATTTTGAAGGTGCTCCAAACCCAATAATTTTCGAATCAAAATGAAGAGCAAGCCATCCCTTCCTCTTCCTTTCAAGATTTCTTTGTTGTTCTCCTTCCTCTCCTCCCTTATGAAAATGCTTACTCTCACTCTAAACACTCTTAATCTAAACTCAAAATCTGAAAAAACAAATGGAGAGAGATATGGGAAGAACCATAGAAGTTGAGAGGTGAGCTCAATTTATAGGCAACTTGGTGTAACATACTAGTTGGAATTTGAAAGGACAAGTTTGAATATGAATGGACCACTAATAAGAATAGTAAATGAACTACTAATAAGGATATTAAATGAACAAGTTTGTAACCACTAATAAGGATATTAAATGAACAAGTTTGTAACCACTAATAAGGATATTAAATGAACCATTATGAAAATTTAATGGACACTAACCCTTGGTTTCCAAACACAACCAACCTGTTTTAAATCTACCCAACATGACCCAAGACTCATATACAAAGAGTAAAGGATGGAAACGGAAAAAAAACAACAACACATCCACGGAACCGAGTCTGAAATACAATTAAACAATGAAGGGAAAACCGGGATCGCTATACCGGAAGTTCTTTTCGAATGGAATGGATATTACAATAGAATTCCCGGATGAGACTCAAATTTTGTGGACCTAAAAAATGCAACACTTGATCTCTGCCTAATGAATCAAATAAAGACCGAATGGTAAGAACCTCAAAGGCACTTGGGAGGACATTGCGCTCTAAATGGACGTTACGAGATGCAAACGACTCCCTAAACAACTTGGCCTTTTCTTTTGACTCAAACTTTTCAATGTTGAAAGAAGGACGAGAAACCGTAGTTTTACGGCGCTTAGATGACTCGGCCATGACTAAAGCAACCCAAACAGAGCAAGACACACACAGAAAACCAGTCAACCCACAACACACGGGATGGAAGACAAACAGCAAACCATAGACCAGACACCCAATAGCAGGAACAGAAAACCCCAAAACAAAACACAAGCAACCAATCAAACAACATTAGTCCAACATTGGGTAGAAAATCAGTTAAACTCATAGCATTAGCATAATAGAAATGAAATGAATAGCAGTGCTAAAGAGACAACAAACAGCCACAAAGAAAACAATATATTAAAGCCATTAATAAATGAAAACATCAATGTATGGGAACAATGTATGAAAACCATGGACAGTATGAGAAGAGAGTCAATCAGCCAGTGATTCTCACAGGGCAATAGAAATAAAAAATAAAATAAAGAAAAGCCCCAAATAAACCCTAACAACAAAACCTAGCAAAATGCTACAAAGGACGAACCCTAGATGCAATGAGAGAACTCTAACACATGATTGATGGACCAAAAACAACAAAGAATGAACTCTAGATGAGAACAGAGCATCTTCACATTCACAAAACAAAATGAGAAGAGAAAAAAAACAAAGAGAAAAGAAAAAAACTTACCCACTGCGAAGAATGCGAATGAAGGAAATGAAAAATGCCCAAATTCCAAGAGAGAACCAACTGAAGGTCACAGCAAATACGACCACAAAAACCCTAGGGGAGAGAGAAAGGAAAAATACGAAGAGGTGGGAAGAAATGAACTGAATAGACACAGATTCAAAATTTGAACCTCGACAGGTCGCTCGAGCGAAGACTTTCTCGCTCGAGCGAGGACAATAATGCGCAAGGGTTCGCTCAAGCCAAGAACTGGTAGCTCAAGCCAAAAACACATGCTCTCAGGTCTAATGCAGTAGCAAAAGTACGCTCGAGCGAGGACTCCTTCGCTCGAGCGAAGAAGAAAAAAAACAAAACCAATTTTATATATATATATTTTTAAAAGCAAAAAAAACAAGATACTTAATATCATGAAGTGAGACCTGGAACACAAGAAGATGATCACATTTAGGCAAAATGAAGACTAAAATGAAATAATTCGAACAACATGAAACCTGTAAACTTGCAATTTTGAAAAACAATGACACTTGAAATCATGAGCAAAGCAGATAAAATATTATCAGTGATCATAAGCTGCATGAAAATGTACAACTCAAAATCCAACATGAGATCTCACAAAATAAAGTGTGTGTGTGTAATCCATGAGAGTCCATTGAGCTAGAGTTAATCCTCGTAGTGATCGGATGGCTGGACCTCCGGCAAGAGTAACTGAACATCACAGAGAAAAGTTAAACCACTAGGAATCATGGGGTATTTGTTGAGTAAATGCGGAGGCTCCCCCTCAATCAAGGAGTCCATTTTTTTTTTCTTTCTTTTCTTTCTTGTGGGCACTCACTGGTGGCATTCACGGTCAAAAGTATGGAAACCAAACCAGAGAAAAATGAAATAAAAAAGGATGGCCTGGTTGGTGCCTCTGAGGTAGCCTTTTCCTAATGCCCGGACTTCAAGGAACTGAGGAAGAAACCGTAGAAGTGAAAAAATGATGGTAGATGGTTAAGAGACTCAACATCACCCATGATATACTAGTATCGGTCAATTCCACTGAAAAAAAACAAGAAACACTGTTAGTGGTCCATAGAGAACTTTGATCACTTGTGCGGAAACCCCTGCAACAATTTACCTCAAGGATATGTACAAAATGAGATCATGAGGTTAATGAGCATGGGCATTCAAAATGAGCTATGAACAGAGAACAATGTGATCTTGTGAGCATCATGAGTAGTGTGCATATAAAGATGTATTCAAGTAAAACAGGAATCAATGACAATCAGATTATAGCATCCAAGCACACATATTGCCAAACACTCACACCTACTCAAGGAACAAGTAACACTCTAGTGATCGAGCATGACACCCAAGGTCTTTCTAAGGAACTCAAACCGAAGAAGATCAAGGGGTTTTGTAAAGATATCAGCTTTTTGATGCTCAGTGGGAATATGCTCAAGAACAACAAGGCCCTCTTCCACTAACTCTTAAATAAAATGATGACGAATGTCAATGTGTTTGGTGCGAGAGTGTTGGACAGGATTTTTTGAAATGTTTATGGCACTTGTGTTAGCACAAAAAAGTGTGAGAGTGTTCTGTTCTATCCCATAATCATGAAGCATTTGCTTCATCCATAGCATTTGTGCACAACAACTCCCTGCAGCTATGTATTCAGCTTCAGCAGTCGAAAGAGAGATGGCATTTTGCTTTTTACTATGCCAGGAAACCAGATTATTCCCAAGGTAAAAACACCCCCCGGATGTACTTTTCCTATCATCAGTACACCCTGCCCAGTCGGCATCAGAAAAACCAGTAATTTCAGCTGTAGTATCAGTAGAAAACCAAACCCCATACCCTAATGTCCCATTAACATATTTGATGATGCGTTTGACTGCAAGAAGGTGAGACTCTTTAGGACTGGCTTGGTAACGGGCACAAACACCAACACTGAAGGAAATATCAGGACGACTGGCCGTGAGATACAGAAGACTCCCTATCATACTCCTATAAAGGGTAGGATCTACATCAATACCAGAGGAGTCTTTGGAGAGGTGAAGACTGGTGCTCATGGGAGTGCGTGCATGTTTGGCAGACTCAAGACCAAACTTTGACACAAGATTTTTGGCATACTTAGACTGAGAAACAAACATACCTGAAGGAGACTGTTTAATTTGAAGACCTAAAAAATAAGACAACTCTCCCATCATGCTCATCTCAAACTCATGTGTCATGCAATCCGAAAAATATTTCACAAGATGATCAGCAGTGGATCCAAACACAATATCATCAACATAAATCTGAGCAACAAGAATATGAGACTTAGTATGTTTCACAAATAAGGTCTTATCCACACTACCCCTTTGAAAATCATTATCAAGAAGAAATGTAGTAATTCTATCATACTAAGTCCGAGGAGCTTGTTTCAATCCATACAAGGTCTTGTCTAACTTGTAGACATGATTTGGACATTCAGGGTCCTCAAACCCTTTTGGTTGCTCAACATATGCCTCTTCTTTCAAGTACCCATTTAGAAAGGCACTTTTCACATGCATTTGAAACAATTTAAAGCCAAGAAAACATGCAACACCAAGCAAAATACGAATAGATTCGAGACGTGTGTAGACACCCCATTTTTGACCGACCTTAAGACTCAGACATCACCGATTGAGCGCTTGGTGATGTTGCATATTGTGCTCGTCCAGAAGTTTCAGAGTCGCGGCCGCGAGCCTGGCCTCCGGACTTCCGGGCTCTTTCTGTACCTTGCCTCGGTTTGCGAACCAGGCTCGGTTTTCTCTGTTTTTCTTCCTGAGGGGAGGGAGAGGTCCTGTAGACCATCTCTCAATGGCCGTAGGCTACATTTCGTGGCCGTAGGCCATTTTGCCCATTTCGGAGCCCGGTTCCCGGTTTTCGGAGCCGTCAGGCCGTGTGCCTCGGTTCGGGACCGTCTAACCATCTCCGATTCCTTTGGTTTTTGGCATACATCTTATTTACTCCCTTTCGAGGGACACTGGGGTTTTAGATACCCACTTCGTGGTCGAATGCCACTTTCGGTACTTAACAACCTGTTTTCGGGGCCTCGAACTGCGTGTTTTGGCCCCCCAGCCTTCATTTTGCATCGGTTTGGGCTCATTTTTCGTGGAGGCTTTATTTTCATGGTTAGGAAGCTTGTAGGAGGGTGGGAGGCCAGCAATTGTTCTGACAACCAACTTTTTGTTTGGTCAAAAGTGGTTCAGCATGAATCTGGGAAGGAGAAAAGTCTGCGCGGCTTCACCGAAACGGGCGTAACTCTTTGCACAAGAAGAATTAAACTATGAGGCCACTATCATTGCAAAGCTTACTTCCGGGCCTTCATTTTACACTCAAGAATCTCCTAAGTCCAAATCCGGGGGGAGGAGATATGGTTGGTTGAAGTCCGTTTGGACCGAATCTACGCGGCTTTACGAAAACTGGCATAACTTTTTCTACAGGAGGAATTTTAATGCAAGGTTTGCGGCATTGGAAAGCTAATTTCTGGGGCTTCATCCTAGGGGGTCACCGGCCACTTTTATCATGTTGACCTGGCCGACCGGCCACCTTTTCCAGCCGGCCGGCCACCTACCCAAAAAAGTGACTTTTTTTGCCCCTTTAAGCTAGCCGACCATTTTTCTCTCCCTCAGTGTATTCCAGCTGTGCCAGCTGGTTGCCAATTGGACCATCCTCCATACACGTGTATGGAGGATTAGAGAGGTCCTTTAGATATTTTCATGCCTCTCCTCTATAAAGGGGAGGCTTGGCTTCTTGTATGGGGGTTAGATATTTTTTTAGACACATTTGAGAGAGAGATAGACCTTCCACCTCCCATTTCTCTCCATTTCCAAGCTCCAAAGTCATTTTCCTTGCACCATTTCTACATCAACCCCTAGCACAAGACCCCCACACTCCATTCCAACACTTGGAGGCTGATTTCCATAGGTCAAAAGTGCTGCAACTCAAGCCAAGAGGTAGAAAAGAAGTGGTCTTCAAGGGTAAGTGTGAATCTCCCTCTTTTGAGCTCATTTTTGCCTCATTTCTTAGCCCTATTTGCTTACTGTTTTGGGCTCCAACCCTAACTGAAACTAGGCCTTTTTTGAGCCATTCTTCATGTTTGTTTAAGGGCTCAACCCTGTTTGAGCCCTCTATTTGATACTTGCTTCAATATCATCTTGTATGCTATTATTTTGCATGAAATTTCTAGCCTATGTGTGATCTGTTTTCGAGCATAATGTAAACTTTGAGTGGGTCTATTTTGAGCCCCTCTTCAACATTGAAGAAGGGCTCAACCCTTTTTGGGCCCCCTATCTTGCACTTACTTCATAATCTCTCCTATTTACCGTAAATTTGCATGATTTGTTTGGCCTATGTGTGATCTATTTTGGAGCATTTCATGAACTGAGATTGTGCTTATTTTGAGCCCCTCTTCAACATTGAAGAAGGGATCAATATTGTTTTCATACTCCAGGTGTCACTTGCTTTGAATCCATGTTTTACCCCTGTTTTTGCATGCTTTGCTAGCCCATTTTGCTTCTGTTTTTGGACCATGATCAGAGCTGAAAGTGGTCATTTTTTGACCTTCTTAACATGTTTCATTAAGGGTCCTTGTTGGTTTGATGAATTTTTGGGGTACCTCATGTTATAGCCTTTGTTAGCTTCAATCTTGCATGGCATTTCTAGCATGTTTTCATACTGTTTTTGGGGTTGTAATCTACTGTAAATGTGCATATTTTTGGCCCCTCTTCAGTGTTGTAGATGGGTATTTTTCCATTTGGGCTTTGCATCTACCACTTGTTTCATAGCCCCTCTCTTGGCCCCTATTTTTGCATACCATTGTTGCCCTATCTATGCTTGCTGTTTAGCCCTTTTTATGACTGAAAAACGCTTGTCTTGGGGCTACCTTGCTACTGTATTTTCATTCCATGTCCATATTGTGCATGCATTGCATAGCTATAGGCCATTTCGGGTGCCTAAATTCGCATTTCGGGACCATTCCTCGCATTTGGTGTCATTTCGCCATCTTTCGGGAATGTTTTTCCCGTAATTTCAGTGCTGAAATTCATTTGCATGTTTGCATATCCTATTCCATGCCATTTCATGCCTTAGGGCCATTGTCTCGGTTTGCGTGCCCGTGTGCACGCATTTCAAGACACTTCATTTTCATCCATTGGCCTCTTGTGTGAGTGTGGCTGAGGCTCTCTCATGTTAGTGTAAGCCCATATTGCATTTGGAGTGCCATTCCATGCTTTAGGATCATTGCCTCGGTTTGCGTGCCCGCGTGCACGCATTTCGAGGCACTTCATTTTCATCTATCGGCCTCTTATGTGAGTGTGGCTGAGGTCCACTCATGTTAGTATAAGTCCATTTCGCATTCCGTATGTCATTGCCTCGGTTTGCGTGCTTGTGTGCACGCATTTCGAGGCACTTCACTTTTATCCGACGGCCTCTTATGTGAGTGTGGCTGAGGTCCACTCATGTTAGTGTAAGTCCAATTGCATTGCATATGCCATTTTATGTCTCAGGATCATTTCCTCGGTTTGCGTGCCCGTGTGCACGCATTCTGAGACATCTCATTTTTCATAGCATTGTGTACGTTAGGATTGCATATTAGTTGCATTTCACGCATATCATGCATATTGCATCGTGTTCGGGATAGGAGTTAGCCCGGGCACGGGAAACGAGGCGCGTTTCATACTCCGAGTGACGGAACGTGTCTCAATTCCCAAGTCACCGACACTCCGGATTACCCGTGATGGAGTTAGGTTTTGTTGTAGCATTCACATTCATTCATCCTATATTGAGTTGTGCAATTCGGCTCCTCGGCCATTATGCATCGAGATGCGTAATTGGTGGCACGAGGATCGAGGCATGCATATATTTGTGAAATACATTGATATGCCCCTTTCCTGCTCTCTGTTGCAGCAAAATGAAGAATCAGCAACTTTTCGGAGTCTGGCACGCATTTCGAGAAACATTGCAAACAGAGGCTAATTGGGGCATCGCCGTGGATTTCCGCGCAAAGCAGCCCAAACATACATCATTCATCAGAATCAAGGCAGCCCCTGGCTTGCATGCCAGTTTTACAGTTTTCTTAGTTAATTTGTTAATTAATTAGGAATCTGTATTATTTTGGACTGTAATATTCTTTTATTCGGACTGTATATTTATTTGGACCCTCTGCACGAGGGCATAATTGTAATAAGTGTGGGTGAGTGTGATGTATGTCTTCCAACCCCACGTCTTTCTCCCTTTTATTTACCTGCTTACAATGGTTAGATATAGGGCATATTTCAATTAGCATACAGTATGACAGCATGTTTGCATCATTCATCTGTTTTGCATGCACCGGGCTCGGCGCATCATACAAACTGCATTTGTATTTCAATTCCAAATTGAATACGTGTTAGTTGTAGCATTCCATATGCCATGTTTAGAATAGCCGAGCCTGCTATAGTTGCATGTGCAACTGGGGCAAACATCTCGTCATAGTCAACACCCTCTACTTGTGTGTAGCCTTGAGCAACCAACCTGGCTTTATTCCTAACAACAGTACCATTCTCATCAGATTTATTTTTAAAGATGCACTTGGTACCTATCACATTCATGTCTCTAGGTCTAGGAACTAGAGTCCAAACATTGTTACGTTCAAATTGACCTAATTCTTCATGCATAGCATTGACCCAACTATCATCTAGCAAGGCTTCTTTAAAATTCTTAGGTTCAATTAATGAAACATAACACATATGTGATACCTCATCCCGAATCTGTCTTCGGGTTTTCATTCGATCCGATACACTTCCAATCACCTGTTGTGCTGGATGATTTAGTTTCACCCTTGCTGATGGTTTGAACTCAGGACTTGTGGTGACAGAAGCAACAGGAGTGATATCCCTTTGAGCACTCTTTGGACTTGAACTTACCTGTGGGGATGGTGCCGAAACAATTTCTTGTGATTGGACCTCAGCTTCTCTTTGACTTTGTGGTTCAGTATCCAAGATTGGAGACTCACCATTGTCATCCTCATTTGTTGCTTGAGTAGGTGAACCTATGCCATCTATAACCACATTGATAGATTCCATTAAAGAAGAAGTTCGCAGGTTATAGACTCGAAAACCCTTACTTGTGGTTGAATACCCTAGAAAAATACCTTCATCACTTCGGGAGTCAAATTTGCCCAAAGGCTCTCTATCTTTGAAAATGTAACACTTACTTCCAGAAGTTTCGAAGTATTTTACATTAGGTTTCAATCCCTTCCACAATTCATATGGAGTTTGTAAAGTGCCGGGCCTTAAATACACGCGATTTATGACATAAACAACAGTATTTAGGGCTTCAGCCCAAAACTTTGGAGGAAGTTTCTTGCTAAGGAGCATGACCCTAGCCATTTCTTGAACAACTTTACCACTCCATTTTGTTGTGGAGTAATAAGTGCAGAAAATTCATGCTTAATTCCATACATATCACAAAAATCCGAAAACGAACTGTTTTCAAATTCACGACCATGATCAGTTCGGATTCTTACGATAAGCCCAATGGACACACCTTGTTCATTTTGAATTTTAAGGACTAAGACCTGGAAAGCATCAAACATATCAGATTTTTCCCTTAAAAAATTTACCCATGAAAATCGAGTAAAATCATCAACAGTTAAAAAAATATATCTTTTACCTCCAATGCTTTCAGTGCGAGTAGGACCCATTAAATCCATGTGAACCAATTCAAGAGGACGTTTGGTTGTAAAGCTGTTCACCTTTTTATGAGGGGCACGAGTCTGCTTTCCAAGTTGACATGATCCACACACATGGTTCAGATTTTTACCCAGTTTAGGTACTCCTCTCACAAGCTCTTTGTTGGCTATCTTAGTTAGGTCTTTGAAATTCATATGACCTAATCTTTGATGCCACAAATCAATGTTACTTATGATGGCAGAGTGACAAGTGAGATCATTAGTAGTAACAATTCCATAGCAGTTATCAGATGTGTGAACCCCATGCAAGACAGTATTTCCCTTTTTATCTAAAATTTCACATTTATTTTTTGAAAACAATACTTCATGGTGGAAATCACACATTTGACTAATGCTCAAAAGATTTGCTTTAAGGCCATCAACAAGAAGAGCATTTTCGACCTTGGGAAGACCAGCAACACTTATAGAGCCCTTACCAATGACTTTAGAAGTGCCGCCATCTCCAAAGGTAACAAGTCCTCCTTCATATTTTTCAAGGGAGGTGAAGTAGGATTTGTTACCGGACATGTGACGAGAGCACCCACTATCAAGATACCATATGTGTGAGTCACGTGCTTTGAGAGCAGTGTGAATAATTAAACAAGTCAAATCATCTTTTCTCACCCAAATCTTTTTGGTCTTGGTAAATGTCTTGGCGTTGTGAACACCCTCATGAATCTTGGTATTTCGCCTAGACATGTAAGGTTGTCTCCTAACCCAAAAAGTATTCAAATTTCTACCCTTTTGAGACACCTTACCAAACAATTCATAGCAATAAGGACGAATGTGGCCATACCTACCACAGTGATGACAAATAAAAATAGGTTTTACCTCCCTTTTGTTGATCTTACCCCTTTTAGGTAGATGAAAAGAGGGATCACCCTGGTCTACCTTCAGCTTTCCCTTTGCTTGAGTCTTCAGGTCATGTGAAGTAAAGGCCTATCCCTTGTGAGTTGTCGCACCATAGCCTAGCCCACTTTTGTCACAACCCATTTGTTGAGACTCGAGGATGTCTTCTAAAGATTTTGAACCTTTGTTCCACATGGCAACAGTGGCTCTAGCAATACGGAGTTCTTCATCTTTCTGACAGACTATCTCTTCCAATGTAGCTTATGACATCTCAAGACTTTCAAGCTTCTCTTCATATGTGGAATACACCTTTAGAAGTTCATTCCTTTCAGTTTCACAGGATAGAAGTTTTCCACATAAGTCTTGCCTGTCACTTAAGATCTTGATGATATTCTGCTTTGCTGTTACAATTTCTCCTTTCAGCTTAACATTCTCACTTTCACATGCTTTGAGTTTGAGAGTGAGTTTGTCATTGATTTTAGACAGATTCAGAGATTCATCATAAAGCTTTTCGTAAGCTTGTTGTAGATCATCACCGGTAATCTCATCATTGTCTTCAGATGTAGATGTTTCATCATCATCTTTTTGCTCCTCATTCTTCTTGACCTCATCCAGTCGGGCAACTAAGGCAGAAAAGTTGCTGGATGGTGATGAAGGTGAATCTCCTCTTTCATGGAATTGGCTCAGAATCTCCCATGCATCTTTAGCCTTTGTGCAGTGAGCAACCCATTGCTGTTCTTCATCAAAAATTGCACCACGAATAGTAATTAGGGCTCTCTGATTGCTCGGATTGTCAGCACTTTCTGTATCTTCTTCAATGGCTTGCCAGCCTTCTAGGTCAGAAGCTCTCAGAAACGCCCTCATTCTGATCTTCCAATACAGGTAGTTACTCCCGTCAAAAGTGGGAGGATGATGCAGGTTCTGACCACGAGCTAATTCCGCTGGCTTTAGAAGAGGTTGAGTAAAAGTGGACCAAAATGCCATGAAAGCGCGATCCCCGTCTTCGCCGGATTCAGGTTCTTCGGGTTCTTGCTCCGACCCGCTTTCATCATCCCAAGTCACAGTGTAGACTTTCTTTCGATTCTTTTTCGACGGACATTCAAGGGCAATATGGCCAAACCCTTGACATTCATAGAACTTGACCCCTTGCCCCTTTACAATCTTCTTTTCAGTTTTTTGAG
This sequence comes from Camellia granthamiana, assembly GCA_036172215.1. NCBI lineage: Eukaryota > Viridiplantae > Streptophyta > Magnoliopsida > Ericales > Theaceae > Camellia > Camellia granthamiana. Next base: position 75,359,387 of record CM069916.1, read on the forward strand.
CAAGTTTTGGTGAAAAAGTTTTGGGTTTTTCATTATTCTTGTCTTTTGAAATAGGGTCTCTGAAGTTAGGCTTCTTTTTCTTCAAATTTTTTTTAAACTGTTTAGTAAACATAGCCGTCATCTCAGACTCTAAATCAAATTCAGTCTCTGGAGTTTTTGCAGTCTCATGAGCACTAGTGAAAGCCACACGATCTTTTTGTTTTTTCTTTGAAATCTGGTGGGCTTCATAAGTCTGCAAATTTCCAACCAACTGATCAAGCTTGAGGGTATCAACATTCTGAGCCTCCTCAATGGCTGTCACCTTTGATTGGAACCTTTCGGGTAAAGACCTCAAGATTTTTCCAACAACTTTAGCTTCAGGGATTTTTTCACCGAGTGTGAAACAGGAATTCACAATATCACTTAGTTTTGCATAGAAATTATCAAACGTCTCATCATCGCGCATAAAAAGGGTTTCAAAGGCGGATGTGAGACGTTGAAGTTTTGACCTTTTTACAGAAGTAGTACCTTCATGAATCGTTTCAAGAATGTCCCAAGCCTCTTTTGCTACCTCACACGTGCAGATACGACGAAACTCTTCAGGTGTGACGGAGCAAAATAGGGAATTGAGAGCCTTACTGTTCCAACTTGAGTTTTGGTAATCAGTTGTGTCCCATTTATCAAGGGGTTTAGGAATATCAACACCATCAATGGTGACAGTAGGTTCACTCCACCCACAGATCACGCAATGCTAAACTTTCTCATCGATGGATTTTAAAAACGCTCTCATACGAGCTTTCCAATAAGAATAGTTTGTACCATCGAGTAAATGAGGTCTATGGGTCGAGTTACCTTCACGAATAGAATCCATATCACTAATCACACAAAATCACACTCCTATAGTTTTGATAAAAACAAAGAGTGACCTGCTCTGATACCAATTGAAAATCCTAAGTGATTCGTGATTAGATCAAGATTAAAATATTCCAAATCCCAAATATTCAAAACATGCAATCTAAATTATCAAGCACTTACGAAAGTGATTTAGATTGTTGTTTTTCTGAATAAATAATAAATCGACACAAACGATTTTTACGTGGAAAAACCACAATTGAAGAATTTTCAATTGTAATCAAAAATCACAGGCGAAACGCCACTAATCAATCCACTACTGAAGAAAGAAAGATTACAAAGATAATACACAAATTACCCAACTCAGTCAATTTGTCTTCACACCTTCTGTAATTCTTTCACCAAGCCTTCGTCTCGGAACTGATTAACCTGAAGTTGAATCCACAACTCCACTTGTCGAATCAACGACTACGTACAGAATCAAACTCCTTTGAAACTCTACATTTGAATTTTCAGAATCCACTGAAGATTGACACTCTTGTATGTATTCGATCAACCTCCTTGATATGTGCTTCTCAATTCATGAGTTGAATACTCATTCAATTTTATCAAGGAAAACTCACAAAAAATCTCCAAAAGAAAACCTTAGAAAACCTCAAAGTAGATCTGAAGAAGTAATCCTAGTTTTTGGAGAAAACCAACTACTTATAGAAATCCGAATTTTGAAGCTCGCTCGAGCGAGAAGCTTATCTCGCGTGATTTCCATAAGTGCCTTCGCTCGAGCCACGAAACCTTCGCTCGAGCGAGTAATCACTTCTTTCAGGTTTTGATGCAGACGTAGTCTTCGCTCGAGCCACAAAGTCTTTGCTCGAGCGCACATTAATCTCTTTCAGGTTTTAAGCCAGACGCAGTCCTTCGCTCGAGCGAGGAAGACAAAACAGTAAGGAAATTTTACAACTCGATTAACAAAGTGGTTCGCGGGATTGACAAGAATAAGGGACCTAACAGTGTGAATCTGTATATCGTTTTTGTGACATGCGTGTTGGGAATGCCATTCTATATGTGGATTTGTTACCCTTGAACTTTAGGCACTTTGATGCAATTATGGGCATGGATTGGTTAACTAAATATTGTGCCACCATTGATTGTGTGACTAAACGAGTTGTGTTTAGACCACCAAAACAAGAAGAAATTATATTTGTGGGTAACAGGGTAGTACCTCCACCTTATTTAATATCTGCAATGAAGGCATATAAACTGATCAGGAAAGGGTGCCAGGGTTATTTGTGTTATGTGTTGTCTAAACAACCTGTAAATGTTGAATTGAATAGTATCCCTATCGTTAGAGAATTTCCAGATATGTTTCCAAATGAATTACCAGGGGAATTGGTGGACAGGGAGATAAAGTTTGCAATTGAGACTATACCAGGCACCCAGCCTATTTCTAAAACTCCCTACAGAATGGTTACTGCCGAAATGAAAGAACTAAAAGAGCAGTTGCAAGACCTACTTGACAAAGGGTTTATCCGACCTAGTACTTCTCCATGGGGTGCACCGGTGTTATTTGTAAAAAAGAAAGATGGAACCTTACGCCTGTGTATCGACTATCGAGAATTGAACAAGGTAACAATAAAGAATAAATATCCCCTACCCCGTATTGATGACATGTTTGACCAGTTACAGGGCTCACAAGTGTTTTCCAAGATTGATTTGAGATCCGAGTATCATCAGTTGAAAGTAAAGGCAGAAGATGTTGAGAAAACAGCGTTTAGAACGAGGTATGGTCATTTTGAATTTCTTGTTATGCCATTTGGAGTGACTATTGCTCCGGCAGCATTTATGGACTTAATGAACCGAATTTTTAAAACCTACCTCGATGAATTTGTTGTGATTTTTATTGATGACATTTTGATATACTCCAAAAATAGACTTGAACATGAACATCATTTGAGAACTGTCCTGCAAATATTTAGGGAAAAGAAATTGTTTGCTAAACTAAAGAAATGTGAGTTTTGGTTGGATGAAGTTGTTTTTTTAGGGCATGTTATCAACAAAGAGGGGATTTCAGTGGACCCACAGAAAATAGAGGCAATTGTGAATCGGCCTACACTGACTAATGTGACATAAGTCTGCAGTTTCATGGGCTTAGCTGGATACTACAGGAGGTTTGTGAAAAACTTTTCAAGGATAGCTGTACCTCTTACCCAGTTGACACGCAAGGGGCAATCATTTGAATGGAACGACGAAAGAGAATATGCTTTTCATGAACTAAAAACGAGACTGACCACTGCACCAGTATTGACATTGCCCTCAGGTACGGCAAATTTTGTAATTTTCAGTGATGCGTCTTATAAAGGCTTGGGTTGTGTATTAATGCAGAACGGAAAGGTTATTACTTACGCCTCCCGACAGTTGAGACCACACGAGAAGAACTACCCAATGCATGATTTAGAATTGGCCACAGTTGTTTTTACTTTGAAAATCTGGCGGCATTATTTGTATGGGGCAAAGTGTGAAGTCTACACGGATCACAAAAGTTTGAAATACTTCTTTATGCAGAAGGAGTTGAATATGCGACAAAGGAGATGGCTTGAACTGATAAAAGACTATGATCTTGAGATTCAGTATCACCCCGGGAAAGCTAATACAGTTGCTGATGCCTTGAGCAGAAAATCAACGGGGAGTATGGCTTGTTTGCTTATTGAACAAAAAGAGATTTTGCAAGACTTTGAGAAGTCTGAAATTGAAGTGGTATTGTGTAAACAGGGCGGATTGATAGCCACTATTTTAGCCGAGCCGACAATCATTGATGAAATTAAACAGAAACAAAAAGAGGATGAATTCCTCAAGAAAGTGATTGATGAATTTGAGACAAGTTCGAAAGCAGAGTTCAGCATTGAAAGTGAAGTGTTAAGGTTTCGAAACCGAATGTGTATCCCAGACATTCCGGAACTAAAGAAAAGGGTTTTGGATGAAGCCCACAAATCAGTGTTTGCTATGCATCCGGGTAACAACAAAATGTATCAGGATCTGAAACAAAGCTATTGGTGGCCTAAAATGAAGAAAGAAATTGCAGAATATGTGTCCAAGTGTCTTCAATGTCAGCAAGTTAAAGCTGAACATCAGAAACCAGGCGGTCTACTTCAACCTCTCCCTATTCCTGAATGGAAGTGGGAACATATGACTATGGATTTTGTTGTTGGCCTACCTCGGACACCCCGAGGTATGGATTCTATTTGGGTTGTAGTCGATAGATTGACTAAATCTACACATTTTCTGCCTGTTAGAACTACGTTTAATGCTTATAGACTGGCTACAATATATGTTGATGAGATTGTCCGTTTACACGGAGTTCCGGTATCTATTGTGTCGGATAGAGATTTGAAATTTGTGTCAAGATTGTGGAAGAGTTTGCAGGAAGCTATGGGGACAGAGCTGAGATTTAGTACCGCATTCCACCCACAGACAGATGGGCAATCAGAACGGACAATACAGACGTTAGAAGATATGCTAAAGATGTGTGCCTTAGATTTTCAGGGGAGTTGGGAAGGCTATTTGCCACTAGTAGAGTTTGCGTACAATAACAGCTTCCACTCCAGCATTGGCATGGCACCATACGAGGCTTTGTATGGTAGAAGATGTAGATCACCTATTTGTTGAACAGAAGTCGGGGATAGAGCTTTACATGGGCCTGAAATTGTGCAAGATACTTCTGAGAAGATCAAAACTATTCAGCAAAGGCTCAAAACAGCTCAGGACCGACAAAAGAATTACGCAGATGTTCGAAAAAGACCTCTCGAGTATGAAGTCGGTGACCATGTGTTCATCCGTATGACCCCGATAAAAGGCCAAGTCAGGTTTAGAAAGAAGGGCAAGTTGTCGCCCCATTACATTGGGCCGTTTCAAATTCTAGAAAGGCTTGGACCAGTTGCCTATAGAGTTGCTTTGCCACTGGGGTTTGAGCAAATCCACAATGTGTTTCATGTGTCAATGTTAAGGGGTTATCTTCGAGACCCGTTTGATGTGATTGATTATCACCGGGTAGCTCTTGACGAGAATATGGAATACGCCGAATGGCCGGAACGAATCGTTGACCGGCAAGTGAAACAACTGAGAAGCAAGTCCATCTCAATGGTGAAAGTGGAATGGAAAGAACACTATGGGACGGATACCACGTGGGAAAAAGAGGATGAAATGCGATTACGCCATCCACATTTGTTTCCCGACGAAGGTAAAATAAGTTTGGAGGACCAAACTTCCTAAAGGAGGGGAGACTGTGATAACCCTGTTCCATATTATGCTAATTGGTCCTTATTATGAATGTGATTATGTGTTTGATATGATTTTGTGTGCCATTTATGTGAAAATATGCGGTTTTGAATTTCTATCTGTTCACCGTAGGACTATCTGTTTGATTATTTGCTTCGGAATTTAAATTGAAGGCCTCATCGGCCACAAAACCCGAAATTGATTGCGCCTTTGTGATTAACGTAATTTTTAGAGCCTACGATGAAATTTAATTGAAAATTGATTCGAATCAAGATAATTAGATTCAGAACGATTAATTAAGTGTCATTAATTAGCTATAATCAAATTTGATTTAGTGGGACTATAAAAGGACTTTTATACACTCAATTCCTCTCTTTTATTTCATTTTGGCCGATTTTGGCTCTCCAGAAAGTGAGAGAACCGAATTAGAGAGAGAGTGTGTAGGAGATTGAAGGTTTGATCAAGAAACTTGAATAAATTGAGAACCAACTCAAGATTTGATCATAATTTGGGAAGATTGAGCTTCTAGGTGAGTAATTGGTTAGGAATTCATGAGTTTAGTATTGTAATTTTGTGAATTTAAAGTTGATTAATGATCAAGAACATGAATTGAATTGATTATGATGAAATTAAGTTGATTTTGTTGAATTAGAAGTCAATATGCACATACATGTGAGAAATTGCTTTGAATTTGCATGTTTGAGCACAAAATGTATAATCCATGTGAGATTTTAGTTGAAGCTCATATTTTTGACCATCTCTTCATCATCTAAGTTGAGAATAGAAGTTGTGTTCCACATGCATGTACAATTCATAAGAGTATGAGTTTGAAATACATGGAATCGTTATGATGGAAACAAGTTTGGTGTAATTTGGAACATGCATGTAAGTAATTCATGGAATTGAGCTTCATAATGTTGTAATTTGGTGTTTGTACCATGTTAGTATATGTATATTAATATGCAAGATATGTTGATTTGAATGTTGGATTTGAGCTCAAGAACAATTTTGGAAAACCCAGAATTTATGATGTCCGCTCGAGCGGGGGAACCGTCGCTCGAGCGGGGAATACGAGCTCCCAGAACTTTTGCAGACATGGAAGTCCGCTCGAGCGGGGAAGTTCACGCTCGAGCAGGGAGCTATGTAGGATGACCTTCAGCTCGAGCGGCTAACTTTACGCTCGAGCCTAAAAATGATGTAACCAGTACTTTTGCAGACCTCATGGGTCCGTCGAGCGGGGAAGTCCACGCTCGAGAGGGGACCCTTGTTTCAAAAATTTTGTAAATGCGTTCTATGTTTCGTTTTCCGTTCTCTTTCACTTCGAAGCACTCTTAGGCATGCATTGAGCATTATGAATGAATTAAAAGGACAAGAAGGAAGCCTAATGAGGAGTATGTGAATTAAGAACGGATTGAATTATTTGTGACCCATATGTGTTATGTGATGTGTAGGGTCGAGCTCCAGGGAAAATCATCCCGCCGATCACTGTGAGTAATATCTTAAAGATATTTAAAGTATGTACTTGTCCAATTGCTTACTCCTATGTAAGTCTTGTAAGTTCGACAATTTGAATGGTGGACAAATGTTTGCTATGCCAAACGAATGGGCCAAAGGCCGGTTTGACATGAATGAAAGTATGAATGGGCCAAAGGCCAGTTTGACATGAATGAAAGTATGAATGGGCCAAAGGCCAGTCTGACATGAATGGATTGGGCCCGAGGCTGTCCGATGTGTTTGGAACCGCAGTCATTTGATCTATATGTATCGTTATACTAGATAGAAATATGAATTGGGCCTAAGGCCGTCTGATGTATGTTGTTCTAATGTATCTTCTTTATTTGATATTATTCACTGGGCTTTCGCTCACGCTCATTCATGTATTTGTAGGTGAGCCAAGAGAGGTCCAAACCCAGCCTCAATGAAGTTTGTGTGGAACAACCAAGGTTTTGAAGAGTTAGCCCTTACGTTTCATGCACGAGACTCGTCTTCGCCCTTTTGTTACCTTATTATATTTTGTCATATTGGCAAGGACTTTGGATACGTTTGTATATAGTTTTGATTGGCTGACTTAAACTTGAATGATCCCGTATGTACAGAATCTTGTATTAGTACAAATTTTGATGTGAGTTATTAACATGTATACGGATGGATTGTTATGATGTGCCGTGTAAGCACAGCTCTATGGACAAAGTTTCAAATTTTGCTTCCGTTTGGCCCCTTTATTCTGATGAGTTATGTCTGGTTTGGTTTGAGGCCGTAGGTAATCCCTTAATTACTGGCCGGTTATGTCCTTAACCTATAGGGGTGGGTTGGGTCATGACATGAAACCCTAGAATTACGGGAAAAAGCTCTTGGCAATTAAAACTCTGACTCCTTTTTCAGCCCAGGAGAAGAAAAAGAGCCAGAGTTGGGGGCAATTGTAGGAGGCTAAAAATGAATTAACATGGGGCAAGGCTGGAATTCCTAAGCTGCTAGTAGGAAGGCAACATCACCAGCAAAATGGAAGATCAGCCCAGGATAGTTTGAGTTTGACCTGGAGGCCTAGGACCAGACTAGGTTACGGGAGTTTTTAGGATAGAGGAAATGTGACAGTAAACAAGCCATGGGAGGGCGCAAACCTAGTCAACCCATATCCATTTATTTCAGGCTTAACCAACTCCTAGAAATTCGTACCTGGTAGAGCACAATCCCTAAGGAAAGGAGGTTAACGTGAAGAGTGAGGAGAAGCCTAACAGCCCATATCGACTAATGGAAGCAAGCTATAAAAAGGGAATCAATCAGCACAATTGAGGTATGCAAACACTTCAACCTGAACCCAACTGAGATAATCCTGCACCTTTATCACTAACTTAGGCATTAGAGGGTTCCCAGGCTGCTCCAGCCAGCCCCCTTTTACCTTTTTCTTAATGTTTTTAGGACTAGAGTCAGGTTACAACTGCCGTGTCACTGCCACAGACAAGTGGTCCAACTTTCATGCACCACAAATTCCACAAACAAAAATCATTGATGATTTATTTCAAAATCAATCCAAACCGATTCATGCACATCCCAGGTAAACATGCTTGAAGTAGGACTAAATTAGTGTTTTTGATCCAATGTTAAAGCGGTAGCTAGCTACTTCAAAGTAAATGTCAAGATTCCAATTTCATTAAAGTTTCAAAAAAAAAAAAAAAAAAAGGAATTAAATGGGCCTCAACCCAAGCTAATAGATGTCCAAGCTAAATGCCCAAAGTTCTACTAGGGGTGATCATGCATCTGTCCAATCTGTCTAATCTGACCAAATCAATCTAACCCATTTGATTTTGGACGGATACGTGTCTTTCGACGAACAGATGAAGATGAAATATTTCAAAATTCACGGATATAGTTCGAATGGCAGATCAACCATTCCGCACCTGCATTAACCTGATCCGCTTGTGGATGAAGTTTAAAAAAAAAAAAAATTTGCTAGCAACTAATAACATAGAGTAGAAATAAGAAAATATATATTTTTGTGAAAATAGAAAACAATACCTTAAAAATATGCATGCGTGGTGCCATGGCCTATTATAGACAAATAATATATATTTTTTTAGATTACTAGTTATTAGAGATTGTAAAAATTATGAATTATAATTCAAAAAAATGTCCAGAATTTGTAAAGTCCAAACTGCCAATCCATACAGTCCCCTCAATCCGCATCCGCCAAATAAGTGGACATATGCAGATTATTTTTTCTATTCTGCCTAATTTTAAACGGATGGTGGATGGGATACTACCCAACCCAGCTCGATTTGCGGTCACTCCAAAGTTTTACCATGACACTACTAGGCTAGCCAAATTTTTTTATAACCTGGTTTTCGGGTCAATTTGTATGTATCTCGATTAATTCTAGGGCTCTAAAATTAACGACCGAACAAACATCTAGTGATCTTTTGAGATGACTCAAACTCAAAATTTTAAATCTTATTCTCAAATTTTTACCATTCCACGAACCTTGAAATTGTAGGCTAACCAATGCTAACCCAAAGCCACCTTCCAAACCCTATTTTCATCCTTTCAATTTAAATACTTCTTAATCAACTTGTTGATCTCATGATCTGGAATTTGCAAACCATCACATTTTTAGAATCATATAAAAAGTAAAAACACAAACAATAAAACAAAAGTTCATTAAAAATAAAAAAGAAAAACTTGAATTGATGGGTAAATCTCCCCCATCCAAATCACCAATATTTAAAAAAAAAAAAAAAATCCTCATGTTCTTAGGCCAATTTGTTGAACTATTTTTTCGTTTATATTAGAATAAGTTGTGGTGTATATACACAAATCATTTACAGAATAATTCCCAAATAAGAAACAGGAATGTGGCACTAGTTCAATGTCTCTCCTATCTATCTCTACTTGGTCACTCACCCACTTCTATATGGAGGCTAAGAAGTTCAAAGTAAATACAAATTTTGGGCTGGCCAACCCAATCTGTACCCAATTGGTATTCCTCATTAACTGGATGCTTTTGCAGTGTAGTTTATTCAAGTTTGGGTAAAATCATATTGCTATTTAAGCGGCAAATTTATGTTAAAATTATAAAATTTAATATTTTTATGTTGACTTTTCAGAGATATTATTTTAAGAGTCTAACTTGTCTCCAGTTAGTGATCAAGATTAGACCATCCGGTCCGGTTAGTAGGCCCACTTTTAAGCCTTACTTCGTGATCCGAACCGTTAACATTTTAGAGTTCGTTGAGTATACTATCCATGCAAAAATTCAAATTTATCGGATTACAGCAACCATATGTTCGAATTAGTTTTGTATGAAAAAAATGGATGGTGAGAAAATAAATAGTTCATACAAAGCTAATTTGAATACATGATTATCGTTGTCCGATTAACTTCATTTTAGATGGATGATGTGCTCGATGAAATGTGAACAGTTCAAATTATTAAAGTGAGCCTCTAAAGTGAGTCCACTAGCCAAACTAGACGATCCAATCTTAATCTCCAACTAAAGACAACATGACCTTTATTTTAAAGAGTCCGAATCCTCTCCAGCTTCTCTCTCTAGCAGTTTGTCCGGGCAACGGCTCAAATAGAGCCACATCACCTCTAAAGAAATATACGGCTCAGATTTATTCTTTTTAAAAAAAAAAAAAAGTACACACCAACATCCACGGACACACACTCACAGCACACATTCTCTCTCTCTCTCTCTCTCTCTCTCTCTCTCTCTCTCTCTCTCTATCACATTTCTAAAAAAAAAAATTAAAATCACACACACTCTCTCTCTCTCTATTACATTTCTAATAAAAAATAAAAAAAACTATTTTAATCTTTTCCATTTTATTTTCATAATATATATATATATAGTTTTTAATATAAAATTTTAATTTTTATAAAATTAATATCATTGAAAATATACTTTTAAAATAAGACTAATATTAAATATATTTAATAAAAATTTAAATAAAAAAAGTAATTATTATGTTTAGTTATGCTTTCAAAGTATTATTTTTAAAATATAAAAATTATTTTGATGAAAATAAACACACAAAAATCATATATTTTTGAAATTCTCAAAAATAATCTTCAATCCAAATATATATATATATATGAAAATAATGACTTATGTGCATGGATGTAAATTTTTTGTTTTCTTTAAAACACAAATTCAATCTATGCATAGGTGTAAATCAAATATAGAATTTTTTTTATTTCCTTTAAAAAAAATCATAAACTTGTTTGGTTAATAAAATTAAATTAAAAGTCATTATTTTCATATGATTTTTTTGGAATGAATATTGTTTTTGAGAATTTCAAAAATATATGATTTTTGTGTGTTTATTTTATCAAATTAATTTTTATATTTAAAAAATAATAATTTGAAAACATAACTAAACATCGTAATTATTTTTTATTTATTTTAAATTTTTATTAAATATATTTAATATTAGTCTCATTTTAAAGGTATATTTTCAATGATATTAATGTTATAAAATTAAAATTTTATAGTATTAAAAATTATATATATATATTATGAAAAAGTTTAAAATAATTTTTTAAATTTTTTATTAGAAATGAGAGAGAGAGAGAGAGAGAGAGAGAGAGAGAGGTGAGATATATAGCGACCCCGGTCTTTTCCCATTCGATGTTGTATCCGGACTTAGGCTCCGTAGATTCTATCCTTGTGTAATGGTTGTTGACATCCTTTAATTCTATTTGGTCGAGTTTTAGGATGTGTTGGACGTGTTTCGAACAGTTGGGTTGAGCCTTAGTCTAGATGTTGATTGCCCAGTTTTTAGCCTCTCCGCTCGAGCGGACATTCCTGAGCTCGAGCGGGGTTTACACTCTTCCAGCATTTTTGGTCCCTGCAAATCTTCTGCAGGTGAGAGTTCTACGCTCGAGCGGGTTTTTTTACGCTCGAGCGGTATTGTTGACGCTCGAGCGGGTAGTGTGTTCTTCGCGTGGGTTCTGGAATGGGGGAATCTACGCTCGAGCGGTTGTCATTGCGCTCGAGCGGACCTTGTTTTGTTCTTTACGCTCGAGCGGTGTGTTGTACGCTCGAGCGGGCCTGTCAAGTTTAAATACGTAGCAGCGTGTTTTAAAACAGTTTTTCAGCCCCTTTCAGTTTTTAAAACCCTAGGTTACGAGTTCTCTCTCTCCCAACTCATCTTCTCTCCTAGGTTTCATCTATTTAGAGTGAGTATCTAACCTAGTTCCTTCATTAAAAAGGTAGAGTGGGTCGAGGGCTTCCATTTAATCTGAACGGTTGTTGATTTGGAGCATTTTGGAGTTTGGGCTATCATCTCCGTCTTCTTCTTTTCGGGTTCTTGCTTCGAGGTAGGGATTTCCTACTCCATTTATACGATTTAATCCTAAGTGTTGGTATTTTGGTATGTGGGGGTAGTTTGGTAATTTTGGGAGAAACCTTAGGGTTTTGGCTTAGATTAATTTGTATAATTAATTTAAGGGAAAAATGTGGAATTGGGTTTAATTCATGAAGTTGGGAAAATTATGAGATTAATGATATAGTTGGGTAGTTTAAATACTTACCTATGAGAATGTTGATTTTACATTCATTGTTGTATTTATTTCTTGTTTAGAAATAACTGTTTTGGGCTATCGGTGGAGGATAATCGTGATTGTTGTAGACCTTGCATGTGGCTTAGGTATAACTGGAATTAAGTCACTTATGTTGACTGTTGAATTAATACAGAACATTACTTGTATTGATTATGTGTTGTATATGGCAATTGTGTGTTTCATTGCATATGCATGTTGTTTGGAGAAGATAGGGGATGAACTCCACGGTTTAGGGGAAGATAGGGGATGTACCTCTAAACCGGATTTGTTGGGAGGAGATAGGGGATGGACTCCAGTAGCATCACTCATATGTGTGCTTATTGATAATAGCAATATTGCTATTCGTTGTTGATATGATACATCATTATAATGTGTATCAGTTGGAAGCATGGAAGTGTTGTGGTTTGAGCTTTAGTCTCATTTATTTTTGTGACATCTGGATCACTATTATAGTTGGCCAGGTTCTGAGCCATAATGATATAATTGGAAAGTTGAATAAACATTGGAAAGTGAAAGGTGTCATAGGCAATATGTCATAGACAATGTAGACATTCGTTTCATGAAATTGGAAATTGATTATCTTGTGTTAACCATGTATCGTATGCTAATGCTTTAGTTAATTCGTATGCTTGGTTTAGTATTTTTCTACTGGGCTGTGGCTCACCCTATATGGGAACTTCATTTTCAGGTTCAGGTGGTTCACTACCTCCAAGGACTTAGTTTGTGAGGATTTGGACTCGAAGACTTGCTTTATTTTATTTGTTCTATTCGAACAACTTGTAAACTTTCAAGCCTAGGGCTTTATTTGTTTTTGAGTTAGAACTCATGGAATTGTGTCCAAGTGTTGGCTTGGCAAGGTGTAAGCCCATAGGGCATTTATTATGATATTTTTATTTTATGGTACTCTGATGAATGAAATAAGATACTTTATTTCCTTATAATTCCGCATGTTAATATTATGTATTATGGGTTTATTTTTGAGGGCGTTACAAGATATGACTGTGACGTGTAGTGAGGTGAGGGAGGGAGAGAGAGAGGAGTGTCAGAGAAAATGAAATGATTCATTGTGGGTGTGTTTTGAATTTTTTTGTTTAAGGAAATAAATCTGAATCATTTATTTCCTTGCAGGGTGACGCGACTCTATCTGAGCCGTCCCCCGGAGGAACTACCGAAGAGAGTAGCTGGAGAGAATCCGGACTCTATTTTAAAACCACCAAATAACCTCCTCTCTCTCTCTGTCCAAGTTTGGACCCAAAGCAGGTCTAGTCTTGAGCTCAAATGAAAAGGCCACAAGACAAATCACAATTTTATGAACAGTTATTCTGGAATGATTTAAGACTCAGATGAAATGATCCTTTGGTCTCCCTATGAACAAAATGACTATTTTCTTAATTTGGCAAATGATAATTTCATTTTTAATATAAACTTATTTCCTTTTTACTAGACCAAACATGAGACAGAATGACTATTCCATTCTAATAAACTAACACTCAGTAAGTACTCAAAAAAAGTACTAATAATTTTACTCAGAAAAATAATTTTCACAGAAGATCCATCAAGTAAATATGTTTTTGATGAGCAAATCTCTCCATTTCTCTCCTTTTTGAAGACTTAAAAAGTTGGATGAGAAAACATAAATTTTTTTTTTTGTAGGTAAGTCATAAGTTTTATACCAAAAAATAGATATTATAATAAGGCTCATTACACGCCCAAAGGTAAAACACTCTTTGAGGAGGGAAACACAAGCCTAGCTTCTACACTAAAATCTAACAATAACAAATTCCACGTAGAGTTCTATGGAAAAAATATATATAATTAAAATCCAAAGCTTGATTAATATGTGATCAAAGTTATTTTTTTTTATTTTATTTTATATTTTGATAAATTGAAATTTTATTTCACAAGGAAACACAAATACAATAGTTACAGGGGCATACACCTGAACTCTTGAAATTCACAACAAATCAAGATCCAAATCAAACAACAAACAATAAGAAAGTATAGAATCTACTCTTTTAAGTCTGCAGTATGGAGCAAGGCAACCCCCAAATCCATACATATTTGCCAATTTTGCAAAGAATTCTTGACTCTCTTGAATGACAAGCTCTATCTCTAACTTCCTTATTATTCCAACCACTATCACTTCCTTGCGACTAAAAGTTTGAGCAAAAATTCTTCCATTCCTTTCCAACCATACATGATAATAAGTGCAAGCCAAAGAAAATTTGAACATAGTGCTGCTCAAAATTTAAATCAAAGTTATGTTGTGCTTATATAATTGATTTTTGACAATTCATTTTTGACAGTATTATCAGTCCCCCACCATAGCTAGAATGTGTAGTATGGTGCTAAGAAACAATAATTCTACAAACCCAGAATGATCTACCCATAATTTACTCGAAAACAACAATCAATGGTTCAAATTCATTTCACTCGTAGATCTCACATTTCATCAATTTAATTTTTACCGCACATACCCATTCTAGGTTAATTCTGAGATCCTAATTCTGGGATCTCAAACTTTTCTGCTAAGAGATTGAAGCAGAGTTAGAACTTCAGAAGAGCAAATTGGGTTTCAAAATTGGGCTTCCAGAGCCTCACAATTCGCTCCTTAAGGTTGGGCCCAAATACTGTGACACGTGTTTTGGGCTTCCTTGTGTTCCATCTTTATGTTGGTTTTTTTGTGAACTTTTTTTAAGATTAATTTTGATTTTGATTTTTGTTTTGAGGTTAATCTTAGACTACATGACTATAATTAATTAAAAAAAATTAAAGATTCATCATTAAAGATAAAGGACCAATATTTTGGTTTTTATTTTTTATTCAGCAATACACTTTTTCATATTTGATAGGCAAAGTTGTCATTTTAAATTTTAATATTATCTATTCAAAACGGATGTAAAAAAGTTTTTTTAAAAAAACAGACTAATTTATTTGGCATATTGATAACTTTTTAATCTTTTTAATAATTTTTTAAAGTGACTAAAATAGACATCTTAACCAAAAAAATAAGTTAATTTAATGATACTAAGATTTTTTTAGTAAAATAATTTTTTCTACCGAATAAGTTGACTTTTTTAGTGACAATTCTTTAGTAGTGGTTAGCTAAAGATTTTGTTGGTTACATTTGTGAAGAAAAAGAGATCCTGTACCCAAAAAAGAAAAAAACAAAAACAGAAATGGCATGTCTGATTGGGTGGATTAAAGTATATGATTGGGATTATTAATTCATGAGCCCAATTATCTTATGTTTGTTTTAACATTTTGATTTAGGATTATTAATCCAATGGATAATTAATCTAACAAATTTGTAGGATTATTAGTAATGAGGTAGGGATAGAATTATTAATCCAATGGATATTAATCAAATTGAATAGTGAATACCACACTAATTTAATAAGATTGTTAATACTTTACTATTAATCTTGTAAATCAAACATGATCAAAGAGTATCACATTGAGAGAATTAAAAAAAGAAAAAGGCCTTCTTGTACATTTATTAGACTCAAGTCTAAAGTTTATAGATAAATGTGTGTTAGCTCCAGTGCTACGCAATATAGTGGAGAGGGTGGCACAACAGGCTGCTGTAAGGGTTCAGATGGACTCCCTCTTGGTTTATTTTAATAATTTGAATAGTTTATTTTATAAAATTTATTGATTATATTACTTATGCAAAAATCAAATTGATAAGATATTAGTACCATATGATTAATATGTAATTTTAATTTATTTATTTTTATAAAAAAAAAGTAATTTATTAATAAAATCATATTTGTCTTTCATTATTTTAAAAATAAATGTCAGTTGACCATATTACTACAGATATTCGATTAACTTAATTTTTTTTTATAGTAATCAATGAGCCTTGCATAATAAATAATTTAAATTATTAAAATTGGTCCAAAATGGACTCAGTCAAGCTCTCACAGCAGCTTCTTGTACCCATAGCCCTATCCTGCAAGATAAACTTCTCTATCACTCTCCAAAGAATTAGATGTGCTCAAGTTTAGACCAACAAGTAGTAGAAATGGGTCTTCTTGGTGGGTATGACTTCAATTGGTCTATCTATTCTCTCAATTGTTATGTTAGAAATAATTAATGAACCTAACATCAGAGACTGGGTTTGTACGTTTGCAAGGAGATGAGACTACTAAAAGAAAAGGGTCTTTTAGGTGAGAACTTATTTGATAGTCTTAAAGTATTGTTTTACATTATTTATGTTTAACCAAATATCCTATTGTCTTCTCAAAACAGACAAATAAATGGTGGAACCCATTATTTTAACCAATATGCAAGTTGAGACCACCTAAATTTGCCCCATGAGTAAATTATAATTTCTCATTTTAGGTGGGTTTGTATGACCTCAATTTGGTCTCTTTATTCTATTAGTTGTTAAGTTTAACCTGAAATTGATTTGTGCATTGCATGCATATATACAATATGTGAAACAAATTTAAAATAATTTGTGGCAAGTATGTTAGGGCTTCCTTTAATTCTTTTTAATAACATGGCCAAAAACCTCATCACATTGCACATTCAATCATAAATCGATCAATCAACATAGAAGGAGGAAAACAAACTTTCATGTAGAGAGGAAACATGATAATCAAATCATAGCAAAATATTTCACGTGTTCTGGTGTATGCGAAAATCTAATTGACAATATGTTTTGTGCACTAAATTCTCACCCTTGTTTTTTCCACATGAAAGGCTGTTACTAACAATTTGTTATTGAGTTAGTAAATATATTATAACTCAAATCGATACCTTACATTAAATTCGAACATGAGACCTCACATTGACACCTTAGTCCCTTTCAAGTCCACTTGGACTTCGGCCCAAGGTCACTTATACGAAGAGAGTAGAAATACAAAAAATTCAAAAAAAAAAAAGTCCTGAAATAGACACAAGACACCTTATGTCTATTTTGCTTCTCTAGTTTTATGTCTATTTATTTCGTGTCTAATTGTGTAAAAATCCGGCCCACACTAGTTGAATAGAGAGGAGCACAAAATTCAACAAATTTGACTATGGGGACATGTTAAAAAAGCACAAGCACTGTCTTACTAGAATGTTCAATGGGACTCAGATGCTTAAATTTGTAATTGTTTGAGAGAGAACTAATCTTCTCTACCTAATAAGACTCAACCTTCCATATCAAACAGTTTTTATTTAAATAGGAAGTTATTATCTTCTTGATTTACTCCACTCTTTAACGGAACTTCAAACTCTGAATATTGGACGGTTTGAGCATGGTGCCACTTGTTTGGTTAGCATTGATCAAGTTGAATTTGCTCCCACAAATTGGATGTAAAAACATGTTTGTGCATCTATATCTTTTATCCATCAAGAAATTAACAAAACTTTTCTACACCCAACAGCTTCACATGCACTTACTATATGGTTAAGGGAAGCAAGTGAGATCTTAAAGATATTAATCTGCCAACCTCGTGATGTTTAGTGACATGGGTAAGCTCATAAAGATTATAGTCCACCATTTAGGGCCCAATACATATCTCAAATACTAAAACCCAACACTGCTGAAGGCCTACGTAGCAATAAGAACCAATGGCATCAAGACACATGGCAAGAGAAGGGCAAGCCACATCAGCAGACAAAGATCTGCAAAGTTATTGTTATGGCACATCGCCATTAATGAGGCCCCTTACAGCATTTATTGCGATAACTCCTCTCCGTCGGGACAGAATGCCTTCACCATGGACAAGGCAAGTTAGAGGATAGACTTTCAGCCAAGGTGACAGATCGGAAGGGACAACGAAATGATTACCAAAGAATATAAGCAAACGTTGAAGACAGAAAGAAGGTTAAGCTTTTCTATCTTTAATCCATCCATATACTCCATTTCTCTTTTTAACTTGCCCATCGGAGGGTTCGTTGGGGGACTCCTCGTTCCCTGTTGAACTCTTGTGCAGGTTCTCTGGTAGGCCTAGCCATTCGAACATAGGCTTGAGGAGCGTGGATCAGTCCGACCCGTTCCACTTGGAATGAACTGTATCATCAGTTGGCACCGTCTGTGGGACGTTTTTCTTCCGCGCGCTAGTTGTATTCATTGTCGTCAGAGACCCTCTCCCCGTAAACCCCTCATACCACCTATAAAGGTGGATGGTCACAACTAGATCCATGGCTTCTCACCCCAATGTTGCCGACCATCAAGCCGACCCTCCCAATCCAAACAACCCACCACCGTATTTCACCGAGCTCACCAACAGCATTAACTGCCTGGCGGAGCAAAACCAAGCCCTGATTGATGCTCTACTCCAAAGAAACCTTCATATGCCTCCTCCACCACCTCCAGATATCCCACCCAACCAAGAACAAGCCCTGAGCCATACTATCCAACAACCTAATCCACCAAACTTGGAAGGCTTGTGACCCCCTCCTCTAGATATAAATCCACCACCTCGAGCCCCACATCTATCGGTCCCAGCACCAACCCTTGAAGGAGAGGCCAGTAGCGTCCAGCCCCCGCTGCCTTCCGGTGGTGACAACATTTCCCTCTGGGATGTAGAACTCTGAGCCATGAAGCTCCAACTCCAAGGAGTCATGCAAAACATACAGCATAAACCCTCCACCACAGCCAACTCACCATTTGTCGCCTCCATCAAGGACAAACCTCTACCCCCCAAGTTCAAAATGCCCACCATCGACTCTTTTGACGGTCCGACGGATCTAGTCGACCACTTGGAGACCTACAGAACCCTCATGATCCTCCATGCATTCCCTGACGAAATCATGTGTCGGGCTTTCCCCGTGACACTCAAGGGGTCGGCTCGACTTTGGTTTAGTCAATTGCTAGTAGACTCTGTCTCCACTTTCCAGTACCTCAGTGACTTCTTCCTCAGCCATTTCATTGGAGCCCAGCGCCAGCGGCATCCGGCAACCCAACTCCTCAACATCCGTCAGACCGAGGGGGAGTCGCTGTGCAGTTTCGTTACCCGCTTCAACACCGAAGCCTTGTAGGTAGCGGAAAACGATGACAAGGTCATCCTTACGGCTTTCATGGCCGGTCTACGATCGTCTGACTTCCTTTTTTCCCTCTCTAAAAACCCCCTAACCTCCATGGCAACCCTACTCTCCAAAGCTCAAAAATACATGAACGTCGAAGATTCCCTAGCCGCCCGACAAGATCCTATAGCCAAAAACCCGACCCCTAGGGAGAAGAGAAAGGATACAGAAACCAGAAATACCCAGTATAATAACCCAACAAGTCAGTATACCGACCGACCCCCCCGAGCCGACCGGTCGGCACCAGCCCGACCTACCCCCCTGAGCATGAAGAGCTCAGCCAAACTGAGTTAACTTAAAGCCTCAGCCAGACTGAGCACGAAGAGCTCAGCCAGACTGAGTTAACTTAAAGCCTCAGCCAGACTGAGCATGAAGAACTCAGCCAGACCGAGCATGAAAAGCCTCAGCCCGACTGAGCATGAAGAACTCAGCCAGACCGAGCATGAAAAGCCTCAGCCAGATTGAGCATGAAGAGCTCAGCCAGACTGAGTTACTTAAAGCCTCAGCCAGACTGAGCATAGAGAGCTCGGCCAGACTGAGCTGCTTAAAGCCACTGAGTTACTTGAAAAGTCAGTTAACCATAGCTTAACCTAAACTGAGCACGAATGAAGAGTTCGGTCGAGGCCATTCGTGCAAACTTCATGGTTGTGGCATAGTGGCCATACTTAGTCAAATTCCAGGTCCATGTTTTTACACCTCTCAACACTGTTTACATTTAAATTTAGAACTTCACGTTTTCAACATTCTAAGATTTTACACTTCACTCTGTGTTGAGGTTTTCTTACATTTTAAACTTCACAACAATTTATATGCAAGTCCTATGTAAGTCACCACTTTCATTCTTTGCAGATCCTCAAACAATACAGACAATCGCGTAAAAACACAAACACAACTCATAATTTTATTCATTCACAAGCTTATACATAAGTTTATTACAGCAATTCAAAAAAAAAAAATAACAAAACAAAACAAAACAACCAAAACTCTGAGTACAAATTTTGTCCACTTCAATCATTCTTCTTCACTTGAGACGAGGTCTTCTTCTTCAACACTCTCGTCTAAGGGGGTCTAGGCCACGTCGTCTTCATCAATCTTCACACTGCTGAAGTCCAAATCTGGGAACAACCCTTCTGCTTTATGCTTAAACATCTTCCAGCCGCTATCCTAGAACTCAGCCATCTCGTGTTTGTAAAAGTCCGACCGCTGGAAGCTCTGGATTACTTCTTCTTCACTCTTGCTCCCAGCGGTCGCTCCCGACGGGCCAGCCCCCACAGACCCCTCCCTTGCCAAGTTGCTGGCGATCGCGACATCGATAGCCATCTGAAAGTCAGCAGACCCCTTGAACTGTTCTACTGCCGCGACGCATAAATCGGGGCATGCTGCCCTCTCAGAGGCTGACTTGATCTTCTCTTCCTCCAACTCCTTCTCCAGCCTCGCCTTCTCCGCCGCCCCCTTGGCGTGCTCGTCTACCAGATCCCGCTCCAACTCAGCGATCTTTAGGTTTGCTTCTTTCTTTTCTTGGACCCACTGAGCGCGCAGATCTTCATTGCTAGTCATGGCCTCTTCGAACCAATCGTTGGCGATGGTGCAGGCTCTCTGGACCTCTTCCAGCTTCTTCTACTCGCCAGCCAGTTGGAACTCGAGCGACACCACCTTGCAGCGTTCTGTCTCCCGTTCCAACTTGGCCGCGAGCAGATCAGCATTGGCTCGGTCGGCTGAATACCCCTGCACCATCGCCAACACTTGCATCTTCTTGGCCTTCTGGGTCTCTTCCAACCCCTTAGCACATGCACTTCGCGCGGCCTTCCGCCACCCTGCAGTCTCCCTCCTTAAACTCTCAAGTTGGGCCTCCACCCCCTCCAACTTTGCCGCCAACAGTCCCACTTCGCCTTTTGCAGCCGCCACCTTTCTCAAAAGGGCCCCTGCTAAGGAGGTCGCCTCCATTTGGGCAGAACATAACCCCCTCAGCAGCTCAGCCTCAGTAAAACTCTCCACCGAGCGCACGGCTGCGTTTTCCACTACTCGCAAGAGGCGATCTGCAGCGGCCCTAGCCTCTATCCCTTCTCTTCCCAGCCGCCCAGACACGGCTGGAACATGGTAAAAAGCGGTCTTCAACCTAGCCCCCTCTCCTTCTCCTTGGGGCGCAGGAGCGCCCTTGGGTTGCTGCTCCACCCCCCCCCCCCACAGGGTCAGTCATACCAACCTCCACTCGCTCTCCAGGGGCGGTTGCCCCACTCTCCACCCCCTTTGCTGTTTCCCTTAACCCGACTTCGAGGATCTCCTCCGCCGTCACCTTCTTCCTCCTCTTCAGGGCTGGCCCCTCCTCTCTTTCCCTTACCCTTCTCTTCTTCTTCGCCACAGCCTCTACCTCCTTGTTGGCCCTTTTCTTCAAAGGATCAATTGGGGGTGGTCGTGGCTCAAATCCACTCAAGTCCTTTTCCCCCTAGCAGTTTTGGGCGCGGTCGGATCCTCTCCTTCGCAATTGGCTTCAGCGGCCGGTCTGCCTGTGACTCTTTGAATTTACTGGCCTTGGCGAGAATGCCTCTATCCTCCGCCTCTTGCGCCTTCCTTCTCGCCTCTAATTTCGCCGGTTCTAGGTCTCTACCGGTCGGCTGAGGGCCCAACCCTGCGGCAAACAAGGCTAACGGCTGAACGAGCTCGTCCCATTTGGCGCCCTCCTTCTCCCTCCATGCCTTCACCTTTTTCACCCTCTCCTCAGTTGCTGCCCCCAGTTTTGGCTCCACAGACTTGGTGGGCACTCTTCACACCGTGCGCACTCCAACTCCCCCGTTTGCGGATACGTAGAACCATCGCGGCCTTCACCCCTTTATTGATGACGACAACCCCCGCCACCAGGCCCTTCCCTGCCGCCGCCTGCAAAGTGACCCAAGTTTCTTGCTGCCCCGAGGCCTTGTGGCACGCAAAAAACTCGTCCACCGTCATAGCCGCCTCCTCGTTCGCCCTTGGCCACTCGCTTGCATAGGCTAGTACAATCTTCCACGCGTTGGACATTAGTTGACCCGGCGCCACTTCCAACCGGTTTAGGACATCCACTACCACCTGCGGGAGCGGTAACCTCAACTCTCCCTTCAACGCCTCCTCATAGAGGGCAAACTCCCCCGGTCGGGCGTCGGATGGCCTCTTTTTCGTTGTCGGCAGCTTTAACTCTATTTTTGCGGTAATCTGGTATTTCTTGCGTATACCCACCAACTCCTCCGCGGTAATGGTCGACTTGTCGGCCTTCGTATGCCAGTGATCTGGCTCAACTTGGCTGATTGGCCACGCAGCCGTTATCATTGTGGACGAACGAGGTCGCCCTACCGGCTCCTCCTCGTTTCCCACTCGCTGCTCCGTACGGTATTGTTCCGCCAAATCTACCGCATCATCGTCACCCAATGGATCAACCCTTGCTTCCTCTTGGGCCATCTCTCTCATGTGTCTGCGAATAGCTTCGGATGTGGGTATAAGCAAATTCACAAAGTGTTGCAGGGGTGTATCACTAGCAACGAAAGAGTTCACACTTGGAATGTTTTGATTTTTTGCAAAAAGGTAGGTAAAGCGAATAATACCAAAGGCCCAAGGCTTGCCGGTATTCCAAGGGTCACAATTAAATTCCGCCAGTTTGAAAATTTTCAAAAATTCGCCAAAACTGTCTTTTCAACACCTTATAATGACCTATCGTTTCACTTCTTGCCCAACGCTTAACCTTCCCCACTATGAGATTTTGCCACGTATACGATCACGATCCACTGCCCCTTTCCCCTTTCCCCTTTCCTGTCTATTCCACTTCACTTCAACACGTGCCCCGCAGCCTCTCGAGCCCGTGCCACACCACCCACCCTTCGCGGTCGGCCCTCCTCATGGTCGATCCCTCCACTCGGCCACCCTTCGCGGTCAGCCCTCCTCATGGTCGATCCCTCCACTCGGCCACCCTTCCCGGTCGGCCCTCCTCATGGTCTGTCCCTTCACTCGGCCACCCTTCACGATCGGCCCGCCCCATGGTCGGTCCCTCCTCTCGGTCGGCCTTCACCCTGCCGATCTCTCACAACTCTCATTTTCTTCATTATTCCCTTCGTTGGACTAAAGTTGCACTCGGGAATGGGGGTCTACTGACATGGGTAAGCCCATAAAGATTATAGCCCACCATTTAGAGCCCAATATATATCTCAAATACTAAAACCCAACACTGCTGAAGCCCCACGAAGCAATAAGAACCAATGGCATCAACACACATGGCAAGAGAAGGGCAAGCCACATTAGCAGACAAAGATCTGCAAAGTTATTGCTACGACACATCGCCATTAATGAGGCCCCTTACAGCATTTATTATGATAACCCCTCTCCGTCGGGACAAAACGCCTTCACTATGGATCAGGCAAGCTAGAGCATAAATTTTCGGCCAAGGTGACAGGTCGGAAGGGACAACGAAATGATTACTAGAGGATATAAGCAAACGTTGAAGACAGGAAGAAGGTTAAGCTTTTCTATCTCTAATCCATCCATATACTCCATTTCTCTTTCTAACTTGCCCGTCGGAGGGTTCGCTGGGGAACTCCTCGTTCCCTGTTGAACTCTTGTGCAGGTTCTCTGATGGGCCTGGTGATTCGAACATAGGCTTGAGGAGCGTGGATCAGTCCGACCCGTTCCACTTGAAACGAACTGTATCATCATTTAGTATCAAGAGATCCTATTAATTTTAGGGTTTTTAAACCTTTCAAGTGAAATTGAAGTAATGAAAGGTACAACTCTTTGCAGCCAAGACAATCAAAAGAACCAAAACTCTAGGGTAGCGTTTAGTAACGTTTACGTTTTTTGTTTATGTTCACAAAAATTTTATAAACTGGTTTTTGTTTATTTTTAAAAAAACATAAATTACAAACGCGTTTGGTTTGAACAAAATTTTTAAAAAAATTTAAAAACATAAACTAAAAAATATATTTGTTCAGACCTAAAATATTTATATTTATTTTTATTATTTATGACAGTGGGATTACACACATTATAATTGAAAAAAAAAATTAATTACAAAGAGTAATTGAAAAAAAAATTATTTGAAAAAAAAAATTAATTAAAAAAATAATTGAAAAAAAAATTTATTTGGAAAAAATAATTAATTGAAAAAAAAATTTATTTGGAAAAAAAAATAATTGAAAAAAAAAAACAATTGAAAAAAAATTATTTGAAAAGAAAATTATTTGAAAGAATAATTAATTGAAAAGAATAATTGAAAACTGAAAACGTAAACTCATTTTTTGAGTTTACATTTTTTCTTCAAATTTATAAACTGAGACAACCATTTATAAATCAAAAAAATTATTCAATAAATTTTTATGATAATTTTAAAATTTTTATAAATATAAATTAAAAATTAAAAACGAAATAGCTACCGACCAGACATTAAAAGTTTAGGTATGTGCCTAAACTTTAAACAACAAAGTATAAGCATAACCAATAAATTGCAAGGGAAAAGAAGAGAAAAAGTGAAAGGAAATGAGAGACACTCTGGAGACAACCTAGCTTCTCCATTACCTGTCAAAGTGATATTCTTTTATGTTTTTTTTTGTGATTAAAATATGGATCCATAGCCACACAACCTTATTGAGACATCCATCTCATCTTTCACATCATCTGTAGAGTCTATTCATGCATGCCCACCTGCCAACCATGGATCTACTTTTGGCGTAGGTCCAGTAACATGGTAGAGGAGTTTTGCTAAATTTTATAACGTGCTCGGATTATGAATTTAGATAAAAGTTAAAAAAAAAAAAAAAATTATAAGTTAATTAATTTGTTTTTTTTTTTAATTTTTTATTCTTTTTTTTCTTTTTAAATTTCTACCTAAATCCATTATTCAAACACTAACTTAAAATATCATTTTTAAATTTAGTTATAATGACATTGTGAGCTTTGTATCATAAGTTACATGAATCAATAGGCAATACGAAATCCATATCATTAGATGTAAATTTGGAAATCTGAAGCTTTTTCCATGTTAGAGACCCTAACAAATATACCGGCAAATATACTAATTAAACTCTTGTGTTGGGCCAGTCCATACAGAGCTTTGCTCTGGCTTTAAATGGGCCCCCCGCTAGTGGACGGTGGGATTGGTCCCCCAGGGATTAGTCGAGGTGCGCGCAAGCTGGCCCGGACACCCTGAGTTATCCAAAAAAAAAAAAATACTAATTAAACACATTGTTAAGTGGATATACTATTTTGTTCTTGATTTCTATCTAAATTCTTAACATAGGTTATCAATCATACCAAATTGGCAAATTGTGAAAATTAAAAGGTAAAACTGATACAAAATTATAACGGGCTAAATCGACACAAGAAACGAATTATATAAATCATATGTATATATGACATCCAATGCCCGTGTAACTAATTTTAGTAAATTAATTGAAGAGTTGATATTATATGTCTACTTATTTTGGTGAACAAAAGTTGACATTAGTCATTTGTGGATTTTTGAAAAAAATAAAAATAAAAAATTGAAATAATTTCATTTTTGTGTTCACACTAATTGATGTGTTATGTTTATAATATAATTAGAATGACCATGCACATGTGATGCATGTGTAAAATGAAATGGTAGGAGATGATTAAGAAGAATAGAAAGCTAGATTATTTTACAGTGTCAGCTTATTACATTTTTGCTCAAACAATAAATACCGTGAATATTTAAACAATTATTATAAAAATATATTTGTATGTGATTAATTTTAATATGAAAATTAACTTTACACACCTTTATTTTTGTGAAAAATCAATTGAAGTGTTTATTTATGAGTAACATTATATAAATAATTTTTTATACAAAATTTTTATACATAATGATGTGGGAATATATCTTATATAAATTTTTATTTTTTTAATTATCTTCTTTCATTTATAATGTAATATAAGAATGAATGTATATACTCACCAGGTATAGATGTAGTGCCCATTAAAGTAGCTTTGCATGAACTTTTAAGTCCCACAATATAAGCACTCTACATGAAACTCACTCAGATGAGGAGCTCCAAAGTTAATTAAAGATTCCCCATGTTGGCCTAGCAGGGCCACAAAAAACAATGAGCAATGCTGGGGACCCCCAGTAGGGGGCGACCCCCAGCGCCCCCCCCCCCCCCCCCGTGACAGGTGCCAAACTGTCACTGGCTAAGACCAAAAACAAAAAAAAAAAAAAAAAAAAACTATTTTTTCAGCCAATGGGAGAGGACCCCCAGTACCCCCACTGGTAGGGCTGCAAATGAACCGAGCTGTTCGTGAACAGGCTCGGCTCGGCTCGGTAAGGGCTCGGCTCGGCTCGACTCGTTTACTAAACGAGCCGAGCTCGAGCTCGATTATTGGGCTCGTTTCGTTAACGAGCCGAGCTCGAGCTCGACTGTGTTCGGCTCGGTAGACTCGGCTCGTTTATCTATAATTAAATTATATATAAATACATTATTTATATATTAAAAATATATAAATATATATATAAATAATAATATAAATGCATTTTTTATATATTAAATAATATAAATAATATTTTTTATTTAAAAATTTATATTTAAATAATATAAATAATATAAAAAAAAATTTATCGAGCCGAGCCGAGCCGAGTTCGAGTTCGACAAAAATTAACGAGCCGAGCCGAGCTCGAGCCCAGTCCTTTATCGAGCCGAGCTCGAGCTCAATAAACGAGCTCGATAGCTTAACGAGCCGAGCTCGAGCCCAGCAAAGCTCGGCTCGGCTCGGCTCATTTGCACCCCTACCCACTGGGGGTCTCAAGCTTTTTTGAAAAACAATATATATTACTTTTCAAAAAAAAAAAAAGGAGAAAGAAAATATAGGATAGTGTTTGATTTACTTTTTAAAACTTAACTATATTTTAAAATTATAATTTAAATGAAACATGTTAACTAAATATATTTTTAAAATATAATTTAAAATTATTTTCAAAACTTCTCTCTTCTCTTATTTATTTATTTATTTGTTATTATTTAATCAATCAATCACTTTTTTTTTTTGTCATCTCTTCTTTTTCCTCTCACATTCTATTCATCAATCAATTAAAAAAAATTACAAATCATCTCAAAACTATTTTCAAAATTTATAACCAAACAAATTTTTTCTTTTCAAATTATGATTTAAAAATTCAAAACTCAAAATATAATTTCACGTTCAAATCGTAATTCTAAAACTAAATTGACGAAGGGAGGAAGAGTGGAAGCCCTTTTTTTAAGCATGAGTGGAAGTCCTTTCTTTTTTTGACAACACAAAAGTTTATCTATCCCCCACATTTAAAGGTGGATATTTAAAAGTTATTTTTTGATTTTTTTTAATTTTTTTTAAGAGAGGGAAGTAGGTTAAAAGTTGAAACCCACTTCTCAAAATAGACTTTAATACTCATTGAATAATTTTGAACCTACCAGATACGAGAGCGAAGTATTTTTCTATAACTACGGTTTCGTTTGTTAACTATATATTTTAGTCAAAAAATTAAAAAGTTATTCTAAGTTGTCATATCATTTTTTTTATTTTTTATATATATTTTTATAAAAAATTAAAAAAATATTAAAATAATCTATTTGCGAATGAGACTTAGGTATCATATTTTGAAGTTTATACATTTTTATTTATTTTTATTCATATTTTGATGTATAAAGTTAATCAAATTGCGTGGGCAATGATTAATTGGGAAAGTTTCACGTGACAAGTGTCAATGATGCATTTATCAACAACAAATACTAATTGTGCACGCCACGTGCTGAAAACTACTGAAAAGAACTTGAGGAAGTACTGGCGTGTTTGGTTCGAATTTTCAGAATTTATTATTATTATTATTATTATTATTATTATTAGTATTTTTTTTTTGTTTTTATTGAATTTTTTAATATTTTAAGATTTTTTTAAAAAAAAATTTAGATACACTTAATATAAATACATTTAAAAAGTATAATATTTATAAATTTTTTTTTAGAAAATTCACTAAATATCAAAAATATTAAAAATATAAGAATTTTGTAATTTTTTTGTATTCTTGTGTATTTATTGATTTTTTAAAATATTTTATTACAAATATTTTCTTTTTTTATATACATCTAAGTAAGGTTCATATAAAAAAATAAAAATAAAAATAAAAATTGCTTAAAATTTTAAAATATTCACTAAAAACAAAAAATAAAAAACTCAATTTTTAAAAAATTAAATTCAAAAAATTAAAACCAAATACACTGATTTGTTTTTTTTTTAATTCTCTTTTCTTCTTATTTTATAGTGAACACGCAAATCTTGTAGTTGGGAACATTTTTTACCACTTTCCTTTTTTGCGTTTGCTTTTATTTATTAATTTTAAAAAAAAAATTAAACCAAAACACGTTTATTAATTTGTTTTAAAAATTGAATCGATTCTAAAGCTTTTACAATTTTTTGAAATGACAAAATTTAATTACTTTTACTTTAAAAATAATTATTCTCCTTCTCTCCCCTCGGTAGCTAGGATGGCTTATGTATATTATTTTGCATTCATTCTTTTTTTCGTTCATTTTCTAGAAATAAAAACAGTGTTTCAAAATGAAAATCATGTCTACGTTTAACATGAAATTCTTTAAAATGAGTTCATGAAATTTAATATCGCTTATTGAAATGAATTATCATTTTACTCATAAACCATACATTTTCAACTATGAAATTTTTTTAACTAAACTGCATAATAGCTATTCCGATGTACCCAAAAAAAAAAAAAAACTGCATAATAGGATGTAAAATGATTTTGTAACAAGTTATTTAATCATATTTATTGAGAAAAATATATTACTTAAGGTTTTCATATCGAATGTATCATAAATGTTTTTATATACAATATAAAAAGTGACAATTACAATATTTTCAAATAATTAACCTTAGTAGACGAAGATATAATAACAATTACTACTATTTTTGTTAAGTTAATGTAGACCAAAAAAAAATGTTTGATTATATTTTTATTCTCAATTATACTGACAATGAATGTCCCGTTAATAATAATATTATCTACTTTTTTGTGCTAATATAAATTAAAATTTAAAATTTTATAATAATTTTTTTGATGAAAAAATGACATGTATTTTTGGCCCCCAGAGTTCAAATTCTGATCCATCCCTGACCACCTGGTCTAACCACCAAAGATTACTGGCCGATTGATCTTCACTGACCCTTCGCGAAATGTTTTCAAAAACAAATTTCACTGTAATTTTTTTTTTTTTAAATAATCCATTTTTAAGAAATACCGAAATGATGATTTTGAATTTTTAGAAACTGTTTCCATACATAATTGAAAATGAATGTTTTCAAATTTTTTTATTTATTATTTTGTTACTGTAATTAATTTTGTTGGTGAAATCGCCACATTGGGAGATCGATTTTTGACGTAAGAGAAGAATCTCAAATAGATACCTTTTGACATTTAAATATATTAACTTTCTTTTAAATTTAGAGAAAAAATGTTAATATTATTAGAAGATGTTTTTTGAACAGAATATTATTAGAAGATGTTAGTATACATTATTTTTGGGATGAAACCAAAAAAGTAACATTTATCTGAAATATTCTAGCAAATGAGCCTTTTACTTATCTGATCCAATAGAAATGTAGAAAGGAAAAAAAAGAAAGACATATGAGGCTTCACTTTTTGATTTTTATTTATGATTTGAGGGAGGCCTCATGAGAAATTATTCATTGATCATGGAACAATTCCCATTCTATTTGTAGATTGACACTTGACATTTTGTTTTTTAAAATTCTAACATAAAAGTAATAAGTCTCATTATTTAGACCAATAACTACTTATTTAGAGCATTACCTAAATTTATATCAAGAACATTGAATAATTTCCCGAGGCGTCATTAACTTCTTTTTAGGTTTAGATAAATAACCATTTTTTTAGAATTTTGTGCATTACTAATGATATCTAATTAATAAAAACAAATATATCATTAAGTAAAAAATGGAGCGCTTCTCGAATATAAAACATAAAGATGTTTGTTTGTTTGTTTGTTTTTTTTTTTTTATCGATGTAAGGCTAAAGTTGTTGTCTAACTCGCTTAAAGGACATACAATTAATCCCTTGCAGCTACAAAGAGAAAAATAAATAAATAAATAAATAAAGACAAAAAATAAAAATAAAAACACAAGTAAAGAGGGCCTAAAGATCTAACACACCCACAAAATATCATTGGCAATGTGTTTTGGTGAGATGAAAATATAGCTCAACATCGGATAAACATCAAACGAGTTCATCATTTGAGAGAGAGAGAGAGAGAGAGGTACATTAAGTGCATGAGAAAGACTCTTCTTTAATCATGGAGAACTACCACCACAATTTTCCACCAACTCTTTATTTCGTTTTCTCCGCTAGCCTGCTTTTTCTCCAAGATTTAAAGCCAACAAACATGTTTTTCCTTCTAGCCTAAATCCTATATATGCAATTTTATCACACATCCACCCCACTTTTAGTCTCGAACATTTCAAAGCCATCATTGATGCCTATACAAATTTACATGCAAATGAAACATATATGCATTATATATATATATTTGTTTGTGTGTTAAACTATACATTTTCATTTATACATGTGGATGTATATATTTCAAATATGGACGAAATTAGAATTTTATCACTTGAGCGTTTTAAAATTTTTTTTATCGTGCATACAAATATATATGTATGTACAATATGATATATAAACTATATATATACTCATAAAAAATTCAAATACCATAGAAGTAATCTTTGTTAGGATAAAGAACTTTTTTTTATGTAAAATAAAAAAGGGTAAATTGCAAATACAGCCCCTGAGGCTTGTTTGAAATACAGATTATCTCATGTAGTTTGAAAAATTACAAATATCCCCTTATTAGAATTTTTTATTTAACAGAATTAACTAAAAAATGAAATTCATAATTTCTCTTCTATACAATAATAAAATTACCTAAATTATTAATTGAAATATATTTTTAACATCATTAAAAACTATTAATTGACTTGATGATTTATTAATAAAAAGAGCGATTTGTTATGAAATTAGAAACTTCAGGGGGTGGCATGTAATTTTCAAAACCACAAGGGGCGATTCGTATTTTAATCAAATCTCAGGAAGTGTATTTGTAATTTACCCAATAAAAAAAGAATTTAAGATGGTAGAAGAATGAATATATATATTTTATATTGGGATGCTATTTTATTTATAAAATAAGATATATATTTCAAAATATTATGATAAATAAAATTTTTCACAAAAATAAGGGGGTCATGACCTCTCATAGTGTTCTCCCAATTCTATTTCTGATTTTGAAATTGTGACTAATGTTTTGTTGTAGGATATATCTATGTAATGAAAGTTGTGCTATACAGTCAAAAAAATATTAAAAAAATTATTTAGAGTTTTAGTGGGTGTTTGGGAAGTGAGTTTTTATGTAGATTTTATTAGATGTAGGTTTTTATGAGATAAAAAAATTTTAGTGTTTGGGAAGATAGTTGAGTTTTTATGTGGTTGGATGTGATGTTTGTGAGAGAAAAAGTGAAATGATTATGGGGTTGGATGTGATATTTTGTTTGGATGTGTTTTTTTTGGTTTTGTAAAACTTTTATCTTTTAGTAGAAAAAATGAAAAAAAAATTTGGGAACTTGCTTCCCAAACACCACCTTAATGTATATGTGGTCTTTTGGCAACAGCCAAAAAAGCTGCGTTTTGCAGCCAAAAACACACCCAGATAAGTTACAAAAAAAAAGCTGGACCACATTTGGAAGGTTTGCAAAACGTAAAGCGTGAATTTACATAATTACCCTTCCTATTTCAACAAGTAGATAAATGAGTCGCATGGATCAAAAAGTAAATTTCTTAAGTTGGGTGGGGTATTTTGGTCATTTTAAAGTGATTTGACACTTTGAAAAAATATTAAATCAAAAAGTAAAAAGTCAATTTTTTACCAACTTTCCAAATTACCTTCCAAAAAAGTCAAAAAATTTAGTAAAAAATCAAAAATTAACTTTTTATCAATTTCTCAAAACACCCCAATATAAATTTAAAGTACACAACCCATACTAGGAAGGATCTCACGTGTCTGTGAGCACAAAGTTAATTTCGCATGGAATGGTACATATCCTCAACTCTCAAAATTTTAAAGAAAAAACTTATGTTGTATAAGATTTTCATTAAAATCTGAAGAAATGTCAATTTTTAGGTCATTAAATGGCTGCTAAAAGTTTTTTTCATTCAATACATCTCCCAACTTTAAAAAACATATGAGGCTTCACTTTTTGATTTTTATTTATGATTTGATGTGAGGCCTCATGAGAAACTGTTCATTGCTCATGCTATTTATAGATTGACACTTGACATTTTAGCTTTTAAAATTCTAACATAAAAATAATAAGTCTTATTATTTAAACCAATGACTACTTATTTAGAATACTACCTAAATTTATGCCAAGGAACATTGAATAATTTCTCCAGACATCATTAACTTTTTTTTAGGTTTAGATAAATAACCAAAATTTTTGAATTTTGTGCATTACTAATGACATCTTCTTAATAAAAACAAATATATCATTAAGTTAAAAATTGAGGGCCTTCTGGAATATAAAAAATGTTTATTTGTTTGTTTGTTTTGTTTTGTTTTGTTTTGTTTATTTATTTTTATTGTCATAAGGCTTAAGCTATTGTCTAACTCACTTGAAGGACATACCATCCCTTGCAGCTACAAAGAAAAGAAAAAAGTAAATAAATAAAAACACAAGTAAAGAGGGCCTAAAGATCTAACACACCCACAAAATATCATTGGCAATGTGTTTTGGTGAGATGAAATATAGCTCAACATCGGCCAAACATCAAACAAGATTATCATTTGAGAGAGAGAGAGAGAGGTACATTAAGTGCATGAGAGAGAGAGAGAGAGAGAGAGAGAGAGAGAGAGACTCATCTTTAAATTAATCTTGGAGAACTGCCACCACAATTTTCCACCCACTCTTTATTAGAGTCGTTTTGTCCGCTAGCCTGCTTTTTCTCCAAGATTTAAAGCCAACAAACATGTTTTTCCTTCCAACTTAAATCCTATATATGCAATTTTATCACACATCCACCCCACTTTTAGTCTTGAACATTTCAAAGCCATCATTGATGCCTATACAAATTTACATGCAAATGAAACATATATGCATTTTATGTGTATTTGTTTGTGTTAAACTAAACTATACACTCATTCATTTATATATGTGTATATATATATATATATTAAATAGGGACGGAATTAGAATTTTGAAGGGTCTTAAATTTTTTTTCACCATGCATACAAACACACAAGTATGTACAATATGATATATAAATTATATATATACTTATAAAAAAAATTCAAATACCATAGAAGTAATCTCTATCGGGGTAAAGAACTTTTTTTTTTCTATGTAAAATAAAAAATAAAAAATTTAAGATGGTAAAAGAATGAGATATATATATATATATATTTTATATTGAGATGCCATTTTATTTATAAAATAAGATATATATTTTAAAAATATTATGATAAATAAAATTTTTCATAGAAACAGAAGAATCATGACCCCTCGTAGTGTTCTCCTAATTTCATTTTTGATTTCGAATTGTGACTAGTGTTTTGTTGTAGTATGTATCTATGCAATGAAAGTTGTGCTATATAGTCACAAAAATATTTAAAAAATTATTTAGAATTTTAGTGTATAATATAAATTTAAATTACACAACCCACACCATGAAGGATCTAATGTTTACACTTCGAATTCGAAATACTTTCCTATAACATGATATATGAATGTGTCTATGTGAGCACAAAGTTAATTTCGCATGGCATGGTACTATATATGCATGCGTGTGCTAATATTGTTATGTGACATGGATAAGCCCATAAAGATCATAACCCACCATTTAGGGCCCAATACACAACTCAAATACTAAGTCCCAGCACTTCCGAAGCCCCATGTAGTAATAAGAACCAATGACATCAAGACACATGTCAAGAGAAAGGCAAGCCACATAAGCAGACAAAGATCTGCAAAGTTATTGCCACTGCACATCGCCATTAATGAAGCCCCTCACAGCATTTATTGCGACAAGCCCTCTCCGTTGAGATGGAACGTCTTCAGCATGAACAAGGTAAGCTAGAGCATAGACTTTCGGCCAAGGTGACAGGTCAGAAGGAACAACGAAATGATTACCAGAGGATATAAGCAAAGATCGAAGACGAAAAGAAGGTTAAACTTCATTTCTCTAATTTATCTCTACACTCTACTTCTCTCTCTAACTTGCTCGTCGGAGGGTTCGCAGGGGGACTCCCCGTTCCCCGTTCCCCGTTGAACTCTTGTGCAGGTCCTCTGGTGGGTTTGGTCATTCGGACAAAGAATTGAGGAGCGTGGATCAGTCCGACCCGTTCCTTGGAACGAATTGTATCATCAGTTGGTGTCGTCTGTGGGAACTCTCTTACTCCGCGCGCCAATTGTACTCATTGTCGCCGGAGGCCCTTTCCCAATAACCCCTTCTTACCACCTGCAAAGGTGAATGGTCACAACTAGATCTATGGCTTCCCACCCCAATGTTCCTGACCACCAAGCCGACCCTCCCAATCCAAACAACCCACCATAGTATTTCACCGAGCTCACCAAGCCCTGATTAATGCTCTACTCCAAAGAAACCTTCATATGCCTCCTCCACCACCTCCAGATATCCCACCCAACCAAGAGCGAGCCCCAAGTCATACTATCCAACAGCCTAATCCACCCAACTTGGAAGGCTTGCGACCCTTTCCCCCAGATATAAATCCACCACCCCGAGCCCCACATCCATCGATCCTGGCACCGACCCCTGAAGGAGAGGCCAGCAGCGTCCAGCCCCCGCTACCCTCCGGTGATGACAACATTCCTCTCTGGGATGCAGAACTCGGAGCCATGAAGCTCTAACTCCAAGG
This sequence comes from Camellia granthamiana, assembly GCA_036172215.1. Lineage (NCBI taxonomy): Eukaryota > Viridiplantae > Streptophyta > Magnoliopsida > Ericales > Theaceae > Camellia > Camellia granthamiana. The sequence goes on from CM069916.1 coordinate 75,394,528, forward strand.
AGTTATGCAGAACATACAGCATAAACCCTCCACCACAGCCAACTCACCATTTGTCGCCTCTATCCGGGACAAACCTCTACCCCCTAAGTTCAAAATGCCCACCATTGACTCTTTTGATGGCACGACGGATCCAGTCGACCACTTAGAGACCTACAGAACCCTCATGATCCTCCATGTATTCCCTGACGAAATCATGTGTCGGGCTTTCCCCATGACACTCAAGGAGTCAGCTCGACTTTGGTTTAGTCAATTGCCAGTAGAATCTGTCTCCACTTTCCAGCACCTCAGTGACTCCTTCATCAGCCATTTCATTGGAGCCCAGCGCCAGCGGCGTTCGGCAACCCAACTCCTCAACATCCGTCAGACCGAGGGGGAGTCGCTGCGCAGTTTTGTTACCGACTTCAATACCGAAGCCTTGCAGGTAGCGGAAAACGATGACAAGGTCATCCTTACGGCTTTTATGGCCGGTCTACGGTCGTCTGATTTCCTTTTCTCCCTCTCTAAAAACCTCCCGACCTCCATGGCAACCCTACTCTCCAAAGCCCAAAAATACATGAATGTCGAAGATTCCCTAGCCGCTCGCCAAGACCCTACAGCCAAAAACCCGACCCCCTGGGAAAAACAAAAAGACTCAGAAACCAGACATACCCAGTATAATAACCCAACAAGTCAATATACCGACCGACCCCCCCGAGCCGACCGGTCGGTACCAGCCCGACCGCCCAGGCAGTTCGAGCGGTACACACCCCTCAATTCCCTCATGGAACAAGTCCTCAATCAGATTCAGCAGGACTACCCCCTGAAATGGCCCCAACCATCACGGACTCCTTCTAGTTGGAGAGACCAGTCTAAATATTGCCGTTTTCACCAGGACCACGGCCATAATACCGAGGAGTGTGTTAACCTCAAAGATCAGGTCGAGGGCTTAATTCGTCAAGGACGTCTCAGTCGATTCACGGATACTCGCCCTCAGTAGAGGTAACGGACTGAACCTACCAGAAACAACCGCTGGCGCACACCTCCCCAACAACCAGCACAACCTAACCAAGGTCATGATCACCCTCCACAGCAAGCTCGGGCACAAGGCAACCCCGTCCCACCTGTTGGAGAAATCAGAGTTATTTCCGGTGGGCTTGCTTATGGCGGACCATCCCGCTCGGCTCAGCGGGCAGAATTCATAAAAAAAGGCAGGGCTCAGACAAAGAAGTTGCCACATTGGACCGATCCTCCAAACAGCCCCTGGTAGTGGACCAAGCCTATCACCTTTTATGGACGCCGACTGCACAGGCATCCGTTACCCCCATGACGACCCTCTCGTCATTTCCGCTCTCCTCTCAAATTACAAGGTCAGACGAGTTGTCGTCGCCAACGATAGTTCTTCAGACATCATCTTCCTCAATTGCTTCCGCCAGCTCAAAATCGGAGAAGAAAGTCTGTCTCCTCTCCAAACCCCTTTGGTCGGTTTTACTGGCGACTGTGTGACCTCTATCGGCTCTATCGATCTTCCCATCACAATCGGCGAGTACCCACGTCAGGCCACCAAGTTACTCACCTTCCTTGTTGTTGACTGCCCTTCTGCCTACAACATCATCCTTGGCCGCACCGCCCTAAATGCTTTCCAAGCTATCACATCCACTTACTACCTTGTCATCAAGTTCCCCACCGATCTTGGGGTCGGAACAGTAAGAGGAGAGCAGATCGTGGCCAGAGAATGTTATGTCGCCTCACTTAAAGAAGTCAAGCTGAAGGAGGCCATGATCATTGAAGGACTCGATGTCAGAGACGAGGACGAACTGGTTAGGAGGGAACTAGTTGAAGAACTTGTCGAGGTCCTCATCGATCCCACCAACCCAGCAAAAACTGCCAAGATCGGCAACCAACTATCCACCCAGGCAAAAGCCGACCTTACCGCTCTCCTGATCGAGCACAAAGATGTATTTGCCTGGACCCACTCCAATATGCCGGGTATCGACCCCTCCTTCATAACCCATCGCCTTAGCATTAAACCCCATTTCCGACCCTTCCGCCAGAAGCAGTGCATCTTTTATCCAGAGCGCAACACTCTCATTGCCGCGGAAGTAGATAAGCTCCTTGAGGCACAATTCATCAAGAACGTGGACTACCCTAGATGGTTGTCAAACGTGGTCCTGGTCTGTAAGAACAACGGTAAATGGCGACTCTGTGTCGACTACTCCGACCTCAATCGAGCTATCCCCAAAGACAGCTATCCCCTTCCTCGCATAGATCTGCTGGTTAACGCCACGGTCGGTCATCAAATGCTCAGCTTCATGGATGCCTTCTCCGGGTACAACCAAATTCTGATGCACCCGTCTGATCGGGAACACACAGCCTTCATCACCGACCGTGGTACCTGCCATTACCGTGTGATGCCATTTGGGTTGAAGAATGCTGGGGCCACCTACCAACGATTGGTCAATGCCGTCTTTCATCATCAGATAGGCCGAAACATGGGAGTATATGTCGACGACATGCTAGTCAAGAGCAAGCTCTCCACTGATCATCTGGCCGACCTGCGAGAGACCTTCGCCACCCTACGAAAGTACCAAATGAAACTCAATCCGGAGAAATGCACCTTCGGCGTAGGATCTGGGAAGTTTCTGGGTTTCATGGTCAGTCAGTGGGGTATTGAAGCTAACCCCGAAAAGATCAAGGCCTTGATTGAAATGCAGTCACCCAGAATGGTTAAGGAGGTTCAGAGACTTACTGGTCGAGTTACCGCCCTCAACCGCTTCATTTCTCGTACAACGGACAAGTGCCTCCCCTTCTTTAAAGTTCTTCGGCAAACTTTTGAGTGGACGGCGGAGTCCGAAGAGGCCTTTTAACAATTGAAACAGTGCATGGCTAACCCCCTCTCCTTTCTCAGGCAATCACGGGCGAGCCTCTCTTCTTCTATTTAGCTGTGTCAAACACCGTAGTCAGCGCAGCTCTCATCAGGAAAGACAGCTCCATCCAACAGCCGGTCTACTACATCAGTCGGGCTCTCAGGGGAGCAGAATAGAATTACCCATTGTTAGACAAAATGTCCTTGGCCTTGGTCACCACCTCCAGACGACTCCGTCCTTACTTCCAAGCCCATTCCATAGTGGTCCTCACTGACCAACCATTGAAAAAGATCATGCAACAACCAGAGCTCTCCGGCAGACTTATGCAATGGTCGGTCGAACTCAGCCAGTTTGATATCTCCTACCAGCCTCAGACAGCCATTAAGGGGCAGGCTGCTACCGATTTCATCATGGAATTCACTAATCTCATCCCAACCACAGCTCCTCTACCCCCACCAACCCTTACCGAACTAGAAGACCCCCACTCCTGGACCCTCAATGTTGATGGATCATCCCGCAAGGAAGGCAGTGGGGCTGGTCTCATCCTCACCACCCCTAAGGGTGGTTATTTCAAATGCGCCCTCCGTTTCTTGTTCGATGCAAGCAATAATGAAGCCGAATATGAGGCGTTGATTGCAGGTCTCCGCCTCGCCAGAGACATTGGTGTTAGTTATATCCAAGTGTTCAGCGATTCCCAACTTATTGTCGGTCAAATCACGGGGGAATTCGATGCCAAAGAAGACACAATGCGGGCTTATCGGGATATTGCACTCCCTCTCGCTCGCCTCTTCACCAGGTTCCATATCAAGCACATCCCTTAGACCGAAAACTCCAAGGCCGATGAAATGGCTCAGTTGGCTTCGGCAGACCAGTCAGACCTCATCCACGGTGTCCGCCTCGAGTACCTAGCCCACCCAGCCATTTCCCCAAACCAACAGCAAGTCTACTTCCTCCAAAATGAACCCATTCCTTGGGCGGCCGACATCTTTTTATTTCCGACAACGGGAGAACTACCAGCCGACAAACAGCAAGCCGCCAAAGTGAGGGCCCGGTCGTCCAACTACATTCTTGTCAGCGACCTCTTGTACAAATGCGGCTTTTCATGACCGTATCTGCGATGCCTCAATCCAGCTCAAGCAACCTACGTGATGAGGGAAGTCCATGAGGGTATCTGCGGTAATCATTCGGGCGCCCAGTCCCTAGCCCACAAAATACTTCGCACTGGTTATTTCTGGCCTACTTTCAATCAGAATGCGACTGACTTTGTGCTCAAATGTGATAAGTGCCAACGTTTTGCCAACATCCCCCATGCTCCTCCCACGGAATTGATCACACTTTGTAGTCCCTACCCATTCTCCAAATGGGGGATCAACCTAGTTAGCCCATTGCCCACTGGCCGAGGTCAAACCAAATTCGCAATCGTCGCCATTGATTACTTCACTAAATAGGTAGAGGTAGAACCCCTTGCCATAATTACCGAGCAGAACACAACCAGATTCATCTGGCAGTCGATCGTGTGCAGATTTGGCATCCCTCAAGCCATCGTCTCCGACAACGGCAAACAATTCGACAACGCCAACTTCAGGAAATTCTGTGCAGAGCTTCAAATCCAGCCATGTTTCTCTTCCCCAGGTCATCCCCAAGCCAATGGCCAAGTTGAAGTTACCAACCGTTCTCTTCTGAAGATCATCAAAACTAAGCTAGAAGCTGCTAAGGGACTCTGGGTTGAGGAATTACCAAATGTACTCTGCGCCTACCGTACTACAGCTCGAACCCCCACTGAAGAGACCCCCTTTCGCTTAACATATGGCGCTGAGGCGGTCATCCCAGTGGAAATTGGTCTACCTACCCCAAGGGTTCTACATCCTCATCCAAAACTAACTGAAGAGCTGCATCGGGCAAACCTAGATCTGATCGAAGAGCTCCGAGAAACCACCGCTGTCAGACGGGCCTTATACCAACAGAAAATGAGAACACACTACAACCGCAAAGCCCGACTGAGGGAGTTCGCCGTGGGGGACCTCGTTTTGCGCAAAGCCACTCTTGTTACCAGAAATCCGGCTAAGGGCAAACTGGCAGCCAAGTGGGAAGGACCTTACGTTGTTAAAGCCAGACCTCGTCCGGGCACTTACTGACTTCACGACATGGAAGGTCGAGACCTCCCCCATCCGTGGAACGCTGAACACTTAAAGCGTTATTTTCAATAAATTCCTATTTTTGTATTGATCAATCGCTGTATTTTTTTTTTTGACAATCTGTGCACTTGCATGCTCTCATTCTCTCCTCATATGGTGTAAATTTATGATCAAATGGGCTGTACTTTGTATGACAACAAGCTTCTATCTCAGTTATTTGTGTGGTATTTTAATAACGCCTTGATTGAAGCCTCAACCAGACCGAGTCACTTAAAGCCTCAGCCAGACTGAGCATGAAGAGCTCGGCCAGACTGAGCTACTTAAAGCCTCAGCCAGACTGAGCATGAAGAGCTCGGCCAGACCGAGTTACTTAAAGCCTCAGCCAAACTGAGCATGAAGAGCTCGGCCAGACCGAGTTACTTAAAGCCTCAGCCAGACTGAGCATGAAGAACTTGGCCAGACCGAGTTACTTAAAGTCTCAGCCAGACTGAGCATGAAGAGCTCGGCCAGACCGAGTTAATTAAAGCCTCAGCCAGACTGAGCATGAAGAGCTCGGCCAGATCAAGTTACTTAAAGCCTCAGCCAGACTGAGCATGAAGAACTCGGCCAGACCGAGTCACTTAAAGCCTCAGCCAGACTGAGCATGAAGAGCTCGGCCAGACCAAGTTACCTAAAGCCTCAGCCAGTCTGAGCCACCATTACAACTTTATGATCGTGGCATAGTTGCCATACTTAGTCAAATTCCGATTCAACGTTTTCTAAGTCAGACTGGCTCCTTGCTGGGTCATGATTCACAACTTCACTTTGCATTGAGGTTTTCTTACGTTTTAAACTTCACTCTGCATTGAGGTTTTCTTACATCTTATACTTCACAATGATTTTCACAAACATAAGTTGAGGTTCATTACAGAATCACAAACATAAAAACAACAGTATGCCAAACACAAGTCATAATTTTATTCATTCACAAACTTGTACATGAGTTTATTACAGTAATTCAAAAAAAAAAAACAAAACAAAACAAAACACAAAACAAACAACACACAAAACAACCAAAATCCTAAGTACAAATTTTCTCTACACCATTCACTCCTCTTCACTTGAGGTGAGATCTTCTTCTTCAATGCCCTCGTCTAGGGGGGTCTAGGCTACGTCGTCTTCATCAATCTTTACACTGCTAAGGTCCAAGTCTGGGAACAACTCTTCTGCTTTGCACTTAAACATCTTCCAACCGCTGTCCCAGTACTCAGCCATCTCGTGTTTGTAGAAGTCCGACCGATGGAAGCTCTGAATTATTTCTTCTTCACTCCTACTCCCAGCAGTCGCCCCCGACGGACCAGCCCACCCAGACGTCTCCCTCGCCAAGTTACTGGCGATCGCAGCTGTAGACGTCCCCGAACGTCCCGGGAGGGAAATCCCCGTTTTGTTCATTTGGGCTCACTACAGTTCAGGACTCAAATGTCACGGTCCTGTATCTAATCTCGCAGAGTGCAATGCAAGACCGATGAATCATCAAAGAGTCCAAATCCGGCAAATCGTTTTTTAAAACAGATTTTTTGAAAGAAGTGCCAAACATGGACTGCTTTGCTAGATACAGAGTCGCCACCTAAATATTTATTTTGGGGGAATTTAGGAAACCCTGACTCGTGCCTAAGGCCACGTGTCCGTCATCCCCAAAGTTGCCTCGGCTCGGGAACTTGGGTACAATTGGGGAAGGTCACTTCGTGAGCACCCCCGCTCGCCCGATCAAAGATCGACCTCTACTAACCATGATATCGAGTTTTGAAAACATTATGTGCTCTTATTCCGGTTATTAGCCTAGATTTACTACGTGATGTGCACAGCATACAAGTATAGATTGGATCGTCTGAGTTGGAACAAAACATTTCATGTTTGTTTTTGAAAGCGGTTTGCTATTCGCAAGTAGGCTAAAAGGTGGATTTGCCACCCTCAGGTGCGCTTAGAAAGCATGATTTTGCCACTCTCAAGTGGACTTAAAACTCGCAGTCGATGAATTGTTCCAATCCAAATAACCCAACCTTCACCTACAGGCATTCAGGCAGGTATATCACATAAGCACATAGCCTCATGGCAAGCATGCTATCATGGCAGTCACTCACACACATGCAAGGATGCTAAAGCATAAAAGCTTACCTAGTACTCCGAGCCAAAACAGAAGCTAGTTAGTAATCAGATGCATGACCCTAACTATGCTGAAATGCCTAATGCAACACATACAAGAATGCAACTAAGATAGGCTCGGCTATTCTAAGATGGCATATGATGATGCTACAGCTAACATGTATTCAACTTGGAATTGAAATACAAATGCAGTTAGTATGATGCGCCGAGCCCGGTGCATGCAATACAGATGAATGATGCAAACATGTTATCATAAGTATGCTAATTGAAACATGCCCTAATCTAACCATCATAAGATGGTAAATAAAATGGAGGAAGACGTGGGGTTGGAAGACATACATCACACGCACGCACACTTATTACAACATTGCCCTCGCGCAGAGGGTCCGAATAAATAATATACAGTCCGAATAAATAGTACAGTTCGAATAAATACAAAATCCTAATTAATTAACAAATTAATCTAGGAAAGTAGGTAAATTAGCACGTAAATCCATGGACCGCCTCAGCTCTGTTCCGAATGATGAATGATGCATGCTTGAGTTGCCTTGCGCGGAAATCCATTGCGATGCCCCGGTTTGCCTCTGTTTGCAATTGTTCTCGGAATATTGTGCAAAGCTCCAGAAGGCTGCTGATTTCTGATTTGCTACAACAGAGAGCAACAAAGGGACATGGCAAAGTATTTTCACATATGTACGCATGACTACTCTTCAGGGAGTGTAGCCCTCGATCCTCATGCCACCAATCACGCATCTCGATGCATGATGGCCGATGAGTCGAATTGCACGACTCAATGTGAAATGAATGTACATGAAAACACAACAAGACCTAAACTCCATCATGGGTAATCCGGAGTGTCGGCGACCGAGAATTGAGACACGTTCCGTCACTCGAAGTACGAAACGTCCCTCGTTTCCCGTGCTTGGGGTAACTCCTATCCCAAACACAATGCAAATGAGATGGCATACACAATGCGACTAACATACAACCTAGCATACGCAATGCTATGAAATGGCATACACAATGCTCGATGTAACATGGCATACACAATGCTCTAACATACAACCTAGCATACGCAATGCTATGGACTGAAATGGCATACACAATGCACGATGGACTTACACCAACATGAGTGGACCTCAGCCACACTCACATCAGTGGCCATACGATAGGAAATGAAACAACCGAAATGCATGCAAACGCGCACGAATGCCAAGGACCGATCCTAAGGCATAACATGCCACTCTGCCAAAGCATAGCAAGGGATGCAATATGGCATACAAACACATATGATACAACTCTAAAACATGATAAACAACGGTCCCGAATCATGCAAACATGGCACACTATGCAAGCTAGGGGGCCCGGGTACCGAAACTAGTGAAGTGCGTTACACTAGAGGTACCCAAAGCAATGCACCAAAGGCAAAACCAAACCTAAATAGACTCTAGGCAGGTTTGAACCAGTGGGAAATTGGCCTAACATGATGGCTCAACATGCATGAAAATGAAGCTCATTCATTGGTTGGTAAACACAACATTCATGCATAACTCTCCAGCACATTTAAAGAGATGAACACATGGCAATATGGCATTCAAACCACCAATGAAATATGATGAAAAATGACCTCAAAACATGAACACACCTCAGCACATGCATGCAATGGACCTCAAAACTCAAAGTTAAGGATGGGTATTGAACTACAAGCATGCAAAACAAACATCATTCGACCATGAGGCCTAAAAACGAAGCTAGGGTAGTCCAAAATAAGCACATTATCAATTTAAGGTATGGCCAAAAAGTGCTAACATCAAGGGTCCACAAAGCATGCAAAGAAAGCTAGTGAACCATTAGTTGTTCTACAACTATATGAAGCATATGAAGGCTCACCCAACTAACCAAAAACAGAAGCATTTCATGCCAAAATATGCCCAAATACCAACTGAAACTCAGTCAATGCATGCAAAAATGAGAGGCTCCTTTGGGAGGCCATGCAAAGGGGTATTCTACACCTATATGATAGACAAACAAAAGGGCAAAACCACCTTTGGAAATGAATTATGACAGCCCTAAAACCCACCAAATAGGCCCTGAAATTAGTCTAGGAAACATGCAAAGAAAGGTCCCTTTGAAAGGTTTTGAATGGGATTGCTCTACACATGCATCATAGACATAAAATATGGCAAAATGGGCTCTTGACAGAGCTTAGGCAGACCTTAAAACTCACAAAATGAGGCCTGAAACATGACTTCAATGCATGCAAAAAAGAGTCCCTTTGGAAGGCCAACAATGCTAGTAAAGAGAACAAGGGGTGAGAGGGTCATCCCTCTCTGATTTTGAGGCTCAAAGACACATCTAAGCCACTTAAAATCCACTGGATTTCAGTGGCTAAGAGGCCAAACCAAGGCTAATGCAAATGCTCTAATGCATAGCTCAAAACATGAGGAAATGAAGCATGCAAGGGGGAAGATGAGCGCAAACAGAAAAGAGTCCTTAAGAAAACATGTTTAGAAGATCAAAAAAAGACTTTTTCTAGTTTATGTTGAAGTCCAAAAATGCTTTCAAATAAGGCTAAGACATGATGCAAAATAAGCCTTAAAAGAGAGAATGGAGCATACAAGGAGGTAGATGACCTCAAACAGAAAAGTGTCCTTAAACAAAGTTCAAGAGGGGCTCAAAATAAGACACTTTTTAGTTCATGGAAAATCTCGAAAATGCTTGCAAATGGAGCTAAGGTATAGAGCAAAATAGTGCAAAAATGGGAGAAATGGAGACTTACCCTTGTAGCACAGCAATGCAGCAACTTCTGGACCAAGAAAGTGAGCCTTCAACCTCTGAAAATGATTTCCAAGGTGCTGGAATGGATGGTGGAGGTGTTAGGCTTAGAGGTGTAATGTAAATGGCCAAGAAAAAGGGTGTTTTGGAGCTCAAGTGTGAAGATATAGAGGGAGAGAGGTGTATATGCCTTCCAAAATTGTTCAACCCTTGCCAATGAAGCTCAGCCTCTCCTTTATAGAGGAGAGGCTCTAAAGCTTCTCCAAGAAGCCTCAAATATCCTCCATACACGTGTATAGAGGATGCACCAAATGGCCCCCAGCTGTCACAGCTGTAAAGCATTCAGAGAGAGCAAAAAGCAGAAGGCTGGCCGACCAGTTTAGGTGGTCGGCCGGCCACTCCCCCTGGTCGGCCGACCAGGGGTCAAAAGGTTCAATGAGAAATGCTGGTCGGCCATACCAGAAAGGTGGCCTCCCAGATGAATAGAATACAGCTGTAGGGTGAAAAACCAGAAAATGTGACCCAGGAGAGAGGAAAACCAGCTTTTAGCAAGGTTCAAAAAGGTCAAGAAGAAAAAGCTGGTCGGCCTACCATATTGGTGGCCTCCCAGGTGAGCACAACACAATGGTGGTATGAAAAATCAGAAATTGTGGCTCAAAAGTGGGAAAAACCAGCTTTCTGTCAGAAAAATCGGCTGGAGGAGAGAGAAAATATTTTTGACAGAATTGCTGGTCTCCCACCATCCTACCACCTTCCTAGCAAAGAAAATAGGGCCCATACAAAAAATGAACCCTAACCGATGCAAAACGAGGGTTCTGGGGCCAAAACGCATGGTCCGGGACCCTGAAAACAGGCTGTTAGGCACCAGAAGTGGCATATGACCACGAAGGTGGTCTCTCGGGCCACAGTGTCTCTCTAAGGAGAGGAAATAAGGTGTGTGCCAAAAACCGGAGCAAACGGAGGTAGTTAAGCGGTCCCGAACCGAGGCACACGACCGACGGCTCCGAAAACCGAAAACTAGCCTCCAAACGGGATGAATGGCCTACGACCACGAAACGTAGCCTACGGCCACTGAGAGATGGTCTATGAGACCTCTCCCTCCCTTCGGGAAGAGAAAACAGAGAAAACAGGGCCTGGTTCACAAACCGAAGCAAAGCACAAAAGGGCCCCGAAGTCTGGAGGCAAGGCTCGCAGCCGAGACTCCGTAACCTCAGAACAAGCACAATATGCAACATCACCGAGCGCTCAGTTGGGTGACATCTGACTCTTAAGGTCGGTCAAAATGGGGTGTCTACAGCAGCGTCGATAGCCATCTGAAAGTCAGCAAACCCCTTGAATTGCTCTACTGCTACGACACACAAATCGGGGTACGCTGCCCTCTCAGAGGCTGACTTGGTTTTCTCTTCCTCCAACTCCTTCTCCAGCACTGCTTTCTCTGCCGCTGCCTTAGCACGCTCATCTGCAAGATCCCGCTTTAACCCCAGTGATCTTCAAGTCTACTTCTTCCTTTTCTTTGACCCACTGGGCACGCAGATCTTCATTGCTGGTCATGGCCTCTTCAAACCGCTCGTTGGCGAACAGTGCAAGCATTTTGGGCATCTTCTAGCTTCTTCTGCTCGCCAGCCAGCTGGAACTCGAGTGACACTACCTTGCGGCATTCGTCCTCCAGCTCCAACTTGGCCGCGAGCAACTCAGCATGGACACGATCAGCAACGTTACTCTACACCATCGCCAATACCTCCATCTTCTTTGCCTTCTGAGCCTCCTCCAACCCCCTGGCACACACACTCCGCGCCGCCCTCCTCCAGCCTACCTCTCCTTCTTGAAATTTTCAAGTTGGGCCTCCACTTGCCTCAACCTCTCCCTCTCTTTCCTCAATTCGCCCTTCATCGCTACTGCCTTGTTCAACAGGGCTCCTGCCAAGGCAGCCACTTCCATCTAGGCAGAGCATAACCCCTTCAACGGCTCAACCTCAGTAAAACGAGTAACTGAGCAAACGGCTGCGTCTTCCACCACCCCCAAGAGGCGGTCTGCAGCCATCCTGGCTTCTCTCCCTTCTCCTTCCACCTGCCCAAACACCGCAGGGACGTGGTAGAAGGCGGTCTTCAATCCAGGCCCCTCCCTCTCTCCTTGGGGCGCCAGACCCTCCTTAGGTTGTGGCTCTGCCCTCTTCTCAGTGCCGACCGCTCCACTTTGCACTTGTTTCTCAGGGCCGGTCGCCCTACTCGTTGCCCCCTTTGCCACTCCCCCTAACCCCATTTCAGGAGTCTCCTCCGCTCGTCACCTCTTTCCTCCTCTTCAAGGCGGGCTCCCCCTCAGTCTAACGGACTCTCTTCTTCTTCTTCAAACCCTCTATCTCCTTTTTGTTCCTCTCCTTCAGAGGATCCACTGGGGGCGGTCGTGGCTCGAAGCTACCTAGATCCTTCTCCCCCAATGGCCTGGGGTGCGGTCGGATGAGCTCCCTCGCGATCGGTTTCGGCGCAGGCCCAAGTTGTGTCTCTTTTTACTTGTCCATTCGGGCAAACAATCTCATCTCCTCCTCCTCCTCCGCCTTCCTCTGCGCTTCCAACTCTTCCCTTGTTGGGTCCTCCCCTAACGGTTGCAGGTCCCAATTTCAGGGCGAACAATGTTGTGGGCAGGACCAGCTCATCCCACCTCTCCCCCTTCTCTTCTCTCCATTCCCTCACCCTTTCACTCGATCCTCAGCCGCTCTGTCCAACTTGGGCTCGACCGATTTGGTTGGCACCTTCCACGTGGTGTAAACTCTCACCCCAGCGTTCGCCATCACGAAAAACCATCTCGGCCTCCATCCCTTCACCGACGATAGAAGACCTGCCACTAGCCCTCGCCCCGCCACCGCTTGCAGAGTGACCCAAGTCTCCTGCTGACCGGAAGCCTTGTAGCAGGAGAAGAACTCCTCTACTGTCATTGCCGCCCCTCCGGTCGCCTGAAGCCAGGCACTCGCGCAGGCCATTATTATCTTCCACGCGTTCAGCATCAGTTGCCCTGGCACCGCTTCTAGCTTGTTCAGAATATCCGCTACCACTTGAGGGAAAGGTAGCCTCGAACCCCCTCAGAATGCCTCCTCGTACAAACTGAATTCACCCCGGCCGCACATCTGATGCCCTTTCCATGGTGGTGGGCAATCTCAGCCCTATCTCGAGGGTATTTGGTACTTCTTCCTTATTCCCTCCAAATCCTCAGCTGTCAGTACAGATCTATCCAGTTTGGTGTGCCAATGGTCTGGCTCCACCTGACTGATAAGCCTCGCGGCCGAAATCATTGTCGTGGGCCGAGGCCGCACCGCTTGATTTGCTCCCTCCCCCTCCCTACGCTCCGTCCGGTATTGTTCTGCCAAGTCAACCGCGTCATCGTCGCCTAGAGGATCAACCCTCGCGGTTGTTGCTTCCTCTTGTGCCATCTTTCTCGTATGTCTGCAAATGGCTTCGAATGGCGAGCGCAAGAAAATTGAAAAAGTGTTGCAGGAGTGTATCGTTAGCAACGAAGGAGTTTACACTTGGAATGTTTTGATTTTCTGCAAAAAAGTAGGTAAAACGAATAATACCAAAAGCCCAAGGCTTGCCTGTATTCCAAGGGTTACAATTAATTTTTGCCAGTTTGAAAATTTTCAACAATCCGCCAAAACTGTCGTTTCAAACACTCTATAATGACCTATCATTTCACTTCTTGCCCAACGTCTAACCTTCCCCACTCCAGGATTCTGCCACGTGTACGACCACGATTCAATGCCCCCTTCCCCTACCTTGTCCTTTCCACTTCAAATCACCACGTGCCCCGCCGTCCCTCGAGCCTCGCGCACCACCACCCACCATTGCAGTCGGGCCCCCTCCATTCGGCCACCCTTCGCGGTCGTCCCTCCCCATGGTCGGCCCCTCCATTCATCCACCTTCGCAGTCGCCCCTCCTCATTGTCGGTTCCTCTGCTTGGCCACCCTTCGCGGTCGCCCCTCCTCATGGTCGGTCCCTCTGCTCGGCCACCTTTCACGGTTGGCCCTCTCCGTAGTCAGTCCCTCAGCTTGACCACCCTTCGCAGTCGGCCCTCCCCGTAGTCGGTCTTTTCGCTCGGCCACCCTTCGCAGTCGGCCCTCCTCGTAGTCAGCCCTCCACTCGGCCACCCTTCGCGGTCGACCCTCCCCATGGTCGGCCCCTCCACTTGGCCACCCTTCGCGGTCGGCCCTCCTCATGGTCGGTCATTCCCCTCGGTCGACCTTTACCTTGCCGGTCTCTCACCACCTTCCGTTTCTTGATTATTCCCTTCGTTGGACTAAAGTTGCATTTGGGAATGGGGGACTGGTGACATGGATAAGCCCATAAAGATCATAGCCCACCATTTAGGGCCCAATACACAACTCAAATACTAGGGCCCAGCACTTCCGAAGCCCCATGCAGCAATAAGAACCAATGACATCAAGACACATGTCAAGAGAAGGGCAAGCCATATAAGCAGACAAAGATCTGCAAAGTTATTGCCACTGCACATCGCCATTAATGAAGCCCCTCACAGTATTTATTGTGACAAGCCCTCTCTGTCGGGACGGAATGTCTTCACCATGAACAAGGTAAGCTAGAGCATAGACTTTCGGCCAAGGTGACAGGTCGGAAGGAACAACGAAATGATTACCAGAGGATATAAGCAAAAGTCGAAGACGAAAAGAAGGTTAAGCTTCCTTTCTCTAATTTATCTTTACACTCTACTTCTCTCTCTAACTTGCTCGTCGGAGGGTTCGTAGGGGGACTCCCCGTTCCCTGTTGAACTCTTGTGCAGGTCCTCTGGTGGGTTTGGTCATTCGGACGTAGGATTGAGGAGCGTTGATTAGTCCGACCCGTTCCTTGGAACGAACTGTATCATCATTATGCATTCACGGAAAAAAATATATATATATATATATATGCCGGCCAATAGAAGAGGATATGTTCTTAACTCTCAAAATTTAAAAGAAAAAACTTATGTTATATAAGATTTTCATTAAAATTCAAAAGAAACGTCAATTATTTTTTTGTCATTAAATGGTAGCTAAAAGTTTTTTTCATTCAATACATCTCCCAACTTTAAAATTCTAGATTTACCCCTATGTATAATATTTATTTTCTACTCATGATTGATCTATCGACATTAACATATATTAAATTAGGGTTCCTTTCAATTGTAGGCGGAGTCAATAAGACAAAATAATTGACTTTTTATTGTCTATCTTCCCCAATTAATGATGGTCATCAATGGAGGAGCTAATACCCACTTTTGCCCTAGACCTTCATCAAATCGAGAGAAATTTGTATATTCCAAGATGGGCACAGATGAGATTGGGAGGGTTGGGCCATAATACCCACATATCTTTTTCTTTTTTCTTTTTTTTTGATCAACAAACAAAGGAAATTTATAAATATTAAACACAATTACATCAGAAGCATCCAAGCATAGCAAATTGAAACTAAACAAAATTGGCACCAATAAGCTAGCCCAAACATCCTCAAGCAATACAACAGTTGGTGAGAAACCAACTAGAAGATAACCAACCAAAACCAGGAAAACAAAGAAGACCGCATAGCACCACCCCTAAAACCCATAGAGAAACATCAGGCCAACCAAAACAGAGGAGAAAACACCAGCAAGTAGCACCAATACCGGCAAACAGCATTCAGAGGAGACCACACCAGCAAAATATCAAAAAAACAGGACAGGCACATATTCAAACTAATCTGCTACAAAACTTAATATGTTGTAAGTTAACCAAAAAACTCATTGATAAAGAAAGGCAGCCCAGGATCAGATGTTCTAATAGCAGCAGCAGGCACCACCAGAAACACCAGAAAACAGCACCAATCCGAAGAGAAAAAAGGCTAAGAACACACCAGCAACCAGTGGAGGAAATAGGACAGGCACAGATTCAACCTCTCCCTCTTCTACAGAACTTAATTTGTTGTAGGTTAAACAAAAAATCATTGACAGAGAAAGGCAGCCTCGAATAAGAAGCTCTAACCCACATAGCAACCCTGGTTTTAATTAGATCACATAAACTATACAGATCTGGTTGCAGATTAGAAAACAACACCTCATTCCTATGTTTCCAAATGGACCACAGAGAAGCAATAGGTAAAACATTCCAGACTTTTCTCTCAAAACTATTACCCGAAAATCCAGCCCAAAACTGTAAAACTCCTTCCACTGATGCCGGCATAACCCATTGAGACCCCCACCAGAGAAAGACATCAGCCCAAACCCTCCAGACAAAAGGACACCACAACAAAACATGATTAACCGACTCTGTTTCAGCTTTGCAAAACACACATTGGATATTAGCAGTAGTAGGAATGACACCAACTCGATGAAGGAAAGAGGACGTTTTTAGCCTTTGTCTCCAAGCTAGCCACACAAAAGCTTTTGCTCTAGGAGTAGAAACATTCTGCCAAATCATCTTGGAGATAGTACCATAATCAGTAGATTGCAAATTGTTTTCACACCACCTATAGGCAGATGATATGCTGAAACAACCAGATTTTTCAGCCCCCCAACAAAAAGCATCAACCTTATCAACTCTCAACTTACGAGTGTTATTAACCAAAGTAACCAAACAAGCCACCTCTTCCTTTTCCCAAGCTTGAAGCATTCTAGTATAGCATTCCTCCACTCATGTAGGCTCTTTCTTAATTCAATCACTTGCTTAACTGATTTCAGCTTATCATGAGAGATACTATAAAGTCGAGGAAAAACATATTTTAGACAACTATCACTAGCCCACTTATCCTCCCAGAAAAGAGTTCTATCCCCATTACCAACCAATATGAAAGTATTGCTAATAAAGAAGCTGTGCAAGGCAGGGCTAGAAGCTGCCACAGAGAGTATCCCCTTCCATAACCGGGAATGCATCTGGGAGGCTTCCACATTTGGGTACCACTTGCTGCCTTGAATGTTATATTTCCCATATACAACTTTCTTCCATAGCAAATTCTCATCTCCGCCAAACCTTCACCACCACTTTAGTAGCAGGCAAGCATTAACATCCCTAAGGCTCTTGATGCCTAACCCACCTTTAATAACACTTTTACTGACTTCAGACCATTTAACCATGTGTATCTTGCTCTTGATCACAGATCCACCCCATAGAAAAGTAGCTTAGATCTTGTTTAACTCTTTAGCAACTCCTTCAGGCATCTTAAATAGTGAGAGATAATAAATGGGGAGGCTAGACAAAACTGCTTTGATAAGAGTAAGTCTCCCAACAAGGGATAAGAACCTTCTTTTCCAACTAGCCAACTTAACTTTAACTCTATCCACAATAGGCTTCCAAGTCTTCAATCTTCCTGGATTAGCCCCAAAAGGCATCCCAAGGTACTTAAATGGAAGCTTTTGACACTTACAATTCAGCCTACTAGTAATTGCAGCCAGCAAATCATCTTGTACCCCGATGCCACTAATCACACTCTTGTGATAATTGATCCGGAGCCTAGAAATCATTTCAAAGCATCGAAGAATCCTCTTGATATTCACCACTTCCCCCTATTCTACCTCACAAAAAATAATAGAATCATTAGCAAATTGAAGATGGGACACTGAGATTTCATTAGCCCTAAGAACAGCACCTTTGAATAAATTTAACTCCCTAGCCCTAGTCAACAAGATGTTAAGACCCTCAGCTACCATATTGAAAAGGAAAGGGGAGAGAGGATCCCCTTCCCTAAGGCCTCGAGATGGACTAAACTCTGATGTAGGGGAAGCATTCACAAGAACTGAGACTCGAATATTTGAGATACACTCCTGCACCCAAGTCAACCACTTTGCTCCAAAACCAAAATTCTTCATCATAGAGAGCAAAAAGGACCAATTGACAGAATCAGAGGCCTTTTCGAAATCAAGTTTCAGAATAATACCACATCTTTTGGTTTTCTTCCACCAGTCAACAATTTCATTTGCAATTAAAATCCCATCGAGAATACTTCTACCTCCCACAAACACTGACTGTTCTTCACTAATTATTCTAGACATCACCATCTTTAGTCGGTTAGCCAAAACCTTAGAAAGAATCTTATACACAGACCCAATTAAACTTATAGGTCGGTAATCCCCAAGACTAATAGGATTATCTTTCTTAGGCACTAAAGTAATAAAAGAACTGTTTATACCACCTACCAATTTACCATACAGGTGAAAATCCTGCATAAACTGAAGAACCTCTTTCTTTACAACCTTCCAACATTTATGAAAAAATAACATATTAAACCCATCTGGCCCTGGAGCTTTATTCCCATCACAACTTCTCACTGCAGCCCAAATTTCTGCTGCAGAAAATTCTGCCTCAATGTATTCCGCCACTGCTGCACTACCAATAGATTTAAAATTACCCACAAATTTTGGCCTAGAACTCCACACTTCAGTGAAATGAGACTTGAAAAAATTAAACACTTCATGTTTAACTCGGACTGGCTCATCATATACAATTCCATTAAAATTCAAGGAGCCAATGGCATTTCTATTTTGCCTGCAACTTGCCATGACATGGAAAAATCTAGTATTTTTATTCCCTTTGTGCGCCCAGTTTAACCTTGATTTTTGAAGCCAAATCTATTCTTGCATCTTACTTAATTTCACACCTCATCTCTGATTTCCTTTTGACTTAATTTCTCCACATTAGATAGCTCTCTGGTTTCAGCTATCAGATCAAATTCATGTAATTTCTCCTCAGCACACTGCAGCTTCACAGGTATAGCACCAAACACTTCACCGTTCCATCTCTTCAAAGCTTGTTTAACCTGTTGGAGTTTCTTAAGCATTATAAACCCCCCCCCCCCCCCCCCCCAGTGATTTGTGACTCTTCCCACAGCTTCCTTACCACTTTAGAAAAGGTAGGATGAATAATCCAAGCATTCAAAAATCTGAATGGTTTAGGGCCCCAATCCCTTTCATCTTCCATTAGCAAAATTAGGCAATGATCAGATACAATTTTTGACAACCCCCACAATTTTGCACCTCTGCAATCTTGTTTATATGTGTCATTCATCAAGTGCATTGATCATGACCATGATCGAATTTTATTTAGATTAAACTAGATGATTATAGTCTTCATACCCATGGCAAAAGAGGGTGATAACATAGATATGTGTTAAAGGTTGGACCACATGTGATATAGATAGATGAAGCATTCTCTGGAGGCTAAACACCTCAGTTGGGTATTCATAAATTAACAATGATAAATCATTGTCACACATAACTTTTTGTACCATGGTCATAAAAATCAAAACTAGCCAGTGGCTACCAGATATTTCTTTTTTCTTTTTATTTTTAACAAGGAAGAAGTTTTATAAAAATTCAAAAGTACTAAGTTTTAGCAGTATGCTAAAAAAGAGGTCCCATAATATCACGGTCTAATACGTATAATAATGAACAAATTACAAACACTCCTCGAGATTTGGTAAAAATATAAATTTTCTCCTGAGATTTGAAAAATTACAAATTGTCTCCTAAGGGTCAAATTTTCATAACAAATTAGAGAAAATTAGGGGGGAATCTGTATGAAAATAAAAACCTCAGGGTATAATTTGTTATGGAAATATAAACCTCAGGGGGTGGGATGTAATTTCTCAAACCTCAGGGAGAAATCTATATTTTCACCAAACCTCAAGGGGGTGTTTGTAATTTGCCCAATAATAATCTAGTACCCTCCAAAAAACGTACAACCTAAAAAAAAGCTTCTTCAACCAAAAAATCTACCTTGATTAGCTTGCCGGTATAATATGCTAGATTTTTTTTTTTTTTTTTTTTTTTTCCAATTGGCAAAAGTTAATAGTTAATTATTAAATAGCACATTGGGAGAATTGAACTCTCACCCTTTCTTGCAAGCACTTTAAGTCTTAACTCTTATTTGATTCCTAAGAGTGAACTCAAGACCTTTCAATAAGAAAGATTTTTGAATCAATATATGCTAAGATATACATCACTAAAAGTAATGATAATTTGACCAAACACTTCAATGGAGTAATTCAAAATATGTTTAGGCCTCGTTCGGCAACTTTCAGTTTTAGACAAAAAGTGAAAAAGTCACTATAAATTGTCGCATCACTCTTTTTACTTTTTTGTATATATTTTCGTAAAAAGTCAAAAAGTTACTAAAATATCATGTTTCCAAACAAAGCCTTAGTTTGAATTAATCAACATTTACAATTTCTCTCTTAACGATTGATAATATATATATATATATGAACATTTTTTTATATCAATATTCACTATAAATAGGAGTTTTAGGGGCCTAACTTTTTTGTTCTTAAAAGTGAATATTTTGTTACAGAACATTTGGGGACAAAAATCGTCGCAAAAAAGTCATCTTGAAGAGTAAAAAGAAGATTTTTAGTGACAACATTTTAAAAATATCGCTAATAAATACATTTTTAGGGTCAAAGAATTTGACGCCAAAAAATTTTATTTTTTGAGACAAAAATAATGGTCCCAAAAGTATTGTAATTTTTCCCTAATGTCCACTTTCGTTACTAAAAATACAATAATAACACGTTTAGCAAATAAAATATTTTATCTTTAAAAAAATTATTTTATTTTAAAATTTCTCTCTAAAACTTTAATTTATTGTAAATATTGTTAATTGGATGTGCATTTGACATCAGATTCATGGCTGGGAAATTCATCAATTATTTGAAAATTAAGAATCAAACTTTGTTGTTGTAACTGAACAGAAGGGTCAAAATAGGTCAGAAATTTTAAATGCATATACAGGGTAATTTGTAGCAATTTATAAGTTTTTTTTTTAATTGAAGTCACCAAACACATGAAACTCGTGGATCAGGTGTTCTTCATTTTGCAGTAAACTTTGATAGGTGAGAATACGACTACAATACAACAACCACAATCACCTCCACTGCCGCACCCATACTGCTGCTACCATTTTCATCACCATCACTAACACAACCACTAATACAACCTAAAGTTGTTAAACAACTCAACACATCTGAGTTTGACTTTTGTTGTGAAAAACTCATTCACGACTAACTAAATAGGTAAACAAATTAAATTTGAATGTAATTTTAAACTTTCTAAATTTTTAAGTCAAACATGAATAGCCTACTATTCAACTTAATAATTATATACGTTATAAAAAATTAAATTAGTCCAACTCGATCGACTCATTAAAAGTTGGTTATGTAAGGCATGATTTTGTACAAAGTTTTATAAAGCGACCCCGTTTATGCGAGTATGTGGTGTAGAACTAAATAAAGACTGGTTGGGTTAAAGAGTATTACCATAAGCTTAGACTTTTCAAAAGTTATAACCTTTTTTGTGTTTGGCTCCTGCTTTTTTATTTTTTGCTTTTTTCTTCAAATTTGTTTTTGTGAATTTTAAACCTTTTAAAAATATTTTATGTATTTTATGTTAGGAGACCTAATTTAAATAAATAAAAAAAAAAGATAAAAAAATAGTAAAACAAAGCACCAAAGAAAAATTAAATAGTTAATATTTTTGGATTTTTTAACATAAAATCTCCTTTTTATCCTTAGTGAACTTTAGCTAAAAGGTTGTATATTTCAAATGCAACTAAAATAAAAACTAGAATATGTCGTAGATTCCCACTTCTTCTTCTTTTTAATTAGTAAAGAAAAATTTTATTGATGAAATATCATAGGATTAAGAGAACAATGATATATAATAATATAGAGAGATAAAGTGCAAAAGGATTCCCACTTTGATCTAAAAAAGAATTGAGTTGAATATACAGGAGGACCAAGTAACAACACACCATTTAGTGTATATCTATCCTCTGGAAAATGAGTCTAATTTCATTTCATGAAGTTGATTTAAATTGTAAAGTTACATACTCAGAACGGAAGGCATTCTTTTCGATTGAAGTATATTATCCATAGTGTACTACTCTCTATTGATCCAAAATGATAACGACATCGTTTTGGAGAAGAAAAAGAAGAAAGGAATTCCAATTTTTTTTGTTTTTTTGGCCCCAAAATGATATAATGATATCATTTTGAAACATTACATGTTGCATCATAATGCACTACAAAAGGATTTGGATTTTTCTCCAACCCAGTGTTGGACACCATTGGGACTCATGGAACCTACCTCTGGTTAAAATGATTTGACCATTTTTTTTTGTTTATTTATTTATTTATTTACATAAGATGTAGCAAGGTAATAATAAGATTACAATGCAAACTAATGTCTCTAAATAGTTTCATATCTAAGATCTTACGCTAGTACCAACATGCCTTCTAAAGCAGCTTAAGCTACCACCTGAGTAGGGATATAATTTTGGCCTGTGGCTAGTGGGCGGCCCGAGGTGGGCCCGGCCCGTTAAGGCTTGAGCCCAGCCCGAGCCCTTGAGCCTGGGCCATCATTTTGAAATCCGACCCAACCCATTGGCCCGCTCAAGGCCCGCCCATAAACCCGGTCCGAGGCCCGGCCCACCCGATGCCAAGCGTTATTTTTAATGGAAAATAATAAAATTTTGATGAAAAAAATTTAAAAAATTAAAAAAAATTGTTTAGGCCCACCTAAAGCCCGAGCCCAGGCCCAAGCCCGAGGGCCCGCTCGAGGCCCGAATACCCTTGGGCCTGGGCCTAGTTTTCTGGCCCGTGGGCCGGGCCGGCCCAATTTTTTAGCAGGAGCCTATCTGGGCTCAGACTGGATCGAGCCAAAATTACACCTCTACACTTTAGTAGATCTGAATCTTTCATTTTGTAAAATTTTGTATGTAGATTATCCATATAAAAAATTAAATTAATTCAAAATTCATGATTACATTATGTTTTTCTATTAGGCCAATTAAGAATTATTTGAGATAAAAAGTAACTTGATAATTCGAGACCAACCAATAATTACTATTCTAAAGGGGGTGCCTGAATTGTACATTATTCTTACGATCTTGCCAAATTTTCTTATGCTTTTTGTATGTAGTTAAAAAAAATAAAATAAAAAAAGAGGGTAGGAAAAAGAGTTGATGTTAGTAAAGGCCATTACTTCTGTCTAGTCCGGGATCGGATTGGACCGTGCTGTTGGGTTCGTGGGGGCCCACCACGGGTCCCGTTTTGATAATCTGAACCGTTCAATGTGTAGAACTCGTCGAGTACTATATGCCTGTAAAAAATCACGTTGATCGGATATCAATAGCTATGTGAATAAAACAGTTTTTTATCAACCGTTAATTTTTCACCGTCCATTTTTTTTATACAAAACTGATTTGATCACATAGCTATCGATATCCAATCAACGTGATTTTTTACAGACATATAGTACTCGACGAGTTCTACACACCCGTGGTGGGCCCTCACGGGTCTAACAGCACGATCCAGTCCGATCCCGGACTGGATAGAAGCCGGACCCGTTAATAAACAACTAAGATGTGATCTATTCATGCGTACCACTCCAACAATCCAAATATCTATTTTTTAGGCATGTATTTCATGTTTAATTTAAAAATAAAACGAAGGACCACATTCAAAACCAAGAAGCTTCTCATTTGTTCTTCGGGGAAACATGACAGCCTCAACAAGAAGATGACTACTAACCCGAAGCTAGATTCCGTACAAGCTGTAATCCAACATAGGGGTAGGGCATCTCACTAACCCTACCATCTATTTTTTATTTTATTTTTTAGGGGATAATTATGCTAACCCAATTTACCCATCTTAAAAAAAAAAAAAATTGGAAATTACTTTTCAGTGAATGTTTAAAAAATAATTACAAATAAGTGATAAATTTTATAAATACTGATAATTAAAATCATAATTTTTTTTTCATTAATATGTAGTAATTTTATAGATATACTGCTGGCATGTAATTTTTCCTAAAAAATAATTGAAAACAAAAAAGTTTTGTAGTTAGAAAAAAAAAAGAAATAAATTTTTATTTAAATGTCACTTTGAACCTTCATTTTCTAATTTCAATAATTAAATATTTAGATTTCAACTGATGTTTCATATGATCCTCTCATCACTCTTGTGCTTGAAATTGAGTGAAAGGTAAAACATGAGAGAATAAAATGATATTTAAGCAAATGTTGGTAGGTGAAAGTGTAATTTATCATACAAAATTTGTTCCTCTAATATCCTAAAATGTGTTGTCCCTCATGTGAATACTCAAATTTTAAGAGAAAGTTATACTTGTTGTCCCTATATTTGTCTTTTATGTCAATTTGGTCTTTGTAGTCTTAATTGTATTAATTTTGCCCTTTAATTTTTGACATTTTGTCAAATTAGTTCAATTGATAACATCCATTAAAAAACTGAATTGAAATCTAGAAAAAAATAGTCAAGTCAAAATTTGATTTCAACCATTCAATCATTTTGAGTAGAGTGGATGTACTATTTTGCATCTTAATTTGGGTCCAATTTTTGAAGGAAGATTATTGATTAGACTAAAATGACACAATTTAAAAAATTCAATGGTGAAATTAAGGTAATTAGAATTATAAGAATCAAATTGATATAAGAGGTAAACTACACACTCTCATACTAATATTTTTAAGTTGAAACGGTGGCTGGATCCCGGTGATATGGTGCAAGTCAGAAACGGTGGCTGGATCCCGGTGGTAAGACAGTGGAGAAGTGGTGGCGCTCAGAGTAAAGAAGGAAAAAAAGGTATCTTCACTGTATTTGTAGATAATATCCCATCAGCAATGGATACCAAAGCTCTGTTCAAACTTTTTACCAAGTTTGGAATCGTGAAGGATGCTTTCATCCCTCTAAAAAGAAGAAAGGTGACAAATTCAAGATTTTGTTTTGTGCATTATGACTGTCGTTATAGCAGCATCTGTTGCCATCCAAAAAGCTAATGGCCTTTTGGTGGATGATATGATGCTTGTGGTTAAAATGGCTACCTATGATAGGAGCAGTAGTACTGAACAAAACAGAAGAAAGTCTCAGGACGCCAGAAGATGTTTGGATGCAACTCATATCAGGGGCAATGCTGCATATGTGGACCACAGATCTTTTGCTGAAGTATTAAAAGGGGAAACCCCTGTGGAGAATGGGAACTCACGGATAACCATAAAAGTCAATGAACAGGGCAATGGTTGGTTCTATGACAGTGCAACAGTGAGATTTAACACAGAGTATACTACTCACAACATTTTCAAAGCTCTGAAAGAGAAAGGGCTGGAGCAGATAGAAGTCAGGAAAGGGGGAGGTCAAGACATAATTCTATCCTTTAAATCCACCAATGAGTTACAGTCAAACATTGATAAGATTAAAGAGTTGTTTAAGAGCTGGAGCCAATCTGTGATGGTTTGGAAGCCAAATCTTCATCTGCAGCAGGAGAGGTGCGTTTGGTTGAGGTGTCATGGTATACCTCTGCATCTCTGGAATAAGAATACACTTAACAACATTGGGAGTATATAGGGTACCATTCTCAGCCTAGATGGTGATATTTGTCATCCTAAATCCTTCTCCCATACTAGAATCAGAGTGGCTACTGCGTGTATGGAACTCATCAACAAAACCATACTTCTGGAGTGTAAGGGCAATTTTTATTCCATTCTTGTATGCGAAGAACACTCAGCAGATTCTGGTGGATTAAAACTATCAAGAATAGATGAATCCAGTTTCACCGAAACCAGCTATAGTGAGGTGGTAAGAAACGCCCCAGCGGCAACAGTCAAGAACAAACCAGATGGTGATGAGGTGGCAGAAATGAGAGCTTTATTAGGTGCTGACCTGGCTTGCACAAACGAGTTTGAGCAACGGGAAGAGCCTATTGGTAGTCACATAGGCGAGGAAATAGGCACTGTTGTTGTAGAGATTTTCTGTAATGGAGGCTCAAACAGGACAAAGGGAGCATGCGTTGAGGGGACTTTGATGGAAGGGTCAGAGCAAAATTCAAAATATAATGATTGCAAGTTAAGGTGTGTTCAGCAAGATACTTCACCTGGTGTATCTAGAGATGGATTTGGACCTGGTATAAATTTGGAAGTCTTTCTAGCCAACGAACCTATTGAAGTTCTTGGGCTTGGCATTGGGCCTGATATCAACTTGGTGGTTAACTTGGCTCATTCACCAAAGAGGTTCTTAGCCAGTAGCTCTTCTAATAGGCCCATTGAATCTGGCTGTTCCACCCATTTGCAATCTGCTGGGCCTTCAAACAAGTCAGGACCAAATGGAATCAGTTTACTAAATCTTAACCACTCAGCCCAGGTCAAGTCTCTTGTTTCTAACCCAGAATACTTGCAAACGGAGAGGAAAAATGGAAGAAGAAGATTCATATCGAGGGATTCAATAGCTTTGCTAGATTTCATGGCTTTAGATCTGCAGCAGCTCATAAGCATTCCTCTAAGTCTGTCATTTTCAGACCAGCAGCATCTACTTTAGCCAAGTCTGATCTATCTGAAAGTGGCTCATCTTCAAACAATTATCTTATTGAAGAAGCCAAAGCTACTATACATTTGGGGAAATCATTGGGTGTCAACTACAATGGGGAAGAGGATGTAGTATTGAGCAAGATAATTGACCTATAGCTCAAGGATAAAGCCAGAATCACTAAAGAGGGGAAGGCTCAATAAGAAAATCCTGCAGATGGGTGAATCAAGTGTATCACTTTGTTTACTTATGAAGCTACTATCTTGGAATATTAGGGATTTGGGTAAACCAGAGAAGATGGGCAGAATCAAAAGTCTTATTAAGGACAGGCATATAGACATTGTTTTCCTTCAAGAGATTAAGAAAGCAGTGGATTCGGATAATGCTGTTAGAAGGCTTTGGGGGTGCAAAAATATGGATTACATGTCTGTGGATCCTGAAAGCTCTGCTGGGGGGCTTCTATGTATTTGGGACCCTGCTGTCTTCTAACTTTTTAGCTGTTGTTGCAATAGAAGGTACATCTTGCTTTCTGGCTCCTAGTATAACTCTTTTGATTGTGTTTTGATTAACATATATGCACCAAATGATACCAATGCTAGATCAACTTTATGGGTTGATATTCTTAAGCTTAAAGACCATTTCTCTGCTCCTTGGTGTATGGGTGGGGACTTCAATGAAATCAGACATATATATCAGAGGATAGACAGCTCCAGGAGGGATAGGGGGATAAAATATCTTAATGAGTTCATTGAGAAATGTGAGCTTAATGATCTGCCTCTTCATGGAAGGACATACACTTGGTGCAATGCTCAGGAGTCTAAGAAATGGAGTCGTATAGATAGAGTACTGCTTGGTCCAGAATGGTCGATTAATTTCAAAATGAAGCTATGGGGGCTGCCTAGATTAATTTCAGATCACTGTCCTCTGTTGATGATGGAGGATGAAAGAGATTGGGGCCCAGACCTTTCAGGTTCCTAAATGCGTGGTCTCTTCATCCAAGCTTTTCCAAGTTCTTTGTGAATACCTGGAGCAGCATTTCTGTTACTGGTTGGGCTGGCTTCATACTTGTACAAAAACTAAAGCATTTAAAGCTAGAACTAAAGAAATGGAATGTTGAGGTGTTTGGTAATGTCTCATCCAAACTCAAAGTCTTAGAGGAGGAATTACATGCATTAGACATCTTCGCAGAAGGAAGACCTCTGGTTGAAACTAAAAGGGCAAGAAGAAGAGTGGTCAGAGGAGAGATGTGGAAGCTGCACAGAATGGTGGAATGGATCTGGCATCAAAAATCCAAATTGAATTGGACTATAAATGGGGATAAGAATAGTAGGTTTTTCCATGTTTTTGCCAATACAAGACAGAGTAAGAATATGATTAACTCTATTGAAGTTAATGGGGTGTCTTATGAGGATCCTAGTAGGGTTAAATTTGAGGTCAATGAACACTTCAAGAAATAGTTTGCTGAGGATTGGGCTAAAAGACCTGTCTTGGGAGGGGTATTCAAGACCATTGAGGCAAATTATGTTTCTCACCACCTAGTTACAGAATTCAGTGAAGCTGAGGTATTGGCTGTAATTAAGGATTGTAATAGCAACAAAGCTCCTAGCCCTGATGGTTTTAACTTGCTGTGCTATCAGAAATTTTGAAAGGTCATGAAACCTGAGATCATGTAATTTTTTGCAGACTTCCACAGGAACAGCAAACTGACCTATGGCATCACTAGCACTTTTATTAGTCTAATTCCCAAAGTGGAAAATCCCACTGGCCTATCTAAATTCAGGCCTATCAGCCTTGTAAGTTCTCTTTTCAAAATTCTGGCCAAGGTATTAACACATAGGCTGAAGCCAGCTCTACCCTCAATCATTGGTGAAACACAAACTGCTTTCATAGGTGGAAGGAACATCTTAGATGGGGTGTTCATTGCCAATGAAGTGGTGGATGGATGGAAGAAATCCAAGAAGCATGGTCTGATTTTAAAGCTAGACTTTGAGAAAGCTTTTGATTCAGTTAACTGGGAATTCCTATTCTCTCTAATGTCCAACTTTGGGTTTGGGTTTTAATGGATTTCTTGGATGAAAACTTGTGTATCTACAGCCAGAATCTCCATTCTTGTGAATGGTTCACCAACTAGCAAATTCTCTCCACAAAAAGGTCTTAGGCAGGGCGACCCACTCTCACATTTTCTATTCAATATAGTTTCTAAAGGTTTAAACATACTTTTGGGCAGAGCAATTAATCTTGGCATACTTAAAGGAGTGCATGTTGGGTCGAAGGATATTCTTTTGTCTCATCTGCAATTTGCAGATGATTCAATTCTCTTCTCTGAAGCAGATTGGGATCAGATGGTGCTTGTTAAAAGAATTCTAAGATGCTTCGAAGTCTTATCTGGTCTTAGAATAAATTACCACAAAAGTATAGTGTGTGGTGTTGGTGTGGATGATGCTCTTTTGCTCTCTTTTGCTAAGCTTCTCAACTGTCAAGTTCATAGCTTACCACTAAGATTTCTGGGTCTGCCTCTTGGAGCCAACCCTGGACAAAAATCTACATGGAAACCTGTGCTTGACAAGATCAGATCTAGACTTTCAGGGTGGAAGAGAAAATTACTGTCTTTTGCAGGTAGACTAACTCTAATCAAGTCTACCTTATCTAGTCTACCAGTATATTTTCTCTCTCTATTTAAGATGCCAGAAGGTGTGGCCAGAGAATTTGAGAGGATTAAAGCAGCCTTTTTATGGGGTAGGAATGACCTAAAAAGGAAAGTTTATTTAGTAAAATGGGGGGAGGTAACAAAAAGCATTGATCAAGGGGGTCTAGGCATTAGAAGAATCAAAGATGTAAATGCTTGTCTATTGCTCAAATGGTGGTGGAAAGTTGGAACTCAAATTAATTCACTTTGGAGGAGGGCTATATGTAGCAAATACAAGATAGATGAGGCTTGTTGGAATCCACCAGTAAGATTGTCTTACAAACATTCTAGAGTTTGGAAAGACATCTTATCTATCGGAAATCATAGCAGCATTATTTACAATTTTTATGTGGATAACTGCCAAATTAAAGTGGGGGATGGAAATAGAATTAAATTTTGGCATGACAGATGGTGCGGTAACTCCTGTCTTAAGATTGATTTTCCCCTCCTCTTTAATCTTTCAACTGATAAAGATGGCACTATTCATCAATTCTTTGCAAGGAAGACCAGCCCAAATAATTGGAATTTTCCTATCAGAAGAGAGCAGTTTACTTGGGAATTAGATGAAGAATCTAGATTGCTTGGAGTCCTAGCTTCAGCCTCTTCTCTGACTCTCCATAGGGCTAACTGTTATATTTGGGCAAATGCTTCTGCAAGCTCTGGTGAGTTCTCTGTTTCTTCCCTCTACTCTTTCAGTAATTCCATCATTGGTCCACATATTCCAATCTGTAAACATATTTGGAATAGGGCTATCCCACCTAAGGTTTCTTTTTTTTGTTGGTTGGCCTGGAAGAATAAAATCAAGTCAGCAGAGTTTACACGCAGGATTGGTATTTTAGATCCTTCTATCTCCATCAGTTGCACCTTCTGTAGCTTTGAATCTGAGTCTGCTACCCATCTCTTGCTCCATTGCCATTTTTCTTGGTAGATTTGGTCTTCTATAATTCATGATTAGGGGCTCTCTTGGTGCATTCAAGATTCAGTAGATGGCCTTCTCCAATGGTGGATGAGTGTCAAATTTAAGCATTTTGATAGGTTAATTTGGAGAGCTATCCCACACATTGTCCTTTGGTCGCTTTGGAAACATAGGAACGAATGTATTTTTACAGAAGCTCTACCCAACTTTTCTGAAACAAGTGATTCTATCAAAATCAGATTAGCTCTCTAGCTAATAGCATCTATTAAGGACCTTCCCTACTTAGTTGCTGACTTAATCTTCAATTGGAGACAAATCAGAGATGGGTTTCCAAATCAATAATTGGACTGGTATTGCTGTTTTAGCTTGTTCTGGTTTTGCTGGTTTTCTCTGTTATGTTATGGGTCTGCTTGTGGTTAGCACTGGTTCTGCTTTGCCTCTGGTCTGCCTTGGCTTTTGCTACTATGTAACCTTGGATTTTGCTGGATTGCCATCAGTGGAAGTGTAATGGTTTTTGCTGCTCTGCATCTGAATTGCTCTGCTGCTAGTGCTGAAGATAGACATCTAGTGTAGGTTGGGTGGAAGTCTGTTGCTTTGAGCTCCAATTAGTCTAAAGGCACCTTTGAGCTCCAGCTGTTACATATACATTTGTAGAACAATTCCTCTACTATTTGGGTGCATCTTTGATGGTCTATTTCTGGTTGAGCTCAATTTCAGTTTTGACTGCTTCATTAGCTGATTCATTGTTTTGGATGCTTTATTTGGCTGCTTCTGTTCAGTTCTGCTCTCAATTTTAGTGTTGGTTTGGATTGGTTTTGTTCAGTTTTGGTGCTGAGTTATAGTTATATGGAACGAGGGTGTAGTCTGATCTGTTATGCTCTTCTTGTTCTTTTTTTTTGTTTGTTGGTTTCTCACCAACTGGAGCTTGGAGCTTCAATTAGCTCCAAACTCCTCTTTATTGATATTATGTATCTTATTTGCATGCTTTCATCAATAAAGATTTTCTTTGCCGATCAAAAAAAAAAAAAAACAAAAAAAAAAAAAACAAATAGAGACTATAGATGCAATTTGTCATAAAATTAAACTCCATCTGATGTGGGTTATATTCATAATAAATTTCATCCAAATAATTCTTTTTGAGGTGATTTTCAATGTAATTTTTGCATGTAGCTTTGCTAAATTGAAAAACTACGAAAGAAATTAAAACAAAAAAAAAGGGTTAATTACACCAATCTCTTTGAAATTTGGAAAAAGTATATTGAACTCTCAAAGTTTAGCATAATTATATTAGATTTTCTTAAAATTTTAAGTCACATAATACTCAAACCCCTTCTCAGTTTTTGGTTAATTCTATAGATAGAAAAATAATATCGCCATTTATTTTATATTAAAAAATATATTTTTACCTTCCTTATACTTGTGCCTACACACCATGTATTAATTTTTGGTCGTTTTAATCTTACGAAAAAGATATTGATATAATTTTATTAAAATAACACAATTTATTATCTTTTTGTTAATTTTAGAAGTCAATATAATTTAACCCAAAAAAAAAATGTTGTCACAAATGGTTGTGCATGACAAGTGACATCCCAACTACTGAGATGAACCTAGAGGACCAGCCAGGAGCAAAAAATACCAAAGGTCAAAAAAGTCTTTAAAATAAAAAACACCATAAATCCAAGCTTCCCAACCCACCAACCTTGAGAGTTAATAGGAGTACCAATTAAAAAGCTTTCATTCGCCAGCAAACAATGCTCTTTTTCCCTTTGTCTTTACCAGGCAATACAGTAAAATACAAAACTTTATGGAAAGAAGATAAATGAACATAATCTTTATGATTTTTACTTAACATTCACATTGAGACCCCCAAAAAAAAGTTAAAAAAAGAAAAGAAAAGAAAAGACATGGAAAAAAAAGAGCACTATGACCCGCGAAACACAAATATTATTGTTGAAATTAAGAAGAGTTTGCTTTTTTCATTGAGGCCAGGGTACAACCCCACAAGCAAACCAATACTTTCTGCAACATCAAAATGAAGTCTTTGTGACAGTTAGATTGTGTTTGAATTTTAAATTTATTAAAAAAATTTACAGAGAGAAGAAAAACAAACAAACCAGAGTCCAATATTTTTTTTCCTCATTTTCTATGCCTCTGTAAATAATTTCTCAAATTCAAAATTCAAACACAATATTGTCATGTAAAAATCACTCAACGTCTTCAGATGTTGCAGAGAGTGATTAGTTTATCCCACGGGAAAGTGTGGTAGCTTTTGACATGCACATTCTTGTGCAAATAATGGAAATTTTTTGACATGGTTTATTAACTAGCCCGCATGTGATAGGGTGATGGAGACGCTAGGGCAGCCATCCTCTTTTGGTACTTCAAATCTTTGTAAAACTTGTTAATGAACTCTTCAGCTGCCATGTCCACTTGGGTATTATCCTCACCATCTTTTATTGGAAATGGTGAATCTGTCACCCTCAGCTGCCTCACCATCGGGGTCCGCCCGAACCCTGGAAGCACGAGGGGTGACCCCTCTGGTATCTCTTTATTCAAAATTTCAAACACCTTACTGACGATATTTAAATCGTCAGCATGGCGGTTGTGTTTACGTCTCGAGTTGTACGAGGGATAGGCTGGGCTGTTGCTGCAACTGAACTCATACTCTCGAGGTGACACGAAGGAGAGGTGTATGTTGTTCGAGCGGCAACTCAGGGTGGAGTGGTGGTGGAGCATGAGGTTGCCTAGGGCTTTTCCGGCGACTTTGCTACGTTTGAAGAGCATGTGGAGATCTACCATTAGTTTGCTCTCTGATATGCCTTTTCTCAACATAAAGAACACTATCCTCGCTATGTTCCATAGTTTCTTGGCTATCATTGGTGGGCTTGGCTCCATCTCCATTTCTAGTGAGAGAAAGTGAGAAATTTTGCTATTGTTGGAGAGAGAGAGAGAGAGAGGGAGGGAGAGAGGAAAGTTTTTTCTTTGGTTTGCTGGAAGGAAGATGAGAGAGCTATTTATATAAGTTCTCATGGGGAAGAAGAAGACACCACAAAAATAGAAATTTATTTCTAAAATATAAAATGTAAAGCAAAAGAATGTTATAACCATTCTCAATCATAGCTCGTGGTTACAATCTCAGGTCAAAAGCTTTGCACAAAGCATAAATAAAGTAGTTCAAGTTTGGCAACCAGCTCCTTTTCATGTTAACACTTTTATAGTGTTAAGTTCAAAAATACATAAATTAATTACAAAACCACATATGGAATATATATGAATTGACAATATGTTTTGAAAATGTACCCCACCAACATATTATGTAAAATCTTATCTATTTATACAAATCAAGTGTTACTTTGTTTGATTAATTTTTGTGTTTGCATTGGAACTAATTTTTAGTAATCTAAAAGGAATATAGTAAGTTTAAGAGTACATAAAATAAACATAGAATCAAATAAAGACATATTGATTAATATAAATTTTAAGTATAAAGTTTGTTAATGGAGTCACTTCTTAAAATTCTATCATCAATATATTTTTTGTGTTTGATTTTGTTTTAATTATTGTCTTAATTAATTTCTTGATTTATTGAAGGGATTCTGTTTTAATTATTGTTTTAATTTCTTGATTTATTGAAGGAACACTAATATGCATTGTGTAATTGGTTGGAGAGTGTTTTTCAAGCGCCCAATGCAAGTGAGAAGATGTTGCTTTCAAGTGAGAAAATGTGGAGGTAATTATTTATTTATTTCTTTTCTATTATTTTTTGGGATACTTTTGTTTTGTAAACAATTCGGTGGTTGTTTTTGGAGATTACTAGAAAGTCCCTCCAATGGGGATTAAATTTCCTAAGCTTGTCCCCCTCTTCAATGATTAAAGATATTTGGAGGTGTCCTTGAATTTCAAAACTGCCTTGCAGACTAAGGTCAAGTTTGGAAAGACTAAATAAGTGTATTTTTTGACTTTTTATGAAATATGGGTTGAATTTGGGTTGGGTTTGAAGTGATGTGTTAGAGATGTGATGTGACTTAAATAAGATAATGTGACTTAAATAGGATAGTGACTTTTTAACTTTTTAAATTTTTTTGATGATGCCAAACTTAGCCTAAGGTGCGTATGTGTGCGCGTGTGAAAGAGAGAGAGAGTCCCCCTCTTCAATGATTAAAGATATTTGGAGGTGTCCTTGAATTTCAAAACTGCCTTGCAGACTAAGGTGTGTGTGTGTGTGTGTGTGAGAGAGAGAGAGAGAGAGAGAGAGAGAGAGGATACATTAGTTTAGGGTTGCTGTAGTTTGGTTAGACTGTGTTTTAATTGGCATTTAATTACCAAAAAAACAAAGGTGTTTTAATTTGCACAACCACAACCATATGGTTTAATAATTTCCATTTACGTACGTTTGTAAATGAGGATTGCTTGCTGATTCATGATAAAATTCAACTACACATCCTCCAAAATTTTGACCTATCCACAAGTACTTTGAATTTATTTCTCAAACTCGTGTTATTTTATGAAATCATTATACACGTTTTTAATTAATTTTTATTTTATTTTTTATTTTACAATAAATGAGTTACAATTTTTTTTTTTTTTTTTTACAATCAATTTGAAGTTATAATATAAGTTTAAAATATTTGAATTAAGGTGACACTACTTGATAACTAGTGGTGTCAAATTTTGAAGCCATATTTCACTATATATAAATTTTGATTTTTGAAAGCAGTCAAAGTAAATGAACCCATTTAAACTAGGAGTTTGAACTCCTATAGGTAAGTACTTCAACCTCTTAATATTTTTTATGAGAAATTACATACAGATGGGAGAAGGGAAAAATAATTATCAACACATGAGGGGATGCAAGTGACACTTACACTCTCATAATGTTTCATTTACATGCTACCATAGACACACTTATACCTCTCATGTGTTGGTAATTTTTGTTCTCTTTCTCCGACCTGCATATAGTTCACCTAGTTTTTTATACTTTGCTTTGACAGTGTCACATCTCTTTTTAGTTTTGTAATTTGTTTCACATTTTTTTGAAAAAATATTACACAAACTACTTTAATATTTTTTTTAATCGATGTGGCAAAGAATAATAAATCTAGGTCACACATTTTATTTATAGGTAAATTACAAATTCACTCTCTTAAATTTGATTAAAATACGAATTATCTTCTGTGATTCTGGAAATTATATTTCACCCCTTGAGGTTTTTAATTTCATAATAAATTGTTCATTTTATTAATAAATCATTAAGCCAATTAACAGTTTTTAATGATATTAGAAACATGTTTCAATTAATAATTTTATTATTGTATAGGAGAGAAATTATAAATTTCATTTTTTTAATTAATTTTGTTAAATAAAAATTTCTGACAATAGGGTATTTGTAATTTTCAAATTATATGGGGCAATCTGTACTTTAAACAAATCTCAGAGAGCGTATTTGTAATTTATTCTCTATTTTTTAAGTAACTTTTTAGATACTTTTATTAGGTGTGTGATATTTTTAGTTTTAATTTTACTACTCACAACTGTAACTCTGAAAATAACATTTTCAGCAATGAAATTTATAAAATATCGATTGCATAACCGAGTTAATAATCAATTGATGAATGAATATTTGGTTGCACATACTAAAGATGTAATTGATTTTAAATTATAAAAATTCGTCCATGTCAACTGTAATAGATTATGTATTGACTCATCTGTTTATTTGAACAATAGTATCAATATATTAAATTTGTATTTTATGTTTTAAAATTTGTTTGTTGAATTTTTTAGAGGTGATGGATATTGATAAATATGAATTTTTTATTTTTATAGGATATGAAATTTAAGTTTTAGAAATGTCTCCATCAACTGAAATTTTTAGAGTCTTTGCAATTTGACTTTTTTAATAATTTTAAAAAAAAATTTATAAAGTAAAAAAGTTATTATATTTAAGATTTTTTCAATTTTATGAAAAAATATAAATAACTAATATATATGATTGGTTTTTTTTTTTTTCAAATACTAACTTTTTTTGAATCTTTTAACTGGATTTTTTATTTTTTTTTTAACTTAAAAATTAAATTCTTAATTTAAATGAGGCCTCAATTTCTAATCTTGGCCACCACTTATTATTATTATTATTTGGTTGGTTGGTTGGACCGCGGGAGAATTAGCTGCCTGCCAGCCTGACAGAGTTGGCACGACTGAATGGAAAAATTATTGGTTAGTGTTGGGATAACACCGGATATGGGTTATTATTGTGTCTTTGGCATAACAGTAACTATTGTATTTTAATTGGAGATTTATTATGGGCGTATTTTTATAATCCGAACCGTTCATGTTGTAGGGTTCATTGAGTACTTCATGCCTACCAAAAATCATGTTGATCGGATATCAACAACTATATGATCGAATTACATTTATCATAAAAAAAATAAACAATAAGTTTTTTTTTTCAGAAATAGTGTAAACAATATGCAATTCGATCATATAGTTATTGATATTTGATTAATATAATTTTTGGTAGAAATAAAGTACTCAACAAACCCTACAAAATAAACGGTTCGGATCATAAAAATAAAACCATAGTAAGGGTCCGTTTGGGAAGATGGTTTGTGGCTAAAATAGCCACAAAAGACAAAATAGGCTATTTTAGTCACAACAAACAAAACATCACATCTAACCCATAATCATTACACTCTTCTCTCACAAAAAAAGTCAAAAAAGTCAAAAAATTCTTCCCAAACCAAACTTTTTAGCTCAGGCTAAAATAGTCAAAAAAGTCAAAAAGGCAACCCACTTCCCAAACCAATCCTAAACCTCCAATTGAGGCGCAACAATTACTATTGTGCCAAAGGCACAACAGTAACCCCATTCTCGGATGACATATGGTTATGTCTCAGGTTAATCACAAAATTTTGTGTTCTTTTATAGGGTACTGTTATGGTGTGCAACTTACGCCTTACACTTATGCCTTTCTGTGTTCAGTACTGCTTTTTGTTTTCACCTTACACTTACACTTTTTGTGTAAGTGGCACATGGTGTGCAACCTTGAGGGTTGCACACTTAAGAAAAGTCCTCTTTTATATTGTCCAATCACTAAATATAAAACTTGAGTCATATCTCTTTCACCAATTACAATGAATATAAAACAATGTTTTAAAAACCAGACTAGTGAGTGAATCGAAAAGGAAATCAGGTGGATGGGTCATCGGTTCAACCGTCGGGTTGAACCAGAATCGAATGCTGACATGATAAATATATTAAAATTATATTTAAATAAAAATATAAGTAATAAAATTATGAATTAAAAATATTAAATTATCTTAAATATTTCTCCTAATATTTTTTTTTACTGAAAAATATAATAATATATTTTAAAATATTATTAATTTTAATTTTGGAAGAGAAAATAAAATATTCAATATTCTCTCCATATGATTTTAATTCAAATAATCTGATTGAAAGAAGAGCAAAAATTTTGAAGGGATATCAAAATTTCAATATTTCCTCCGATACATTTGATTGAATCTCACGTGGATTTCTTAAGTTTTTTTGAAAGAATTTTTTTTTTATAAATAGGTAGAGACTTTCACAATAATTTCAAGCTCTTAATAGGATTTTTCACAAGAGAAGACTTTTGAAAGAGAGTTTCAAATTAAAATTTTCTTATATTCTTATATATATATAAGAAAGAAAGAATAAATCAAAAAAAAAAAGTTAGAAGAAATCAAAAAACAAAAAAACAAAATTTTTAATTTCATCGACCCGGCAAACCGGGTCCAGGTCAACCGGTTCACTAGTTCAACCGTCGGTTTTTCCGGTTCTTTCTAAGTAGGCCGATTTTAGCTTCAAACAGTTTAAAGAGTATATTCGGACGAGAACCCCGACCAGTCGAGGTTCAACCGGTCAAACCAGCCGGTCCGGTCCGGTTTTCAAAACCATGATATAAAGCGCACATGACGCTGCTCCTGCACCAACTAATAACTTGGGAAATGAATGGCTATACGCACTCCTACTTTGTGGGGTCTACAATGAATCTGTGGCCGTACACTTAGAGGCTAACTTCACATCTCAGCTGTACAGTGAATCCTAAAATAAAAAAATTATTCGATGCTCCTAGGACGTCACGTGGTAATACTTTTCACCAATCATAATACATTATGTTCCCTGTTGTTCTTCAATAATCTAATACAAAATCATGGATCTCACCTCCTTCACCAATCACAATACCTTTGAGGCACCATTTGATAATGTCCCAACATCAACTAATAACATCTCCCTAAAATATGCCTCCACATTGAAATTTAGTGTTGTTCGGACAAATCCACATCGTATCACTACCTTAATCGGTTAAAATTTATAAAATAATAATAATAATAATAATAATAATAATAATAAAAATAATAATAATAATAATAATAACAACTTGATAAATATCAAATAATGAATAATATAAAGTAATATTTTAAGACCAACAAATAATTAGATTTTCTTCTAAGGGAAGAGAGAGGGATATGGGAAGCGTACTAGCACAGCACGCTATTGTGAGGGTTCATTGAGTTTTGTCCTGAGCTCATGTCATTAATCTAAATTGTTTATACTGTAAGGTTCATCAAATATATCATCCATAAAAAAAAAAAATAAAGTTAATTGGACATGTGTAACCCTAAGATCATGTCTTAATTGTTTTAAACCAAACCAAACCAAACCTTAAGTCTCATCAAATGAGGTCAATTACATGAATTCTTTTTTCTTCACTCAACTCTATCTAAGGCCATTTCGTTAGTAAAATTAAGGAGGTTCATAGCTTTATTTACTACACTAGTTCACGTCAATATAGGTCTGGCTCTTCCCCCAACACTTCCATCTACAGTCACTGTATTGCATCTCTTCACTACTACCTCTGTTACTCTCCGTTGTATATAACCAAACTATCTCAATCTATTCTCTCTCAATTTATCTTTTATCGGTGCTACTCCAACCTATTCTCAAATATACTAATTTATAACTCTATCGTTTCTTATCTTGCCACACATCCACCTTAGCATTCTTATTTCAACAATGCTAATCTTATCTGCATGTTATTTCTTAGTTGCTCAACATTATGACCCATACAATATTGCTGATCTAATAGTCATTCTATAAAACTTCCCTTTTAATCTAGTAGGTACCCGTTTATCGCACAGTACCCCAGATGCACTCCTTCACTTAAATCACCGCGCCTTAATTCTATGGACTACGTTCACTCCAATCTTCCCAGCCATTGTGATAATCGATCTTAAATAATGAAAATGTTCACTCTTGGGTTGTTTTTGGTTCTTAATCTTCACTTCTCATCTGCTTCCATTGTTACTTTTACTAAAATTACATTCCATGTACTCTGTCTTAGTTCTGCTTATCCTAAATCCTTTAGATTCAAGTACTTCTCTTTAAGTCTCCAACTTAGTGTTGACTCCTTCTCTAGTCTCATCCACTAATGCGATATCATCTGCAAAAAGCATACACCATGGCACATCATCGAATATTTCTTGTCAACTCATCCATAACTAAAGCAAAAAAGATAAAGATTTAAGATTGATTATTGGTGTAACCCTATAGTAATTGGAAATTCACTTGTTTCTTCAGTGGGTGATCTAATAGTGGTTACCACACATTCATACATATTCATAATCACATCAATGTAACATTTTGTCACTCATTTGTTAACCAGATTATATTACGAGGCACTCTATCATATGTTTTCTCAAGATCGATAAAAACATATGAATGTCTCTTTTCTTTCCTTCTCTCTATACTTTTCTATTACTTTCCTTAAAAGATAAATCTTTTCCATTGTTGACCTACCAAACATAAATCCAAATTGATTCTCTGACACTTCTATTATATCTCACAATCGACGTTTTATCACTCTCTCCCACACTTTCATTATATGACACATTAGCTTGATTTCTCTATAGTTGTTATGGTTCTAGATATCTCCTTTATCAAAATTATTCTAACATGTTTATTTTTTTTCAAAACAAATATGATCTCATTTTGAAGTTATGGCTATTCAATTAATCTGATTTTTTCATAAACGATCTACTTAACGAATCTTACAATATAAACAGTTCGGATCAACGACATGGGCTCGAGAGAAAGCCCAATGGGTCGATACAACACTGGGTTGTGCCATATAGGCACAACATGCTCATCATTCTCGAGAGGGAGACACCAGTGGTTCTCTCACTTCTCTGATCTCCTTCACCTCTCTCTCTATCTCCAATCCTCCTCCAGATTTGATCTGATATTTGTCTCATCAATCCAACCATCATCGCATTACATTATCCACCATCGAGCCTAAAATTTTAATTTCTGATTTCAAATCTTCTTACAGTTTGAAGGTTGACGTTGGATAACGTCTTTATTTGACGCTAGGTGACTATTTTAACCTCAATGTTTTATTTTGACCAGCAGACATGAAGTTTTTAGATTCCAAGTTGAAGGTTGTAGAGTAGTAGAGTTTTGAATGAGTTTGGTGGTGACTAAGATCTGATTTTTTTCTATTTGATTTTCTTATATTTTTAGTTTGTTGATGTAATAATCCTTCCTGTGTAGAGGTTTGTTTCCCTCATTTGTAGGGTTCTTTTCTCCTCCTCTATGGAGGCTTGGATTCTTTCTTCTATGAACATTTTTCTCTCTTTTTGAGATCTTATGATACCCGCTATACCAAATTGATCCAATCTTTTATTGAGTTTGCAATTAAAATTTTCTTCCCGATAAAAAACACACACTAGATAATCACTCGTTCACATCTCAACCATACAATTAATGAGTTATCGATGATAGAAAGTACATTTATTACCTATTTTTGTTGTTTCTTTTTTATTATATATTTATTTATAAAATAAGTGCTGCTATTAGCACTTACCTTAATTCTTTGAAATCTCTATTTCTTTGAACCCTCACCCTAAACCCTAAATTTCAATAAGATTTCTTTGAATACTTCACTTAATACCAATTAATACCAATGTTATCTCTATTCATAATATCATCACACTCAAGTGCACACCCACCTAATTTTGCACACACACACACACACACACACACACACACACACACACACACACACTCTCTCTCTCTCTCTCATTCTTCTTCTTCTTCTTCTAAATCTGGTGTGTCTCTCTCTGTCTCTCACTTTTCCAGCGACCACAGCCTAGCTTTACAACACTAGCGCCCAGTCTACCATCCTTACCTTCCTTTCCGCCATCACCGCAGATGGCGAAGCTGTTGTTGCGTTTACTGCCTCTAGACTACCCTTATCATTTTCACTTTGACTCTTTAGAAGTCTCTCAGTTGAGATCAATGACTGACAAAAATCTCTTTATCTCGTCAAAAATTATATTCGGTTCTGTAGACTGCCCGAACTCTCTCCGCGCGCCCCCTCTTTTCAGAGAGGGCACGAATTGGGTTCATAGCTACTACAGTTTGGACTCCTGTCACGGTTCTGAATCTAATATCACAAAGTGCAATGTAAGACTGATAAATTACCAAAGAGTCCAAATCCGGCAATTGGTTTTGAAAAATCAATTTTGAATAAAAAGCGCCAAATATGGACTGCTTTGCCAGATTTCAAAATCGCCACCTAAATGTTTTGTTTTGGGAAATTTAGGAAACCTTGACTCGCGCTAAAGGCCACGTGTCCGTCATCACTAAAGTTACTTCGGCTCGGGAACTTGGGTACTCGCAAGTAGGCTAAAGCGCGGATTTGCCACCCTCAAGTGGGCTTAGAAAAACATGATTTTGCCACTCCGCAAAGTGGGCTTAAAACTCGTAATCATCGAGTTGTTCCAATTCAGGCAATCAAGCCTCCATCCACAGGCATTCATGCAGTTAAACACTTAAGCAAATAGCCTCATGGCAAGCATGCTAAACATGGCAACACTCACACTCATGCAAGTATGCTAAAGTGTAAACACTTACAGTGTACTCCGAGCCAAAACAAAAAATTAGTTAGAAATCAATGCATGATCCTAACTATGTTAAGCAATGCCTAATGCAACACATGCAAGATGCAATAAGATAGGCTCAGCTACCTAAGATGGCATATGAAATGTAGCAACTGATACATGTATTCAAATAGGAATTGAGATACGATGCAGTTTGAATGATGCGCCGAGCCCGGTGCATGCAATACAAATGAATGATGCAAACATGCAAGCATAAGGTATGCTAATCAAAATATACCCTAATCTAACCACTGAAAGCAGGTAAATAAAAGGGAGAAAGACATGGGGTTGGAAGACATTCACACATACACGCACACTTATTACAATATTTGCCCTCTCGATGGAGGGTCCGAATAAAAGCTAAGCTAATCTTAAGCTACTAATCTAATTAAGCTAATTAGACTAATTATTACAAACCAAATTGAATAACAAGCAAACTAATTACTGATTATTACAACACTTAATTAATTGACAAATTAATCAAATTACAAATTGATGCTAACTAACAAGTAAGCACTAAACTAAGATGCTCCAGCTCTGTTCGAAGAGGAAGAAAATGCATGCTCGGTTTTCACCCCGAAAAACTCTTCGGTTTGCTCTATTGAGGCTCTGTTTGCAGGGTGTCTCCAAGACCTTGCTGCTGAAACTTACCAAACCAATGCTGGGGAGTGCACTAGTGGCTTGCTAGCCATGAAAGGTGGCTGCTGGCCACCTGCCGGCCAAGAGTGGGCCTCTACCGGTCAACAATGGAAGGGTGCCGGCCATCAATGTGGCACTGTCGGCCACTGGTATGCTGTGACACCATTCTGCAACGGAGCACAAAAACAGAGGAAAGTGAGGGTCTCCCTAAAACATGTGTGTACTGTGCCACTCCATATCATTTCAAAACATTAAGGGAGAGGCACTATTGGATCCAAAACCATCAATCAAGCATGCAATGCATGATGGCCAAAGATCCAATCTTGCACAAATTCAATAAATGCGATGCAAACAAGACTCTAAGACCACGGCCTTATCATTAGAAGATCAAAGGCAATGGAGATAAAGGGAATTGGCTTATTTTTCATCACTTTGAGTATGAAATGGACCAATTCACCTTGTGTTCAATGTGACGTCCGATTGACCACCATGCAATACAAACAACATGTTATGCAATGCAAGACTCTAATCATGTAAGCAATGCATGCAAGACATGTTAAGGGGCCAAAACACTAAGGCTAGTGAAGAGCATCATACAAGAGGCATGCAATACATAGCCTGAATAACCACACTAGCTTTGGATAGAGCTCAAACATGCCAAATCAGAGGCTGCAACATGCTGAAATTGAAGCTCAAAGGACTAGACAAACATGCATACATGTTAGGCCATAAACAAGGCATAATACACAACCCTCAAAAGCTATGAAGAAGTGAAGTATATGAGAGTGTGACTATACTATATGCACTGAAATTACATGCCAAATGGTGCCATACCATGCAAACATCACACGCACAACATGTTAAAGGCCCCAAAACTCAAAGCTAGTCAAGGCCCTTTACACTACAACCATACTAAGCAATGCTCAAATGACTTTAACCACTCAAAATAGACCTAAGGCAGGTCGAAATAGTAGCAAAAACATGTTAGACTCGCAGCATAGATGGCAAGAAAAATATGCTCATTTGATGGCTCACAAACAAGGCATAAGGGCACAACTCTTAAACACAATGAAAGGGTGATAAACATGAGAGTATGACAGAAGTTTATACTCTAAAATTACATATCAAATGATGCCATATCACACAAACATCACAAATATAGCATGCTAAGGGCCTCAAAACTCAAGACTAGTGAAGTCAACTATGCCGTAGCTATACAAAGCTAAGCATATATGACCAAGACCACTTAAAACAGACCTCAAGCATGTTAAATTAGTGGCAAAAATGTGCTGGAGCAAAGCTAATACATGCTAGAATGATGAACTAAAGCATGAAGCATGTTAGGCCAACAAGTAGGATTACACTACAAGTATAGGATGCAAGCAACCAATGACCAAACCAACCTAAAAAAGAGTTATAGCAAGTCTGAAAGGTCACAAAAATATGCCTGAACAAAGCCACAAAGAAGTAGAAACACATGCTTAAGTATGAGGCCAACAAGGCAAGCAAGAAGGACAAGAGGAGAGGGGACCACCCCTTCCCATTTTGGACCTCAAAACCACCTTTCTGCCACTGAAATTCCTCTAATTTTCAGTGGTAGAAAGGCCATGCAAAGGCTATTACAAAAGCTTCAAAGGATGGCTCAAAAGCTTAACAAATAGGGCATACAAGGGAGGTGAAACACCCCCAACTCCCACAAGGCCTCAAACAACCATTTTTAACACTTAAAAATAAAGCTTTTTGTAGTTGACAACTAGGCCAAAATAAGCATGCAAATGTGGCCTAAACTAGTACAAAAACAAGCCTAAAAGGGGGTATATGCTTACCCTTGAAGAACCACAGCAAGACAGCAACTTCTCTGAGCTAAAACCAGCTTTTTGAGTCCAAACAAGACCTTCAAGTACCTCAGCAACAAGGTTGTGGTGTTTGACTAGGTGTTGTAGTGCAAATATATGAAGAAAAACACACTCTTAAGGCTCAAAATAGCACAATATAGAGAGAGAGTGAGAATTCTAGAGAGGGAGAGAGATTTTTGGCTCTGAGATTTTTTGAACCTCTGGAGAGGGAGAGGAGCCTCTCCTTATATAGAACATGCAAGCCAAAGCTTCCTT
The DNA here is from genome assembly GCA_036172215.1 of Camellia granthamiana. Taxonomy (NCBI): domain Eukaryota; kingdom Viridiplantae; phylum Streptophyta; class Magnoliopsida; order Ericales; family Theaceae; genus Camellia; species Camellia granthamiana. The sequence continues at coordinate 75,439,078 of CM069916.1, forward strand.
GATAAGTTAGAAGCTTGTTTGAATCCATCGATACACGTGCATAGAGGATACACCCAGTGTGCAACAGCTGGCTCAAAAATATCTAAAATACATCTGTTGAAACATGGTGGCCTGCCGGCCATCAGTGGTGGCTGGCAGTGCCTCATTGATGGCCAGCAGGCCTCATCAATGGCCGGCAAGCAGGCCTCATCAATGGCCGGCAGGCATAAATTGATAGTCGACAGTGGCATTCCATGGCCGGCAGTGCTCCAAAAGCAACATGAGGAAAGGACCAACACATGGTCCAACAAGATGGACACAGGGTCTGGAAGGATCAAACCTGGAGCATTCCGTCGCGAAAGTCGAGTACTCGACGAGTAATCAAACTTGCCATTGGATGTACCTATAAGCATATCCAAGTCTTGAGGACGGTCAAAAATGGGGTGCCTACAGGTTGAACAGTGCCAAAAATAAAGGTTTTGTTCAGAACCTATATACCAAATTAAATGTTTTTGTTCAACACTATGTTACCGAACAAAACCTTAACAGTCGGCGAACTAGTACCAAATAAGCTCAAACAAAATAGAAACCGTCGAAAATGACAAAGAATCGTTAATGTAAGATTGATAAACTAAACAATGCAACGGCAACTTCATCAGAGTTGTTGTCATTGTCCTTCATTACTCTATAAGTATCAACGAATGGTAAAAATGACCATAGATGTGGAAACACAAAGTCTATAATCGAATTGTTTGCAACATTAACTTATTTAGAACACCAAACACATTTGAAACTACTGAACAAAACGTTAACTAATTAGGTGGTTTCAAATGTTTTTCATTGAAGATGAATACATGGGTTTAGGATGGAAATGAAAAAGAACACGATTAGGGTTTAGGTTGGTGAGAAATACGTATATATAGGGATAGAGGTGGGTATACAATATTGTTGAGTGTCATTCTAATTGTTTTTATTTGATAGGTGGGTGTTCCATTAAAAGTTGTCGTTTAATGTAATTTTACTTTAGGTATAATTGTAATTAAAAAAAAAAGTGAGAATTGGGAAATCCAAAAAAATTAGGTAAGTGCTAATAGCAGCCCTCTTTATAAATACGTGAAGGTATGAGATGAGTAGATTGCTTACTTATTTATTTATTTATTGAGATTAATACAATATGGTTAATTATTTGAGGGATTTATGTGTAAGTCCTAGTAGGTGGATTATTATTCAATAAGTCATATGATAATTAATAACTTTTTTCATCAAATGCTATTAAAAAAACGTCACTAATTGTTAATTTTCAGTGATAGTTTGAAAATTTTGTCACAAAAAATGTCACTAATTATAACTTTTAGCGACAATTTAAAAAAATCGTCACAAAAAACGTCACTAATTTTTAACTTTTAGCAAGAGTTTGAAAAATTTGTCACAGAAAAATATCATAATTGTAAGTTTTAGTGACAATTTATAAAAACCTTGACAAAAAAGTCACTAATTGTCAATTTTTAGCGACATGCAAAAAATGGTTACAAAATCTTATTTTTAGTGACGATTTTAATAGGACATGATAGAAATTAAGTCTAACTAATAGGACCTATTCGTAGTTTACCTTAATTATATTCAGGTTAATAAAAACTCTGAAGCATGATATTAGTTCTCATTGCGGTGTTAAAAAATAAAGAGTGAAAGAAGTAATCTAAGCAGTTTAAATCATTTTTTGTGATTTGGTTCTTGTTCGATTTCAAAAGTTTTACGATTCAGTTTATTTTTGAAATTTCTAGAAACATAGGGATTGATTTAGTTATTGATTACCTTAAAATCGAACTAAATCATTACATGAACACCACTAAGTTTACATATCAATAGAATACACAACAAGAAAAATGGTATATTGCAACTTTTGTTTATGGCATTTATGCAAATGCCATTATAGGTTAATTAAACACAACGTTTTGAAAACGTTGTCTCTGATCTCAGTTCAACGGCATCGTATTAGGTTAATTTATTAACATCGTCCAAAACTCCGCCTCTTTCAAAATGTTTCTCACTTTCTCTGTCTTTTCCACAACTTGGTCTCTCTCTCTTCCAAAACCCTCGATTTAAAGCTCTAGCTATCACTATCACTTTCACTCTCATTCTCAAACAAAGTCACTCTCTTTTGCTCAATTTCAAACACACACACTCTCTCTCTCTCTCTCTCTCTCTCTCTCTCTCTCTCTCTCTCTCTCTTCGCTCGATTTCAAACAGTCTCTCTCGCTCAATTTTAGATCTGTCGATGATTTGAAGGCCACACACACCGTCTCTCATTCGCTTGATTACAGATTTTGAAGTTTGGTTCTCCAGATTTGTGCTTCTCTTCCAATTTTGGTTCTCATCTCTTTCGATTTTGTGAGTTTCAATTCGTTTAGCTTATTTTTTGTTTATTTATTTTTTTTGAAAAGTGTATAAAGTCGAACTAATATCTTGCATCTCAATCGATTACTTCTCTGTTATTTTTTTTTTTTTTTTGAAGAGTGTATACATTTGTTTTCTATGAACTCAGATCTCTGATTTTTTCAAATATATTTGAGATCTATATATATATATATATGTGCTTTCTCTAATATTGATGTTCATTGTTTTGGTTTGTCAATTTGTATGCCCTTTCTCTAATAGAAACATATATGTGTGTGTGTGTGTGCGCGCGCGCGCGTGCGAGTGTGTGTGTGCACGCGCCTGTTTTAGCAATCTCTGATAGAAATCTTCTTGTTGAACTTCTTAAAAATGTTTTAGCATGCTTTGATTTAAGAATCCATGTTGTTATAGTTGGATATATATGGTCTCTGCATTAGTTCTATTTAGTTAAAAATGATTACATCATTTGGATGTATAGCATTGCTTAATTGAAATCATCGTTGTTATGTAATAGTTTCAACTTGGTAATTAAGCCCATGTAGTTTCCATTTTTGAAAATAATTAAACCCAGGAGGTATAACATTTGGCTTTTGTATTTCTATTTGTATCTATTGTACTTTATATTCATTGCTAACCCATAAAATTCTACACTTTCTATAAACTAGCATGGTAGATAGACGATGCTCTAGGCGAAGGCAACACTCAGTCTCTGAAAGTTCTAGTGAAGGACATTCAAGCTCTGAGAGTTCTTATAGTGGGAATTCAAATGATAGTTTAGAGGAGAGTACCTGCATCATACCTGATCCACCCATGTCATGGTATCCTCCAAGTAGCTTGCCTAGTACATCATCAAGTACTAGTTCAACACATGACACTATAGCTGGTATGAATTATTTTATTCAACTTCTTATTGTTTCTTTTAAGCCAATCATATTCCATAATAATAATAATTTCCAAATCAGGAAGATATTGGAAATGATTCATGTTGGCGAAATTGGAAATGTATGTTGTTATGTTATCTTTTTATTGGATATCTTTTTTAGTTAGCAAGAAATACAAGAATTGTTTGTTGAAGATTTGTATATGATTTGAATGTTACCAAAATATACAATTTTGATTAGAGAGGAAAGCCAAGTAATTGTGAAGAGGAAGCATACAATTGGTAGGAAGAGTGGTTGTGGCTTGTCAAATTATGGAATGAAAGTTAGGAAAACTTACCAAACACATGGGACCGGAAATGAACACAGTCCCCTTCTTGACATGTCCAAATCATGATTTTCCTAAACAATTCATGCTAGGCCTAAGCATGTCCCCTCCTCTATTCCTTTCCTCAGAAATGCCAAATTAATTCCCTTTTCTCAAATGTATTAATTTTCATCTTGATGGTGTAGAGTGATTTTCATCTTGATGGTGTAGACTAATTTTTCATTGAGGTGGTTTCTTTAGGTGGAATAGCTATCTATAATAAAATAGGTTTTTTGTTTAGATTGTTACTTGTTATTTGAATTCTGGTTTGTTCACTAGGAGTCTACATTCTGCCTGGGCATTTAATAATTAAAGTTTCCAATTATTTGTAGGTTAATACAATGCAAATGAGTCGATGAAGAAATTTGTTTTGGCATCTGTTGGAAAAAAAAATGGAGAGAGTGGAAGGCCGGAGTTAAAAAAAATGAGATATATGCCATTCAACAATGATGTTCATAGGTTAACTCATTGACCCGAAAGAGTACATGAGCATCAATGGCAGAGCTTGGTCTATTATTGGGGCACTTGGAAGGCACATGTATCATTTAATGTTGCTAATTTAATTTGTGGCAGTTGTTGTTTCTAAATTTATTTAATTTCCTTATTAGCTATGTCACATATATGTATATAGATATATAGAGATTGTGGAACAAAAGTCTTAGTTGGATCACTCTGGTCTTGAACTGTTTATTGAACTCTATTGTAATCTCATAAGATGAGTTTATTAATTAATAAATTATCTTATGTTTGTATTCATATGTAATAGGAAAAAAAGTGTACGAAAAACAAAATTCGAAAGAAGAAGACATTAAATCACATAATCGACAGAAAATCATTCTCAGTTATTCGAGTAGAGGCATGTAGTTTCTTTATATTTCAAATTAAAATTGTATATTTTGATTTTGTTACTTAATTTTAATTGTAATTATAGGAAACAAATAAGAAGAATGGAGTTCCTGCAACTCGCTTAAAGGTGTGGATGGCTGGGTACTCGAAGGATAACAAACCAAGTATTGATAAAGTTGCTAAGGTTATGGTATGTGGTTTAGTTGCTTCTCTCTCTCTCTCTCTCTCTCTCTCACTCTTACGCAGTTATTGGTGGCTAATTAACTAATTAACAATTGCAGACAAAAATGAAGGAGCTTGAGGCGTAATCCAATGCTATAGATTAAGAGATTATCACACAGGTTCTAGGGCCTGAGCAACTTGGTCGTGTTTGAAAATTTGGATTGGGTTCTTCTCCGACAGATGTCTTTGGAGGTGGATATAGGCAATCATAAGAACAAACTCGTTTCATCCAAATGCAAGTCCAAGAGCAACTTAACCAATATAAAGCACAAATGAAGATACAAATGAAGGAGATGATGGATGCAATGCTTAACCAACAGAAAGTACAAATGGAGATGCCAATACAATCCAAACTCAACAAGCATGAATAGAGCATTTGGAGTCTCAACAGGCCATGGGTGGGCCTGTCGCACCAATTGCTACACATGTGCATTCACAACAACAATCCCATGCATACACCTCATCATTTAATTACCATCGTTCGTCCGAGGAAGTGAGTAAATAGTTAATTATGAAATTTTCAATATGACATTTTATTCATGTTATTTGTTCTTGTCAAATGTAGGTTCACATATCAAAGAAAGGAAAGAAGAAGAAGAAGAAGAAGAAGATAAGAAGAAAAAGAAGTAGATAAGACAAATTCAATTAAAGAAGGCCATTGGAGTCTACTGAATTCAAGGTCAGAACTGTTCCTAATCTTATCTTCTATTGATTATTCTAGCTCTAAATTTTCAGCCTCATGTTTTTTTACAAATTCCTACAGTGTCCCCTGTTAAGGAAGTTGCTGGGGTTAAAAGGTTGCTTCAAGATGATACTCTTTTAAGTCTGCAAAAGAGGAAGTCAATAATCTTAGGAATCAACTAATGCAATGGAAAAGGTCGAAGGTATGCTTCTTATACTTCCATGAATGTCTCATTTTAGCATCATTTGTTTCCTTAGCATGGTTGTCAATATAACTAAGCAATACTAATGGTTCACTACTGATGGAGAATAAAAAGGAGTCGGTTGAAAAAAAAAATAGAAGATTAGAATTTTAGTTTATTTGTGAATTTGAATTTATTAATGACGTTGAATTTGTTTAGGATTTTATTCTTAGTTTATATTTGTTTCCTTATTGGAATTTATTAGTTTGGTTTGCCTACATATTGCTTTGGATGAACTGTCAAATTTGGGCATTGATTGAATATTGAAGAACTAATATTGCAATGGGATGTGTTCTCTATTTCTTGGTAATATAGGTATAGTTTCTCATTCCTAAATCACTACTTTGACACAAATCCTTTACTGTGTTGTAGCATTCTAGTCAGCACTTTTTTGGCTATATTCCATGTCTAATGTAGTCGATGATGGTTGATTGTTTCAAGTATCTAAGTTCCACGAGAAGTTTGACGCCAACAAGGACGTGGACTGAAGAGTACATATATTTTGTGTAGTAAAAATCTCATGAAATGTGCAATTAATTTGGTTCATGGACGAGTTGAGTACTTTTATGCACTTTTCCCCATCTCTGTATAAATGTTTTAAAATGTGTTGATTACAATATATTAGATATATAAAAATTGTGATTAGCTTGATGTTATGCTAAATTTCAAAATAAGGAAAGGAGGAAAAAACAAATTAATTGGTTTAGGCAATATTTCAGAAGCAGGATATGAAAAAAAAAAAAAGAAAAAAGTGGCGTTTTTTGAAAAAGGCCACTAAATGACGTCATTATGACATCACATGTCAATTTGTGACGGAAATTGAAGCAGACGTCAAAGATTTTGCGACATTTTAAAAAACGTCGTCTATTATATTTAGCGACATTTTGCAAGTGTTATAAAGCTATTGCGGCGGCCGTATCAACGACGAAAATATTAAACGTTGGTTTAACTTTTATGGGTGTTTTTCAGGCTTTTAGCGGCTTTTTAAAAACGCCGCTAAAACTCAAATTTCCTGCAGTGATATTAATGCGAATTATTATAATTAAGGGTTATACAAAAAAGTAAAATTATTTTTATATCTTATTTCTTAATATTACATACATTTAAAAACCTACACACTAATTAAATTAATTACTTCATCACTTTTTATATGAGAGAGGGAATTGTTTAATATGTTGATTTTTATATGTTAATCTGCCTATTTGGTTGAGTTTTCAAAAAAAAAAAAACAGAAGAAGTTTTTTCTTTCCTTTTTTTAAATAGAAACTATTTTGACCAAAATAAAAGTCAAAAATTATTTTCAAAATTTCAAAAATTATTCTCAGCACAGAGAGAGAGAGAGAGAGAGAGAGAGAGAGAGAGAGAGAATCATATAAAAAATAAAAATTCTTTATATAAAAATCATATACAAATTATTTTTTATTTTTAATTTTTAAATATGAATATGTTTTACTTGGATACTTATGTAATGATATGGCAGTGTCAAACATAGAGTTAGAATTGTTACATTGATCATTCCATCTATGAAAAATCGAATTATTTAGAGTGAACCTCAAGAATTTGGCTTGGTGAATGAGACCTGGGATTTAGGAATTTACTCTTTCAAAGGTCTCAAATTTGACTGTTCTCGTCAACAAAACTTTTGGGATTACGAACCGCAATGAATAAATTTGTTTCGGAAGGCTTGCTCGAGTTTGGGTTGTAAGGACTTGTTGGCTTATTTTTCCTACAAAAGAAAATATGATAAATGCGAGTGTGCTAGCAAGGATTGAAAATTCTTTACAGATTAAATTCGAACCAATTATAAAGCAATTGCGTTGATGGTTCTTTTGCCTCAACGAAGAGGACTTCAAAATTGCCAAGTGTTAAAGAAAAGAAAAATTAAAAAAAGAATGAGGGAGACGAAGAAAGATGATTGAGTAAACAATTAAAGTAATAATTACTTACCTCTACTCCTATGCTTTGAAAAGGAAGTGCATAAAATGTAGGGGTGCAACTCGGGCGGGCTCAACCCGAGCAACCCGAGCCCAGCCCGAGTTTTTTTAGGGCTTGGGCAACTATATCTTGTAATCTGGACGGGCCTGGGCAGATTTTTGATGCCCGAATTGTAATTCGGGCCGGGTTTGGGCAGAACCAATGGCCAACCCGAGCAACCCGAACCCGAATTAAATTTAATATATTATATAAATTATATAATATATAATATATAATATATATATAATTTAATAAATTATATAATATATATAAATTAAGTAAAAGAGTTAGTCTTAATTTTTAATTTTTATTTTTTGGTGACCAGAAAATAACTTTGAATAATTCTCAATTCTTTGTTAATTATCAATTCTACCTACAGGTTTCAAAACAAATCTACCTACAAGTTTCTGGGCAATTCGGGCTAACCCGAGTTCAAAATACAAAGCTTGGGCCGGGCTTGGGCAGCAAAGCTCGGGTTCATGTTCGGGCTTGGGCGGGCTTGGGCACTGCTCTGGGCAATTCGGGTCGGGCTTGGGCAGACCCCCAACCCGACCGAACCCGCCCGAGTTGCACCCCTAATAAAATGTTTTGAAAAGGAAATGCTGAAAATAAATGCTTCAAAATATAAATCTATGTTAAACTACTCATAAGATAAGGAAAATTACAAGAAATATTGAAATCAATTGTTTTTTATTTGTGTTCTGGATCCCGTTACAATGTAGCCATGAATGGCTATTTATAGGCAAACATTTGTGGAAAAAAAACTACCTAAAACTACCCACTCTTCCATCTCCTTCATTTCATACTCCATGATCTTTCATAATTTCTTTCAACCTCCACTTCATACTCCATGTTCTCCACTTTGTTCTCTATCATCTTTCCACATTTTATAACTTCTTATAACCTCCAAATCAGTAGGAGGATGCCACATGTCCTGCAATTATATAAATAATAAATAATAACAAAAATTGTAGATTTATGGTGCCAACATTACCCCCCGCGGCCCTTAAAAATGATGTTTACTTGAATTTTTGAATAGCTGAACCAAACACATGACTAATCTAAGCAATAAAGTGCTTCGAATAATATCAACAAAGTGCTTCAAATGAGTATGAAATTATGACTAGATGTCTCGAATTATATATATATATATATATAAAATAAGGTAAGAAGGTTTTTGAATGTTTGATGGGACTTTTGTTTATCTGTCAAAGTATGAACCGTTAGATTGGTTCAATCCCATGGTTGAAAATGTTTCACTCACTTGGACATTTCAATGGTTCAGATTTTTTGGGTGAATATCAATGGTTCAGATCAGTTTTCCATTTAGCTTTTAGATTCTCACATATTCACACAGACACATCTTCCCTCTCCCTCTCATTTTGATTTCAAAATTTGAAACTCCGCTCTCTCACACCTCTTTCTCTTCCCACCACATATCTTCCTCTTTCCACCAAGCTTTCTCTCTCCGATGGTGATTAGCTCCGACGGAATATAGCACCGGTGGTGATATTCGGAATATAGCTCTATCTGCCTCAATCTCTGTCTCCTCTCTCTTTCTCTACACAGCTCCAAAGTAGAAAGATATCTTCCCTGTTGTTTTTTGTTATTTTTTTATAGGTGTGGGAATCTAGGGTTTCCCTCCTCTTCTATTTCTCCCCCTTCTATTTAGGTTTGCTCTCTCTCTCTCTCTCTCTCTCTCTCTCTCTATGTGGTTTGAGTGAAAATAGGGGTGGAATTATGATGTTGTTTTAGTGATTTTTAATCAATATGTTGTTTTAGTGATTACCCCTAATGAATTCTAGAATTGGGTATTATGAATTTCTTTCGTATACATAAAATTGGTTTAAAGTTGTATGATGCTAGGTTTTGTTTATGGTTAGTGATTGATTTGCAAAAGAAGCACCTTTTGCCCCTGTTTTTATGATTTAATGATTTAATTCATAACTAAAGTTCCAGAAGTTTTGAGAAGTCTATTATGTGTTCCATTTGAAGAGGGGGAAAAAGAAAGAAAGAAAAACAACAGGGAGGAAAAACAACCAAGGTGTAAAGAATGAATGTAAAGAATGTAAAGACTGAATGTAAAGATTTGATATTTAATTCATAACTAAAGTTCCAAAAGTTTTTCTCTCACTTCCCTCCCTCTACTATTTGGGTTTTATTTATTTTTTCTTTCTTCCTGTTTGGTTGCCGAGAAAGTATATTTTTATCAAAATTATTTTTTTTTATTGGGTTTTGTACTCAAAATTAGTTTTCTGAATATTTTTCTAAATAAATCATATTTATGAAGAAAGAAATACCAGCTTCTTTTTTAAGTGTAACACATTAACCCCAATCATCCATTCAGGAGGGGTGGCTCTTAGTCTTAGAGATGGATATCTCAAGGAGATGAAAAGAGCTTGAATTTATTGACTTCGTTCTTGGCTTTAAACAAGGTCCTTTGAAACTTCCTTTACTGATATCTACTATTTGCATCTATTTTAGCTTCAGCACCAAAGAAAACAAAATGACTACTCCAACTTTCAAAAGCTATAATGTAACAATCACTGATTCGATATAGAAAACAACAACCCTCCCTAGTTGTTTCCAACCCCACTTCTTTATCCCTTCTTTTCATTGCAATTAGAATTGAAACTTTGTCCTTTTATTTTATTTAATGCCATTATATATTTACCTCTGTTTCACATGACTCCATGTATCCCCTTGCACCCAACAATATCACTTCTTTTTTAATTGAAATCAGGAACTTGGAGTTAATCAATTTAATTTGTTTATATTAATGATGCCACAAGTCTTTAGGGAGGAAGGTTAGTAATTGTAGGAACTATAGAAAGGTACACTTGGTTATTTCGTTTCTAAATAGAAAATTATTAGATACTCTAGAAGTACCATGTAATATAGTTTCTTTTTTGCTTTCTACTACATCTTTCTTATAGGTTGAGGGTTTTATTTATTTATTATGTCTAATTTCCTCTTAATAAAAAGCTTTTCCTATAATTTACAGGTGGATGAGACTTAAACCCAGGTAAAACTCTATGCTTATTCATTTTCTCAAAATTTTCCCTTTGAATACTATTTTTGATTTGATTATAGGTTATAGTCAAACTCTTATATTTTTGTGTGTTGCAATTATATAGCATATTCTGTAATTTTGCCGGTAGAATGTTTGATAAAATACCTATAATAAAATCTCTTCTTTATTTCCTTCACTGTAGTTACCAAGTGGAAGCATAAGCTTGACTGCCTTCAGAGTTTTTGTGCTTCGAATTTGGTATGGTAACTCTTTTTATTTTATATCAAATAATACTTTCGTGAGATGTAGTTTGGCTTTGCAATATTTATGGCAAATGATACCATGGCTTTGACCCATTTTCATAATAGGATGGTGAAAGAACATGTTGTGGATGACTTTGACCATTTTAATTTGATCTTAATTTTGTTTTCTCCAATTGAACCCGTTGCTCCATAAATGTTTTGGTTAGCAGATTGGTTTTCCATTGTATATGGAATTTTAATGAAAATGCTGTGAGTGTGGGAAAAGGTCATTGGAGCTGTTCCCTTCCCAAATTCGCATTTCATTTTTTATAATCTATTTTCAACAATGGGGCATCTTTATAAAAATTCCTTCCTTAAAGAAAAGGATGGTCGGGATAGCTAATAATGTTCTGTTACATATTTTTTGTATTCCTCCGATTGAAAATTAGGTCGTAGTGTGTGCCTCTACAGCTTGCTTCTACTCTATGATAAGTTTTTGATCGATCATGCTAATTTGGGTCTGATGAAAATGAGCAACCTTGGTTGTGGTGGTGAAGTTGATGTCATTACTAGGTTGTGAGCTACTTATCAATTACGATAGTTAGCAAAATTGGTGAGTACTCTATTGAATTTGGTAATTCTGTTAAACCCAATGAAGGTTAACGAGTGCTACCGCTTGAGAAATCCCAATAATCGGTGTTATCGGTTTTTTTTTTTTTGTTGGGATTGCCTTTAGGCACGAGTTATACGCTAGGAGAGCTCAGGCATCATTAGCTTTCCAGTTATTTTTGCCCTTTTGTTGATGAAGAAACTTATCTTCATTTGCCATTTTCAAGTGTATGGAACTATGCACTTCGTTTTCAAGTGTAAATTTAAAACTTTGTCATGTGTATATGTGAAAGTAATTTGTGAATATACTAATACACTTTCTAAATATTTGTTTTGATAGCTAAAAGAAGTTTCTTTACCCATAAAGCATCTTTTGACTATGTGTAGCAGCGCAAGCACATGCATTGCACATCAATAAATTTATATTGGTGCAAAGCTGGGAGTTTGAGGGAAAAATTTATACTATTTTTGGTTTTATCATTGCCAAATTTTGAAAATGATTGGTCAGGGCAAAAATAAATTTTATTATATCAATTTGGTCTTATAGTTTATTTAGTTTCAATCTAAATTTTGTTTTTGTTGTGGCAGGGGGTTGGTTGCTGCCTATGAGCTAACCAAATGGATCCAAAGGGGTTGGTTTGATATTTTGCTTATGGTCATGTATTGGAAGCGAAATGAATATGAATGGGTGTAGGTGAAGATTGAATAAGGTGATGGAGGGTTATCCTAAATAGCATCCAAAGTGGTAAACTCACATGAATTTTATAAAATTTTATATTCCACAGTTATCTTAATAGTTTAAATGGATTTTAATGTGTACTATTTGGGCGTTGTTTTTATATATTTTTGAAGGATGACACTTTTGCTAAGTACATTTTAAATTTTCTACTTTTAATGTGTACTGTGACAATATGTCATGTTTCTAAATACTCCTATTTAGACTTTATGTTCCTAAATAACTTTTTGAAATATGTCATGTTCCTAAAGTAATTTTAATCTTCTTCCTTATTCATGCTAAATACTCTACCACTGTTGGTTGGATATGAATATATAGGAATTGGATGAGATGAAGAAGCTTTTGAAAGAGTCCGAGGTTGTTCATTGATAGAAGGAAACAAACCAATAGCACCCTTGAACTCTCCAATCAAGGTAATCTCTTCAAACTTCCATGTTATATGATTTATCTTTTATTTTTTATTTTTTATAGAGAAAAGATTCAGCCATTTAAGCTATTTATATGACAGTGCTTTTAGGCATGAGCGATATGCTAGCAATTCATATTAAACTTTTTTTCTCTAAATAACATTCCTTTAATCCGTTTGATTTGATTTGATTTGATTTTTTTATTTATTTCATATATTGCTATTGAAACGACTATTGGACCACTTTAAAGTCATTTTACTTTAGTTATTTTTTAATGCAACAATTTCAATTTTAAAGTTGTCGTAGTTGATGTAATTAATGACTTTCAAATTAATCATCTGTGCAATTACTCTTATTTAAAGTACTTTTTCATTTACATGATTAGTTTAGTCACATTGGGGCATTATATGAATGCAATGATTTTGTAAATTCAAACATTTAAACAATTTCAACGAATAGGCTCTTAACAGAATTATAGAATTTATGAGTTAATTTGTTTTACAACTATAAAAGCTGAGTTCGAGTTTTTGTTTACTAAGATTTCAAATTCATGTTCAAGTGCATGGCTTTAATCCGTTTGATTTGATTAGGATTTGAATTTTTCAGTTAATTGATTTTGAAATTAATGACTTAATTGGTTTGAATTTGTAATATCATACTATTCAAGCTTTCATTAATCTCATTAGCAAGTCCTTTTATTTTTTTAGAATTCTCTGATTGGTTGTTGAGAATTTCATTGTTCTAGGTTAGTTTAATTGAGTCATTTAGAATCTTTGAAATTTTAAGCAATTTGTTAAGCTTTACATATTCCAAACCTTCTATCTTTAAAGTTTCGTCTTAAGTATTTTGATTTTCATCTAAACACTTCTATTAAATGATTTGGTAATTGTTTCGAAATGTAGGAGAGCTTAGGCATCATTAGTTTTACAATTATTTTTGCCCTTTTGCTGATGAAGAAACTTATCTTCATTTGTCATTTTCAAGTGTATGGAACTATGCACTTCATCTTCAAGTGTAAATTTAAAACTTTGTCATGTGTATATGTGAAAGTAATTTGTGAATATCCTAGTACACTTTTTGAATATTTGTTTTGATAGTTAAAAGAAGTTTCTTTACCCATAAAGCGTCTTTTGACTATGTGTAGTAGTGTAAGCACATGCATTGCATGTCAATAAATTTATGTTAGTGCAAAGCTAGGAGTTTGAGGGCAGAATTTATACTATTTTTGGTTTTATCATTGCCAAATTTTAAAAATGATTGACATTGTATAAAGTTAAAGATTATTTAGAGGCAGATTGACGTTGTGTAAACTTATATAGATTTGGTTTGGTTTGGTTTGAGAGGTAGACATGTGGAGGTGTCTGCTATTTGGATTTTGATCAAGAACACCATTTTTGTATTGGCATGGGGTGCTCCAAAGGGAGAACACCATTTTGTTATTCCTCTTATTTTGAAGTTGTATCTATAATAAAGGGGATCATCTTGCTCAAATGCATGCTATCTATTCATTTTATTTGTCATGGGTAAACAGAATTTTAGGTATATTTGATTGTCAATGTTCCTAGCTTAAAAGAGAATGATAAATGAAAATTATTAAAAAAAACATTATTTACACCGTGCCTTCAGGCACGGGCATACATTAGTTTATTAAGATTGTAGAGTACTTGATGGTGTGTTTTATTCGGTGTCCAGTAGTTTTTTATTATTATTGAATGTTAGCAAGTGTACAATAGCTTTGATTTGTATATTTTGTTTAGTGTTAATAATTTTTTTTGACTTGCTCTTATATTTTGAACATTTTAAATATTATATGTTTGTTTCTTAATGTGCATTAAGGTTAGGGGAGTAGTTATTTTATTTGAGTTCTGTAGAGCGTGTGATACAAGTAAAATTATTACAAGTTCTTTAAGAAAAATAGCATTTCTTTATATTTTTTCAATATTTTTATCAAAAAATACTACCGACTCTATAAATTTTAACATGATACGTATAAATTATAATTATATTTTGATTACAATATTATTTACACCGTGCCTTTAGGTACGGGCATACGCTAGTATATATATATGCCTTGAAGGGATATTATATATGTACTTCTAATCGACATCAATCCGTTGAAGGAAATTAAACAATTTTATTTTAGTCGTACTTCAAACACTTAGAAAACTTGGAACCTTTTGAAGTAGGTTGATATTGCTTGGAATTAGAATCATTCAGAACCTCATATTTTTAAGGCAAAGCCAATATTCAAACATGATTCACCTTAACAAGCTGTGGCAAAGCCAATATTCAAACATGATTCACCTTAACAAGCTGTTACACATACTAGCTATTATGGACTAGTACCAAGCTTTGAATGTGGTATAGAGGACCAAAATCATCCTTCGAAGGTCGAAAGTGCTGACAAAGGATGAATTACATCCTTAGAAATACTTGGCAAAGCTTCGAAGCTACATAACCACCATTATTGTTTCTTCGAAACTGTTAATGCAAGATGGAGTGCTTCGAAGCTTACAAAATTATGGCAAAAGGGCCTTCGAAGCAACTTTTGGCCAACATTGTGGTTATTCAAATTTTGTATGTTCTGGTTCACACATAATTAATGAAAATATTAATTTTGTGCTTCGAACCAATTATTAATTCTCCGAAGACACCAAAACCGTTGTTCTTCGAACCAACTTTTGTAAAATATTAGTTACATTTTCATGTAACAAATGGTTATAAAAATGGTTATCAGTAAAGCCACTAATTATCATACCAAAAATAGGCATTATTCGACAATTAATTAACTACCATTTTACATATATTTGAAGGGAGGTACACATTTTGAAAGTTTTCTCGTCTCATGTTACATTTCAAAGGTGTTTATTGATGACAAAACCACCCTTCGAAAGTCACATATGTTACTAAAGGATCAAAGTCGTCTTTCGAAAGTGCTCACGACATCTCTTCAAACCAAAACCAAAGAGTTGGATTACTATGAAATTAGTTTGGCATTTTAACTAGCCATTAATGGCTATAAAATGATATTTCAATGAACAACATGCTTCAAAGGTAACCACAAAACCAAATGGTGATGGTTTTATAGATCAACTAATAACCATATTTTTTGGCCCAATATATTGCAATAACAAAATATTATTTGTTAGCCATTCCATCAAAGTCAACGTTTGATATGATCCACAAATCCAAAATGGATTTCGAACAACAAAAGTCATTGTATAGTGTGTCTATGAAAATTAATACTTTTTGGCACTTTGAAAAATGTCAAAATTTTTGAATTCATGAACAGTGGCTTGTTCATTATTCTTGACCATGTTTGTTTTAAAAACATAACATTCACTAAATTGATTTTCATAATTATTTGGCAAAATGGATTGTTTTTCCATGTTAGTCATTAATGGCTTATGAAAATCACCTACAGATATGTTATTTTCATGACTTGACTCTCTAAAAATTGGTTTTTGGACCCCCCGAGCCGTGCATGGAACATCATTCTTAGCCAAATTTGGCTCAAGAACATGCTCTTTCATTATGTTAATTTCATAATTTGGCTCTTTAAAAATGGGCTCTTGAACCCCCCCAAGCCATTGATGAAATCAACTCTTTGCTTTTGCAATTTTTAACCATGGAAAAATTCTTTAAAAAATTCACCAATTCCAGCCATTAAAGCCTCAGTTAAAGACTTGGTAGTAAGAGTTGATAACTCATCATTCCATAGGCGAATTTCCATATCAAGTTGATGAATTTCTCTAATTAAATGTGGTCTTTTTTCTTCTACCAAATAATATTGTAAGGGAAGAAAGTTTATTTCATCAAGAAAATGGATCTCTTCTTGAAGATCCAAAATTTTTTGTTTATGCCAATATATTTCATCTAGGCTATTTGAAATGGACAAATCCAATTCATTTTTCATTTCTTACACTTGACGTCCCACTAGGCGCGCCAAAAATTGTTGGCTTATGTTAGGACCCTACTTATTGTCAAATTCCGTGAACAAACTTGGGTTTCATTGAGTTGTAATTTTCCTTTATTTTTGGTCTTCCTGCTCGAGCGAGGAACGTGGCGCTTGAGTGGAGTTTCCACCATTATAGTATTTTGGCTGAAATTTCAAAATATACTATGTGGTGTGATTTTACGCTCAAGCGTATATTGCTATGCTCGAGCATAAATCCTGGTTTGGAACACGCGTTGTAGTGTCCCCGCTCGAGTATCCATTCCTATGCTCGAGCAGACCTTACGATTTCAGCAGCTATAAAGCTACAGGTTGCTCCAAATCTAGGGTTACGTTTTTCAGATCTTCTTTAAGGGTTTTAGGGTTTTCCTTTGGGGCTGTTTTGCTGGTTTTCCTTGATGTTTGATTGAGTTTTGAACTCATGTTTTTATAAGCACACATCAAGGAGTTTGATTGTTCTTCTTTAAGAGTGTTCTTCTTCGGTGGAATCCGAAGAATCAAGCGTAAAGTAATCGAAAGAGTTTGATGCTGTGTGCAGTTGTTGATTCGACAATGGATGTTGTGGATTCAACGTCAATCTAATCAATTTCGAGACGAAGGTTGTAGTGAAAAATATACAGATTGTAGAAGACAAATTTACATCGTTTGGGTAATTTGTTTGGTATATTTGTAATCTTTCTTTCTTCAGTAGTGGATTAAGTTGTGGCGTTTCGCCCATGGTTTTTTAATCACAATTGGAGGTGCTCCAATAGTGATTTTTTCCACGTAAAAATTGTTTGTGTTTATTTATTGTTTCTGAAACAACAATCTAAATCGCTTTCGTACATGTTTGATGATTTAGATTGTGAGTTTTAATTGGTTGGGAATTGGCACAATTAAATCTTGATCTAATCACGAATCACTTAGGTTTTTCAATTGGTATCAGAGCAGGTCACTCTTTGTTTTAATCAAAACTATAGGAGTGTGATTTTGTGTGATTGGTGACATAGATTCAATTCGCGAAGGTAACTCGACCCATAGACCTGCGTTACTTGATGGTACAAACTATTCTTATTGGAAAGCTCATATGAGAGCGTTTTTAAAATCTATCGATGAGAAAGTTTGGCACTATGTGATCTATGGGTAGAGTGAACTTGTTGTCACCATTGATGGTGTTGATATTTCCAAACCCCTTGATAAATGGGACACATTTGATTATCAAAACTCGAGTTGGAACAGTAAGGCTCTCAATTCACTCTTTTGCTCCGTCACACCTGAAGAGTTTCGTCATATTTGCACATGTGAGGTAGCAAAAGAGGTTTAGGACATTCTTGAAACAATTCACGAGGGTACTACTTATGTTAAAAGGTCAAAACTTCAACGTCTCACCTTAGCCTTTGAAACTCTTTTTATGCGTGATGATGAGACGTTTAATGATTTTTATGCTAAACTTAGTGACATCGTGAATTCCTGTTTCACACTCGGTGAAAAAATCTTTGAAGCTAAGGTTGTTGGAAAAATTTTGAGGTCTTTACTCGAGAGGTTCCCATCAAAAGTGACAGCTATTAAGGAGGCTCAGGATGTTGATATCCTCAAGCTTGATCAGTTGGTTAGAAACTTGCAGACTTCTGAAGCCCACCAGATTTCTAAGAAAAAATAAAAAGATAGCGTGGCTTTCACTAGTGCTCATAAGACTGCAAAAACTCCTGAGATTGAGTTTGATCTAGAGTCTGAGATGACGACTATGTTTACTAAACAGTTCAAAAAAAATTTAAAGAAAAATAAGCCTAATTTCAAGGTCCCTATTTCAAAAGATAAGAGTAATGAAAAACTTAAAACTTTTTCACCAAAAATTGCTCCAAATGCTGAAAAGAAAATTGTGAAGGGACAAGGGGTCAAGTGTTATGAATGTCAAGAGTTTAGACATATTGCTCTTGAATGTCCTTCGAAAAAGAACCGAAAGAAAGTCTATATAGTGATTTGGGATGATAAAAGCGAGTCAGAGCAAGAACCCGATGAAACCGAATCTGGTGAAGACGGAGATAGTACTTACATGACATTCTGGTCTACTGTCACTCAACCTCCTTCAAAGCCAGTGAAATTTTGCTCGTGGTCAGAATTTGCACCGTGCTCCTACTTTTGATAGGAGTAATTACTTGTACTGGAAGATCAGAATGAGGACGTTTCTAAGAGCTTACGACCCTGAGGGCTGGCAAGCCATTGAAGAGGATGTGGAAAACACTGAAAATCCGAGTACTCAAAGAGTTTTGACTACCATTCGTGAAGCAATTTCTGACGAAGAACATCAACGGATTGCTCACTGCACAAAGGCCAAAGATGCTTAGGACATTTTGAGTCAATTTCATGAAAGAGGAGAGTCATCTTCACCACCATCTATTAATTTTCATGCCTTAGTGGCTCAACTGGATGAGGTCCAGGAGAAAGAGGAGCAAAAAGAAGATGATGAGTCCTTGGAAGACAATGATGAGATTGATGGTAATGACCTATAACAAGCTTATGAAAAGCTTTACGATGAATCTCTGAATTTGTCCAAGATCAATGACAAACTCACTCTCAAGCTCAAAGTATGTGAAAGCGAGAATGTCAAGCTAAAAGGTGAAATTGCAATAGCAAAGCAGAATGTCATCAAGATCTCTAATGATGGGCAAGACCTATGTGGAAAACTTCTATCTTGTGAGACCGAAAGGAATGAACTTCTGAAAATATATGCCATATATGAAGAGAAGATTGAAAACCTTGAGATGTCACAAACTGCATTGGAATAGATGGTTGGACAAAAAGATGAAGAACTCAGAGATGGTAGAGCCACAATTGCCATGTGGAACAAAGGTTCCAAGACATTAGAAGGCATCATCAGGTCTCAACAAATGGGTTGTGACAAAAGTGGGATGGGCTATGGTAATGCGACAGCTCACAAGGGACAAGCCTCTACATCACATGACCTGAAGACTCAAGCAAAGGGAAAGCTGAAGGTGCAACAGGGTGCTCCATCTCTTCATCTGCCTAACGGGGGTAAGATCAACAAAAGAGAGGTAAAAACCTGTTTTTATGTGTCATCATTGTGATATGTGTGGCCACATTCGTCCTTATTGCTTTGAGTTGTTTGGTAAGGTGTCTCAAAAGGGTAGAAATTCTAATACTTTTTGGGTTAGGAGACAACCTTATATGTATAAGCAAAACAACAAAATTCATGAGGGTGTTCACAACGCTAAGACAATTACCAAGACCGCCAGTCCTGATTTTGTTAAGACTAAAAAGATATGGGTGAGAAAGGATGACTTGACTTGTTTTGTTGTTCACACTGCTCTAAAAACACGTGACTCACACATGCGGTACCTTGATAATGGGTGCTCTCTTCACATGTTAGGTTATAAATCCTATTTCACCTACCATGAAAAATATGAAGGAGGAATTGTTACCTTTGGAGATGGTGGCACTTCTAGAGTCATTAGTAAGAGCTCTATAACTGTGGCTGGTCTTCCCAAGTTCAAAAATGCATTACTTGGTGATGGCCTTAAAGTAAATCTTTTGAGCATCAATCAAATGTGTGATTCCCACTATGAATTATTATTTTCAAAACATAAATGTGAAGTTTTAGATAAAAAGGGAAATACTGTCATGTATGGGGTTCGCACATCTGATAACTGCTATAGGATTGTTACCACTAATGATCTTACTTGCCACTCAACCATCACAAGTAATATTGATCTGTGACATCAAAGATTAGGTCACATGAATTTCAAAGACCTAACTAAGATAGCCAACAAAGAGCTTGTGAGAGGAGTACCTAAACTGGGTAAAAATATGAACCATGTGTGTGGACCATGTCAACTTGGGAAGCAAACCCGTGCCCCTCATAAAAACATGAACAGCTTTATAACCAAACGTCCTCTTGAATTAGTTCATATGGATCTTATGGGACCTACTCGCACTGAAAGCATTAGAGGTAAAAGATACATTTTTTTAACCATTGATGATTTTACTCGTTTTTCCTGGGTAAATTTTTTAAGAGAAAAATCTGATACGTTTGATGCTTTCTAAGCCTTAGTCCTTAAAATCCAAAATGAACAAGGTGTTTCTATTGGGCGTATCATAAGAATCCGAACCGATCATGGTCGTGAGTTTGAAAATAGTTCGTTTTTAGATTTTTGTGATATACATGGAATTAAGCATGAATTTTCTGCTCCTATTACTCCACAACAAAATGGAGTTATTGAGAGAAAGAACAAGGTTGTTCAAGAGATGGCTAGGGTCATACTCCTGAGTAAGAAAGTTTCTCCAAAGTTTTGGGCTGAAGCCTTAAATACCGCCGTTTATGTTGTGAATCGTGTGTATTTAAGGCCCGACACTTTACAAACTCCATATGAATTGTGGAAGGAATTGAAACCTAATGTAAAATACTTCAAAACTTTTGGGAGTAAATGTTACATTTTCAAAGATAGAGAGCCTTTGGACAAATTTGACCCCCGAAGTGATTAAAGTATTTTTCTAGGGTATTCAACTACTAGTAGAGCTTTTCATGTCTATAACCTGCGAACTTTATCTTTAATGGAATCGATCAATGTGGTTATAGATGACACAAGTTCTCATACTTCAGCGATAAATGAAGAAAAAAATAGTGAGTCTCCAATCCTAGATACTGAACCACAAAGTCAAAGAGAAGCTGAGGTCCAAGCACAAGGAGGTAAGACATCATCAACTTCTTAGGTAAGTCAGAGTCCAAAAACTGTACAAAGCGACACCACTTTTGATGCCTCTGTCACCACAAGTCCAGAGTTCAAACCATCAGCAAGAGTGAAACTGAATCATCCGACTCAATAGGTGATTAGAAATGTCTCGAATCGAATGAAAACCCGAAGACAAATTCGGGAGGAGGTATCTCATATGTGTTATGTTTCATTAATTGAACCTAAGAATATAAAAGAGGCCTTACTAGATGATAGTTGGGTCAATGCTATGCATGAAGAATTAGGTCAATTTGAATGTAACAATGTTTGGACTCTTGTCCCCAGACCTAGGGACATGAATGTGATAGGTTCCAAGTGGATCTTTAAGAATAAATCTAATGAAAATGGTACTGTAGTTAGAAATAAAGCTAGGTTGGTTGCTCAAGGCTATACACAAGTAGAGGGTGTTGACTATGATGAGACGTTTACCCTAGTTGCATGTTTCGAATCTATTTGTATTTTACTTGGTGTTGTATGCTTTCTTGGTTTCAAATTGTTTCAAATGGATGTGAAAAGTGCCTTTCTGAATGGGTACTTGAAAGAAGAGGCTTATGTTGAGCAACCAAAAGGGTTTAAGGACCCTAAATGTCCGAATCATGTCTACAAGTTAGACAAGGCTTTGTATGGGTTGAAATAAGCCCCTCGGGCTTGGTATGATAGACTTACTACCTTTCTTCTTGATAATGATTTTCAAAGGGGTAGTGTGGACAAGACTTTATTTGTGAAACATACTAAGTCTCATATACTTGTTGCTCAGATTTATGTTGATGATATTGTATTTGGATCCACTGCTGATCATTTTGTTAAATACTTTTCGGATTGCATGACACATGAGTTTGAGATGAGTATGATAGGAGAGTTGTCTTATTTCTTAGGTCTTCAAACTAAACAGTCTCCTTCGGGTATGTTTATTTCTCAGACTAAGTATGCCAAAAACCTTGTGTCAAAGTTCGGTCTTGAGTCGGCCAAACATGCACGCACTCCCATGAGCACCAGTCTTCACATTTCCAAAGATTCCTCTGGTACTGATGTTGATTCTACCCTTTATAGGAGTATGATAGGGAGTCTCTTGTACCTCATAACCAATCGTCTTGACATTGCATTTAGTGTAGGTGTTTGTGCCCATTACCAAGCCTGTCCTAAAGAGTCTCATCTGATTGCAGTCAAATGCATCATTAAGTATGTTAATGGGACATTGGGTTATGGGATTTGGTTCTCGACCGACACTACAGCTGAAATCACTGGTTTTTTGGATGCCAACTAAGAGGGTGTGCTGATGATCATAAGAGCACATCTGGGGGGTGTTTTTACCTTGGAAATAATTTGGTTGCCTGGCATAGAAAAAAGCAAAATGTCATTTCTCTTTTGACCGCTGAGGCTGAGTACATTGCTGTAGGGAGTTGTTGTGCTCAAATGTTATGGATGATGCAAATGCGTCATGATTATGGTATAGACCAGAACACTCTCACTCTTTTCTGTGATAATACAAGTGCCATTAATATTTCTAAAAATCCTGTCCAACACTCTCGCACCAAACAAATTCACATTCGTCATCATTTCATTCGATTGTTAGTGGAAGAGGGCCTTGTTGTTCTTGAACATGTACGCACTAAGCATCAAAAAGTTGATATTTTTACAAAACCCCTTGATCTTCTTAGGTTTGAATTCCTTAGAAAGACTTTGGGTGTAGTGCTCAGTTACTAGGGTGTTACCTGTTATTTGAGTGAGTGTGAGTGATTGCTTTTATGTGTACTTGGATGCTATAATCTCATTTTCATTGATTTTTGTCATTTTTGTATTTAGACTCATATGAACACCTCTCATGCTGCTTGCAAGATTTCATTCTTCTTTCTTCATAGCTCATTCTGAATGCCCATGCTCATTGACTTCATGATCTCATTCTGTACACATTCTTGAGATAAACTGTTACAGGGGTTTTCGCACAAGTGATCAAAGTTCTCTATGGACCACTAACAGTGTATCTTTTACATTTTTGGAGGAATTGACCTATACTGGCATATCATGGGTGATGTTGAGTCTCTTAACCATCTACCATCATTTTTTCACTTCCACGGTTCCTCCCTCAATTCATTGAAGTCCAGGCATAAGGAAAAGGATACCTCAGAGGCACCAACCAGGCCATCCTTACTAATTTCATGCTTCTCTAGTTTGGTCTCCATACTCTTGAGGGTGCATGCCACTAGTGACTGCCCGCAGGAAAGAAAATATATATATATATATATAAAGGACTCGTTGATTGAGAGGGGGCCTCCGCGTTTACTTAACAAATACCCCTTGATTTTTAGTGGTTGGACTTTTCTCTGTGATGTTCAGTTACTCTTGCTGGAGGTCCAGCCATCCGATCACTACGAGGATTAACTCTAGCTCTGTGGCTTCTCAAGGATTGCACACACACACACATTTGTTTTGTGAGCTCTCATGATTACATTTGAGTTGTGTATTCTCATGTAGCTTATGATCATTGATTAATTTTTATCTAATTTGCTCATGATTTTGTGCTTCATAATGCCAGCTTTGCAACTTTGTGGGTTTCAAGGTTTGTGGATTATCCCTACTTAGTGTCACATTCTTGCTATTATGCTCACTTCTGTTTGTTTCAGGTCACACTTTCAAGTACGAGTTGGTTTTATTTGCTTTGCAAAGGTGGTTTTTGGCCATTGTTGTTTTTCTTCCCCGCTCGAGTGGAAACTCTCACGCTCGAGCACAGATTTCCTTCTTCCAGCATTTTTGCAAAAATTTCAAACTTCTAAGCGGGTATTTTTGGCGCTCGAGCGCATGTTTCCTTGCTCGCGCGTAGCCACGTGTGTTCAGGCTCACGCTTGAGCGTCCAAACCCTTGCTCGAGCAGACTGGTTTGCTTTAAAAACCCAGCACTTGGCCCTTCACTTCATTTATCCCCAAATTCCATCTTTTTCTCTCTCCTAGGGTTCCTTTGGCGACTCTGTCTTTCATCTCTCTTTGGGTTGTTGATTGGTGTGCTCATTTCAGTTCTTTGTTTCCCGTACTCCTTGGTCATCTCAAGTATGATCCTCTCTTCGTTTGTCAATTTCTTTTCTTTGTTTGTTTTTGGTTGTTTTTGTTCCTTCTCTCCTTCATCATCCACACTCGTTTGTGCTATTTTAGTTTGTGTTTTTGGGAATATCTTAATACTACTTTAGTTTTTTTTTTCCTTATGTTTGTCTTGATTATTCCTATTTATGGTCTGTTTGGGTTTGGTCGTGTTTTTTTTTTTTATTGGCCCCATTGGGTAATGTCTCCTAGCTTTTAGGTTTAGTGATTATTTTGCTCTTCATATGCACTATGATCTCACTGGTTGTTTTAATTCTGGATCCTGTTATATTGAGTCCTATTTGAGAGTTGATTCTACTGATTTTGTTACTGCTGTTGGCTATTAGATTTATATCTCTTTGAACTTTGCTACTAATGGTTTGTTTTTGTTTTTGGCTTTGGTTCTTGTCTTGGGTTGGAGGGTTTGTGGTTGTCTCCTTTGGATATCCTTGGTTTAGTCATGTCCACCTCTAAATTAAGAAGTCAACTGCCACTCGCTCCTTTTATAATACCGACCGATTTCCCTCGGCCGAAAAAGCCAAGTTGTTTAGAGAGTCTTACCCCTCTAGGACAGTTCATTTAGAGCGTAATGTACAGCCAAACACCTTTGAGTTCATCCACATTCGCCCTTTGTTTGATCATCTGGGGGGAGATTTGGTTCTTTCTTTCTCCGACCATCAAAATCTTGATTGGGTGCGGGAATTTTATTGTAATATCGAGGGGATTGACAATGTTGGCCCTACTTTCAAGACTTGGGTCAGGTCTAAGTCTATCACTATTACACCTGATCTTATTCATGAGCTTTTGGGTATTGGTCAAGTCTTTCCTTGTTATTATCCTTTCTCTGTTCGACCCACCTGTGATTTCAACGAGGTGATCACTGCTTTGCGTGGTACGTCTCGTTCGTGGATCCAAGGCTCTTTGATCAAACAAAATGAGCTTCTTCCCCAGTTCTGTTTACTCAATCTCATTGTTTGTGCCAACATCATAGTGACCACTCACAGCTCCGAAATAAATCAAGAACAAGGTTTTGTCCTTTATTACATTGCTCACCACCATTCTATTGACCTTGCCACCCTGATTATTCAAAAAATGGTCACTGCTTTTGAGCGAAATAACCTAGGTCTTCCTTACGGTTGCCTCATTAACTGGCTTCTCACCAAGTTTGAGGTTCCTTCTTTTGATAAGGACGACTTTGTTTTTCCTACCCGCCCATTCACCAAAAAGACTGTCTCTCAGAGTCAGTCTCATATCAAGGGGGTCCCTTCTGGAGTAGGTAGTTCTGGTGCAGGTACAGGGGATGCTCCTTTGGCCGAGGAGGCCGAGTATGACGTTGTTGTTGCAAGTGAGGCTGCCGGTGAGGAGGAGCAGCTTTCTCTGGTTCATTCTATCAGAGGCCAGCTGCGTCAGTTTGAGCAGTCCATGGTTTCACATTTTGATTGCTTGGAGGGGCGAATAGATATCTTTGAGGCCCGACTTACTGATCTTGAGACTACCACCGATGCCTGGCTCACTGCATTGGAGGCATTTTCTAGGCGCATTGAGGAGTCAGTCGTTCAGTCCTCCTTTCATCTTTCCCATAGCTTGTCCCTCCTTTAGATGCAGCCACCTCCAAAGCCACCAGCTCCGTGATACTTGTTTTCTTAGCTAGTATATTCTTTGCATAGTTTTTTTTTTTCTCTTGTTGTCTGTTTCTTTTTTCCTTGTGATTTCCTCCCGAACAAAAAGGGGGAGTAGATATTTTTGGGTATATTTTCGGCTTTGGGGAATATATTTTTGGCTTTGTAGTTATTTGGGACTTAAAGGCTGTGTTGGGTTTTGGGCGTAGATAAGTTTTGATGCATGGAAATTTGGATTGTCTTTGTCTTAACTAGTTCCACAGTTTTGGTTTGTATGGTTGTTTCTATAGGTGGATTGTCTTAAAGTCGAGGCTTTTGCTTATGTTAGTTAGTGTGTTTAGTGCATGTGGTTGTTAGGAAAATTGTTAGAAAAGTTTTGGCCGGGAATTGACAAAGGGGGAGATTGTTAGGACCCCGCTTATTGTCAAATTTCATGAACAAACTTGGGTTTCATTAAGTTGTAATTTTTCTTTGTTTTTGGTCTTCCCGCTCGAGCAGGGAACATGGCGCTCAAGCGCAGTTTCCACCATTGTAATATTTTGGCTGAAATTTCAAAATATACTTTGTGGTGTGATTTTACGCTTGAGCGTATATTGCTACACTTGAGCGTGAATCCTGGTTTGGAACACGCGTTATAGTGTTCCCGCTCTAGCGTCCATTCCTATGCTCGAGCGGACCATCGCGATTTTAGCATTTATAAAGCTACAGGTTGCTCCAAATATAGGGTTACATTTTTTAGATCTTCTTTAAGGGTTTTAGGGTTTTCCTTTGGGGCTGTTTTGCTGGTTTTCCTTGATGTTCGATTGAATTTTGAACTCATGTTTTTATAAGCACACATCAAGGAATTTGATTGTTCTTCTTTAAAAGTGTTCTTCTTCGGTGGAATCTAAAGAATCAAGCGCAGAGTAATCGAAGGGGTTTGATGTTGTATGCAGTCGTTGATTCGATAATGGATGTTGTGGATTCAACATCAATCTGATCAATTCCGAGACAAAGGTTGCAGTGAAAGATATACAGATTGTAGAAGACAAATTTACAGCGTTTGGGTAATTTGTTTGGTATATTTGTAATCTTTCTTTCTTTAGCAGTGGATTGATTTGTAACGTTTCGCCCGTGATTTTTTAATCACAATTGGAGGTGCTCTAATAGTGATTTTTTCCACGTAAAAATCATTTGTGTCTATTTATTGTTTCTGAAACAACAATCTAAATCACTTTTATACGTGCTTAATGATTTAGATTGTGAGTTTTAATTGATTGGGAATTGATACAATTAAATCTTGATCTAATCACGAATTACTTAGGTTTTTCAACTTATTTTTCTTACAAAGGAAAATATCATAAATGCGAGCGTGCCAGCAAGGATTGAAAATTCCTTACAGATTAAATTCAGGCTAATTATCAAGTGATTGCGTTGATGGTTATTTTGCCTCAACGAAGAGGACTTCAAAATTGCCAAGTGTTAAAGAAAAGAAAAATTAAAAGAAGAAGGAGGGAGATGAAGAAAGATGATTGAGTAAACAATCAAAGTAAACAATCAAAGTAATAATTACTTACCTCTACTCCTATACTTCAAAAAGGAAGTGCATAAAAATGCCTTGAAAAGGAAATGCTGAAAATAAATGCTTCGAAATATAAATCTATGTTAAACTACTCCTAAGATAAGGAAAATTACAAGAAATATTGAAATCAGTTGTTTTTTATTTGTGTTCTAGATCCCGTTACAATGTAGCCATGTGTAGACTCGACTTTCTTTGCGCCCTTTCGGAGAGCTCGAATTGGTCCTACAATTCAGACTCCTATCACGGTTCTGAATCTAATCTCACAAAATGCAGTGTGAGACTGATAAACACCAAAGAGTCCAATCCGGCAAATCATTTTGAAAAATCAGATTTTGAATCAAATAATGCCAAAATTGGACTACTTTGCCAGATTATAGAGTCGCCACCTAAACATTTTATTTTTGGGAAATTTAGGAAACCCTGACTCGTGCCAAAGGCCATGTGTCCGTCATCACCAAAGTTGCCTCGGCTCGGGAACTTGGGTATGAGAGGGGAAGGTCCTGAAATGAGCACCCCCGCTCGCCCAGCCTCTACTAAACATGATATGTTATTTTATAAACACATGTGTTCTTATTCCGATTATTTGCTAACTTTACTACATGACGCACACAAGCAAGTATAGACTAAGTCGCAAGACTTGGAACGAATTCAACTCATGTTTGCTTTCGAAAATGGTTTGAATTTGCCACCCTCAAGTGGGCTTAAAACATGATTTGCCACTTCGCAAAGCGGGCTTAAAACTCTCATTCGTCAAATTGTTCCAATTCAAGCAACAAAGCATTTATCCACAGGCATTCATGCAATTAATCATTTAAACAAATAGCCCCATGGCAAGCATGCTATCATGGCAAAACTCACACTCATGCAAGCATGCTAAAGTGTAAAACTTACAATATACTCCAAGCCAAAACAAAACCTAGTTAGAAATATGCATGATCCTAACTATTCTAAGATGCCTAATGCAACACGTGCAATGATGCAATTAATAGGCTCGGCTACTAATATGGCATATGATACAATTTGATAACATGCTTTAAAACACATATTCAAATAAGTATTGAAATACAATGTAGTTTGAATGATGTGCCGAGCCTCGATGCATGCAAAACAAATGAATGATGCAAACATACAAGCATAAGGTATACTAATTGAAAATGTCCCTAATCTGACCATCGAAAGCAGTTAAATAAAAGGGAGAAAGACGTGAGGTTGGAAGACATGCACACACACACGCACGCTTATTACAACATTGTGCCCTCTCGAAGGAGGGTCCGAATAAATAAACTAAGCTACACTAAGCTAAGCTAATTATTACAAAACGAACTAATTAACTAGTCTAAGCTAATTAATTGTTACAACACAATTGAATAACTAGTTATGCTAAGCTAATTAAAATATTACAAAACGAATTGAATAACCAGATACGCTAAGCTATTTAAAGTAGTTTAAACGGCCTCGAGGGACGAGGGAGACATGCATGCTCAGTTGGCTTCCTCCCGAAAGTCCATCGCCTTGCCATTGGTTGCGTCTGTTTGCACTTGCTGTGATCTCTGAACACTGTACCAATATTCCAAATTGCCTCTGCTCCAACACAGGAACACTTTTGCCAAAAAATGACTGGTGGCCAGTCAGCCACAAAAAGTGGCTGTCGGCCACCTTAACTGGCCGGTCGGCTAGTTTAAGTGGTCGGTCGGCCACCCCTTTTTCCAGACTCTTGCTTTTGCTGCAACAGAGAGTAATAGAGGCAAAACAATGCATTTTTCAAGGAATGTATGTACTGCCACCCTCCTTATCGTTTCTCAAGCTCAAAGGAGTATGGCACTTGGCTCTCAAGCCACCAATCAAGCATTTTCAATGCATGATGGCCAAAGAGTCAAACTTGTACAAGCTTAATGAATGCACAAATAAGACTCAAAGAACCACCACCCTATCATGCATGATCAAGGGTGACGGCGACCAAGAAACATGACACGTTTCATCACTTTGAGTATGAAACATCCCACATTTCTTGTGTTTGGATTAACGTCCGATCCAAACACATGCAATGCAACACAGCATGCTTATCTTGCTCAAGTTTTACTTGGTTCATTTTGTTTACACATTTTACATTACCGATTAGTCCTTTAACCGATTAAGTCCAAAGTGAGAGTCCTCTAATTGGAAAGAGGGTTAAGCCACAAGTGCCTTGAGCATGAAAGAGGCCTCATGCTGTTGGTTAGTAGAAACCCTCAAGGGAGGATTAAAACCATTAGGCATAAGAGCCTCAAGTTCACACTCAAGCCAACAAAGGGCTCAAGACCACTTTCAAAACAAATTAAAAAGGGAATAATAGAGGGAGATTGCAGACTTTTCAGTGCTGATATGGCATGCAAAAGACACTAAATCATGCAAGCAATGCATGCAAGACATGTTCAAAAGCCAAAAGCAACAAAAGTAGTGAAGAGCACTATATTAGAGGTTTTTAATACCAAGCTCAAATGACCAAACCAGCTCAAAACAGAGCTACAACATGCCAAAATAGTGGCTAAAACATGTTGAGATGAAAGCATAAAAGGCAAGAAAAACATGCTCACATGTTAGCTCGCAAACAAGACTCAAGGCACAACTCTCAAAAGCAATGAAAGAGTGAAATAAGTGAGAATGTGAAAGAGCTATATACACTGAAATCATATGTAAAATGATGCTACAACATGCAACCATCTCATGCAAAACATGTTAGAGGCCTCAAAACAATGAGCTAGTGAAGGCATTTGCACTATAACTATACAAGACAAGGCTCATATGACCAAGACAGCTCAAAACAGAGTTAAATCATGCCAAATCAGAGCCTAAAACATGCTGAGATTAAGTCACAAAAGGTAGAAAAACATGCTCACATGTTAGGCTATCTATACTTGTAAACAAGACACAAGGAGAGGAGGCCACCCCCTCCTATTTTGGACTTAAAAACACACTTTTTACCACTGAAATAACTCTGAATTTTAGTGGTTTAAAGGGCCAAAAGGTTTGATGAAAAGGTGGTAAGAAATGGCACAAAAGGCTTCACAAGCCAAAGAGCAAAAAGAGGAGACCACTCCTTAACTCAATAAGACTCAAACCACCATTTTAAAACCTTAAAAATAGAGTTTTTTATGGTTGAAAAATCAGGTCAAAACAGTGTAAAAAGATGGCCAAGCAATCAACTAAAACAAAGCTTAAAAGAGGTAAGTCTTATACCTTTGAAGCACAGCAATAAACACAATTCTGAGCCAAAACCAGCCTTAGAAGCTCAAACAAGGCCTCAAAGAACCTCAGCTCCAAGATGAAGATGTTTGGTTAAGGGTCTTAGTGCAAATGTGTAGAGAATTCTCACTTTCAAGCACAAAATAGGGAGAGAGAGAGAGGATTCTAGAGAGAGGAAATTTTGCTCACAAAATTGTGTAACCTCTCAAATGGGGGAGAGACCTCCCCTTATATAGAAATTCAAGCCAAAGGCTTGCTTTCATCCCTCCGTACACGTGTATGGAGATGGCAATCAATGATCAACAGCTGGCACAGCTGGCAAAGAAAATATTTGAAAAAGGAGAAAAATGGCATCGGCCACTTTAAGTGGCCGGCCGGCCACCCACCCTAGCGGACCGACCACTTCAAGTAGCCGACAAGGGGGAAAAGTGGCCGACAAGGCCCTTCCTCCCTCCAGGCAAGAGGCACCAAGGTTTGGTTAAAAAACAAGAACAAAACAAAGAGGGTTTAGAGGCTCAAAGACAAAACGTTCCGCCGAGAACTTCGGCCGCTCAAAATGAGCACAAACAAGCACAATCATCAAGTGCTCAAACGATGATGTCTAAGTCTTGAGGTCAGTCAAAAATGAGGTGTTTACACCATGAATGGCTATTTATAGGCAAACATTTGTGGGAAAAAACTACCTAAAACTACCCACTCTTCCATCTCTTCCATTTCATACTCCATGATCTTCCATAATTTCTTTCAACCTCCACTTCATGCTCCATATTCTCCACTTTGTTCTCTATCATCTTCCCACATTTTATAACTTTTCATAACCTCTAAATGAGTAGGAGGATGTCACATGTCCTACAATTATATAAATAATAAATAATAACAAAAATTATAGATTTATGGTGCCAACAAGACTTAATTTGGTAAAATAATAATTCAATGTCAATTTAAAAAAATAAATAAATTAGTTGTAAATTTTATAAATTTTAATAATTGATGTGTTAGATTTTTTTTATGAATTTATAATTATTTTGAAAAGATACTAGTGAATTATAATTTCTCACATCTTTATGCAGTCAAAACTAGATTTTAAGTAATATCTCTATTTTTTTTTTTTTTTTTTTTTTTCTCCTCAACAGGTAAGTAATCTCTCTTTCTCAATGTCATACTGATATACATATATCACTGCTAGGTTTGAAACTGATTGATGTATTCAACACAGAAAGTGTAAGAATACAAAAATTGATACTCCTTCTATCCCAAAATAATAGTTTCTTTTGGGAAATTTAACTTTTTTTGGTAGTATAATTATTACATTTGAAAAAAGTTAATTTTCCAAAATTATCTTTTTAATAGTACATTTTTTGGGAATATCAATGTCATAATTGTGCTTTTTATATTGTTTATTAATTTAAAAGAAGGATAAAATAGGAAATTTATATTATTTTTGTACTTGATTTTTGAAGAGTGACTAATATTTTGGAACAATGAAAAATAGAATAAGGGACTAATATTTTGGAATGGAAGGAGTACAACTTTTATAGAGTAGGTGTGTCTCATATATATATATATATATATATATTTAAAGTCTCAGACCTATATGAAATTCTTGTATCTTAAGGTTATAGTAAGTAATTAAATTGAAGATGGTATGTAAAGAACTTTAGATAAAATCATTAAAATGTTGATAACTGTGCAGGCATTATGAGGCTCATTCCTTTTTGCCTTTTATGGTTAGTCCTTTATTTCATCAATTTTATGTAATGTGCTTCTTGGATGAAAATGAATTTCTAGAGATTTTTATTATTATTATTGTTGTTTTTTGTTTTCGAAATGGTTAAAATAATGTGGGAAGCCAATTGGGCAAGTGTTTCAAGTGCTTCTAGAAGAAGTGATATTTCTAAGAAGGTATAGCATAGTTGTGGAGGTGAATGGTCCACCATTCCCCCCACTTCACCATACATCTTTTTCTCTTTCACTATTTTTTAAGCTCCTTCTTTAATTGGGGCCTGGACCATGATTCAAAAAGCACAACAGTTAGTAAAATTAATGAAAATAAAGGGTTGTTTGGGATGATTTAAATAAGTGTATTTTTTTTTTACCAAAAGATGTGCAGAAAAGTAGAGAGGTGATGTGATGAAAAAAAGATAAAAAGATGAATTATTTTTGGGTTGCCAAACTTGGCCTAAGTCTTAATAGAATTGTCGTTAAAAATAATTTTGTTGTGATGATTTTTTGTATGTCGCTAAAAATTAATAATTAGTATTTTTTGTTATGATTTTTATAAATTGTCACTAAAAATTACAATTAGTGACTTTTTTCTGTGACAAAATTTTTAAATTATCTCTGAAAATTAAAAATTAGTAACATTTTTTTGTAACAATTTTTTTTTAAACAATCGCTAAAATTTATAATTAATGACATTTTTATGACAAAATTTTCAAACTGTCGTTAAAAATTAATAATTAGTAACTTTTTTTTAATAGTATTTGATGAAAAACATCTTAATTTTCACAGGACCTGTTGAATAATAAGTTCACCTAATAAGATTTACACGTAACTTTCCCATATATTTAATGGGATTGAAATGTGATCGGCTTTACAATAATTCCCATATTATCACAAGTTTAAGACACCAATTCATTCTTATTTATATTCATTCTTATTTATATTTTGGTTAATTTTATAGTAACTTTTGTGTGTGTGTGTGTGTGTGTGTGTGTGTGTGTGTGTGTGTGTGTGTGAGATTTTTTAAGACAAAGTTGCTAAAAAAACTGTTGCGTTTTGGAAAATGCTAACAAATTTTTTTTTTGCAATTTTAAAAGTTTAGGTTTTGTTTGTTTATTTATTCATTAATCTGTAGCTTCTTTTTTGTAAATATTTTTTAATTTTTTAGATCCTTCTAGACTCAAAAGATTTGAAAATTTTTAAAAAATTATTAAAAATAAAAATATTTATAAAAAAATAACTTTTTTAACAGCTGTTAAAGATAAATCTTGTTAGAAATTTGACATGAATACTATGAAATTTTCATAATGAGTTTTTTTTTAATAAATTTGAATGAAATGTTATACAGAGTGATGGAAAAATTGGGGAATCCAGACCACAAGATCTAATGCTTAATAAATGGGTCCCCAAGCAGGGATGGTCATGATCCCAGTTTCATGGGGTGGGTTACTATCACAGAATTTATCAAATCGTTATTGATTTTTTTTTTAATAATTCATTTTTCTAAGAAAATTTCAAAAAAGAAGTTATTGGATTCTGTTTTTGTACAAAAATGAAAATGATGTGAAAATAATTAATTTTCTTAATTGTTTTTTATTGTTTTTGTTTTTGTAAACATAAAAAATAAAACGGAACCAAATAAGGTCATATATATTCCTTCATCATCTAGCTTTGTGACTCCATAATTTGTAAAATTAAACAGTCACAAGCAAGTTTTGATAACCATTTAGTTATTAGATAGACTATATTGTACCTTGACCTCTAGTTTCAAAAGTTTAATTTAAGAAAAAAGATCAAGCTCAAATATTATGATCAAATTAACCCTTTTGCTAATCCTTAGAGTTGATTGCAACATATTAGTCTATGGATCGTCACTTTCATTATTCATACTAGAAAGCAACATGCACCACATTTACAAATAAATGTTTTTCTAGGTCATTGTCCAAGGGGAAGCAAAGTCAAAACAGAAAATCAAAAGTAATAGGGCATAGTTAATAAACCAAAAAAAAAATAAAAAAAATTTAATTGATTAGTAAAAATCTCTCATTTTGTTTTTATCTACAATGTCATAGATCATATTTGATTTGTGAGTAAGGGTTGGGATAGGACTATCTTATCTTAGGATAAGATTATTCCTCCTTTTGTTTATAATTAGTGACTCAAAATAACTTATTATGAGATTTTTGTTATTTACTAATGGTTGGACACGTGTATTGCATGTGGCACATGATTTTTTATCAACTGTTAATACTCTAATTATGCGTATCTTTTAAATTGGTATGTGATATGCATACTCGGCTGAAAATTTTAAATGATAAATAAGAAATTTTTTAAATATAAACATTAATTTATTGATAAATTGTTGAGATCACAATCTTATCTTAAACAATAAATACTAAACAAATCCTTTAAATATATAGTATTATACATATCTTTTTCTATATCAATTTCTCACTTCAATTTTTCATAATCCGTACCGGTAATACAATTGAAGGTATGAAATTAATTGCTCAATTACACAATTTTATTTAATAATTTATCTCATAATACAAATTCATTGAATCCACTATTACACATTATTTGCATACTATTGGTGCAATAATGCATTAAAATCAATATATAATATATTTTTATACATCAAGAGTTGTTGAGTCTTGTTTCTTGTGCCACGAATATCGTTTGTATGACATGTATGTATATGTATTAAACATAAGTTGATAGGAGAACAATACACAATTTCACAATTTTTTTCCTGGCAAATATCACTATATTAGTAAAGCGATACATGTTAAAAAATTAAAGTATACGATGATAATATATCATTACAAACAGTAAAATATATAAATTTATATTTATATATATATTTTTTTTATATAATTGTGTACGTAGACATTGATATATATAAGATATCATAAAAGTAATATATGAAATCTTTAACAATAATATAATATAAGTAACAATGAGAAGTTAACTATTCATAATTAAATAGTTGGTCATAATGTAGATGTTCAGTATTACATTTTTGTATGTATGTACTATTTTTTAATTAGAGTATTAAATTCACATAAAAATTGAAATGGATTTGTGAATGATTTGTGTAAAATTAGAGATTAGTGAAGAAAGATTTTAAAAAAAGAGAATTTTATAGTGTTTGATTTGATTTGGTTTATTTTTTCAAACTTTTGTTTTGAATTTTTTTATTTCATATTTTTGTCTTTGACACTATTTTTTTAATAACCCTTTTATTTTTGGAAAAATTACAAATACACCCATTGAGGTTTGCTTAAAGTACAAATTTTTTCCTATGGTTTCGAAAATTACAAATGTCCCATTGTCAGAATTTTTTATTTAATAGAATTAACTAAAAAATGAAATTCATAATTGCTCTCTAATAAAATAATAAAATTACCTAAATTATTAATTGAAACATATTTTTAATATCATTAAAAACTGTTAATATGATTTATTAATAAAATGGGCAATTTGTTACGACCACTGGGGTGATTCATATTTTAATCAAACCTCAACGGGTGTATTTGTAATTTACTCTTTATTTTTTTTTTTAGATTCACTTAATAATTTTTTTATTTTTTAATTTTACTTTTAGATTTAGGGGTCACCATTGGTTCAATAATAAAAGCTTGCCCTAACAACCTTGTGGTCATGGGTTCGACTTTTGGGACAATCACTTTGTACACTATGCCAAAAGTTAAGTGTGTGTACCTAATCTTTCCTTTCCCAAACGCGCATTAATATGTACTATTTGGACATTATTTTACCTTAGATTTAGATTCACTTAGGCCAAGTTTGGCATGTCCAGGAAAAGTCAAAAAGTCAAAAAGTTACTCAAAAAGTTAAAAAGTTAACACTATTCACCAAAAGTCAACAATTACGGCTGCACAACTCCCAATCCTAATTTTCTTCTACAAACCAATTTTTATAATTTTTTATTACACATTTTTCCATAAAAAGTCAAAAAGTTAACCCAAACATCTATATTTTTTTCCTCAATTTTTTAGTCTAAAAAGACAAAAAGTGCACTTATTTAGGACACCCCAGACAACCCCTTAATCTAAATACACTTACAAAATAATTTATTATGTATTCTTTTTGCAAAAAAATATTAATATTAAATAATAATGATAACAAAAAAATATAATAATAAAAAATTAGTACACGTTTGAATTTATAAATTTTTTTATCAATATTTTACTTATTTAATTCTATTTAAATTATTAGATATTAAATTTTCATGTAAAAGTATAATTTAAATATAAAATATGAAGAAATTCAAGTGTCTTTAATTATCAAAATTGAGAAAATATGAAAAATTAAAAACTGAAAAATAGATTTAAAAAATAAAACCAACGAAAATAGTTCTTGTTTAAAATTTTGACATCATATCTTGATTATTAAAATACTATGTAAAATATTAAAGTTCATAAAATATAATTTAAACAAAAAGAAAATGCATGAAGATAACATGCGAGTTTTTGAAATACACCACAAATCTCTATCTTAAAAATGCATACACTTTTATCTATCTAGATTCGAACGAATGCATACAACTTTAAAATTCAACTAAAACTATTCATAGTGATTTGATCTATGATGGATAATTGTAAATATTATCTATATCAGTATAGAAGCAAGCACAGGAAATAAAAAAGAATAATTATTTTTTGTTCTTCAATCATCATCAATGTAAAACATAAGGAGATTAATATATATATATATATATTTTTGGTGATAAGAAGTGAGACGGATTGTTTATATTTGTATAGAACTCTTGAAAGTAGATATATGATTTTTGTGTGTTCAACTCAAAAAATAAGGAGATAATTTATTTATATAGGATTCTTCATGACTTTTAAAAAATATAAATTTGAGAAGGTAAAATTAAAATTAAAAAAAAAAAGTAAAAACTATGACAGATTTTTCACATTTTAATAATAGTAGAAGATTTATTCTGCATAGGCAGAATTATTTTTTTTCATAGGGAACAATTTATCCGAGATAAGGCTTTCGTCTTAAAATAAGTAAAATATCATTCTCAAAATAACTCATCACAGGATAAGTTACTCCAAAAAAAAAAAAGGAAAAACTCAATCCTATTTGCAAACCTATGTAGGGTTTTAGGAGGTGAGCTTAATTTAAGAGAATTGAGTTTCAGTCTTGAAAAAAATCAAAATCAAAATCAAATTAAATTAAAAAAAGGAAAATGATTTGTCCCCCTAAAAAAGCCTCTCCTAATCCCCCTAATGCCCAAAACGACGTCGTTTTGGGCAAAAATTTTTTTTTTTTTTTTTTTTTTGCCTTGGTCTGAAAATTAGGGGGATTAGGGGGCCAAAAATTAGGGCTCCCTAGAACAACCCTTAAAAAAAATGAATAATACTTGAGACCCCTTTTTGGGAGTCACCCCCTCACCCCCTTTGCCATGTGTCAAGGAGTGATTAGAGGAGCAGGAAAAAAAAAAAAAAGAAAGAAAAAGCAACCAATGAGAGAGAGAGGGGGTCAAAGGGGGTGATGGGAAAAGGGGGGATGAATCATTGTTGAAAAAAAATATGGGTGTACAAGTGAAGTTTGTGCTTTGTACAAGGAATTGATATATGCATCCAAACACGGATCCTCTTACATTTTAAAAGTTTTACAATTATTTTTAACTTTTTTTAACTGAAATACAATTCTCCCAAAATTTAAAGACAGGTTGGCAAGTCTACTTGATTGATGTAACAAAGTACGAAGACACACATTAAACACAGGTCTATTATGTTGGTTAGAGATCAATTAAGAAGGGAGTGGGGACTCAAAAAAAAAAAAAAAAAACTTAAATGAAAAAAGTCTGAAACAAAATTGAATTAATCTCTAATTTTCAACTTCCTTTTCTCTAATTAAAGTAAACTATAACAACAAACATAAAGAAAAGTTTGCCCAATGGCTATCAACATCAAGTAGGGTAGGGCACTTGATGTTTGCAACTTTTCAATAATATACACAAGTAGAGAGCTGGCTTTTGCTTTAATGGGAGGACAAAGTGTGTTTTTTAAATAATTTTAAACTCTTTGTGTTGAATCTAGCATGGAGTATCTATCTACCATGAAATGCCCAAGTGATTGGCGGATTCTAGGTTGGATATACTTGTACCCAATTTTTATTACTCTTTTTGTCCCAAAATAATGGTCTCTTTTGAAAAATCTAACTTTTTTTAGTAGTACAATTATTGCATTTGAAAAAAGTTGATTGGATTTAGATTTTCAAAAAAAAAAAAAAAAAAAAAAAAAAAAAAATTCCATAACGTCTGTTACTTCATTATCTTTCCTGATATAACATCTGTTACTTCATTATCTTCCCTTATATATATATATATATTTTTTCCTGTTCTTGTAAACGAAAAAGTAAGGCCAAGTTTGGCATCCCAATATAAGTGCACTTATTTCATCTTTTTATCTTTTTCGGGTCACATCAATCAACATCTCCTCTCTATTTTTTCTACACATAATACAAAAAAAGTCAAAAAGTGCACTTATTCTAAACTTCCCAAACTTGATAACAAAAAATAAAGAAAAAACTATTTGACAAACAGTTTAGGGTTTTTTTTTATTATTATTATTTATTGTTTTAAAAACACACCCTTTATAAAAAAATAAAAACGTTAAAATTACTTTCATAAGAAATATATATATATATATGAAAATGATAATTATTTTTAACTTTTAGTTTTCTAAGAAGAATGAAAACAAAACCGGATAAGATGCCAAACAAGCCCTACGTTTCACTTTTGTAGTTGGGTAAGAAAAATGAGGGGAAAGAAAAATATTAGTAAAAAAAAATCATTTTTTATTCAATTACTTATAAAACAAATTAATGCATATAAGTAATTTTTCATTTTGGTTTCATTTTCAATTCACATAAAAAATCCAAAAAATTCGGTGATGTTCTTTTCATCCATCATTTGACTTTTACATTAAGAGAAATTTTTATTCAGCGACAAATGGAACAATTATTAATTTTGCAGGTGAAAATCGTTTTGGAGTGTAATTTTTTACATAGAAAGTGTTGCACTTCATGTGTCTGTAATTATTATTTTTTTAGAAAAAAATTTCAAACCATTGTATAATCTCAAAAATAATTACAAATTAATAATAAATTTTATTACTATTAATAATTAAAAGTATAAAATTTTGCATGCATATATAATGATTTTTTCAAGGAGTCCAGCTTGTCTCTTGTTGGAGATCAAGACTAGACCCGTCCAGTTTGTATCGAGGGCCACTTTTGGGCTCTGCTATGATGATTCAAATCGTTGTTATATTAAGATTCATCAAGTAAATCATTCATGTAAAAAAATCAAGTCAATCGGATAACGGCAATTACATGTTCGAATCAGTTTTGTATTAAAAAAAAAAAATAAATGGTTAAAAAATAAACGGTTCATATAAAACTGATTCAAATATGTGATTTCTATTATCCGATCGACTTGAGTTTTTACATGGATGATGTAATCAATGAACCCTAAAATGTAAACAGTTCGGATTATCGAAGCGAGATCCAAAAGTGGACCCACGGTGCAGACTAGACGGGTCCAATCTTGATCTCCAACTAGAGACAAGTTGGACCCTTTTTCAAGATCCCACTGTGGAGTAATTTCCCTTTTTTTGTAGGGAGATTGACCAATAAATCTCATATTTTGAACTTGCGACCCATAGTCTCATATTTTTTGTTGTGATATATTTAGTCATTTTGGATATGTAATGACTCATTTGCCCACCATATTGAGTAACGTTGAAGTGTTACATTTGAAAAATGTACACTAATTAGTTTTTTAATGTGTTTCATTAGAGTGTTATGTTTGGAAAAAGTTTAGAAAAAGTACACTAAGGAATATTTTAATGTTGGAGTATTACGTCTGGGAAAAATACACTAAGATTTTTTAATGTTTTACGTTAGAGTGTTACGTTATAGAAAAGTATACTAAGGAGTTTTTTAGTATATTGAAGTGTTACTTTTGAAAAAAGTAAACTAGGGAGTTTTTTTACGTTAAAGTGTTTGTTTTTTTAGTGTTACCTTGGAGTGTTTCATTAGAGTGTTACGTTATGGAAGTAAACTAAGAAATTTTTTAGTGTTAGAGTGTTACATTTGGGAAAAGTGCACTAAATAATTTTTTAGTATTAGAGTGTTACGTTTAGGAAAAATACATTAATGAGTTTTATTAGTGTTGGAGTGTTATGTTTGGAAAAAATACACTAAGGAGTTTTTTTTGAAGTTTTACGTTGAAGTGTTATGTTTAAGTATTACATTAGAGTGACGGAAACGTAATCCAAAAATTAAATCCAACTTCCCTAAGATGACGTCCCCCAGTAAGGAAGGGTAGAAACGTCTACCAAATCATACCAAAATTTAAAATACGATCTCACGGTAAGGTTGTCAAAACAAGTAGGACTTACCAGTGTATTAAAAAATCCGTAGGACTGATTGAAATAATTGATTCTCATATAGAACTTTCTAATAATTTTCCCTTTTTTGTATTATGTGCATTGATTTGTAATTTCCCCTCTACATTATAAATTAAGAAAAATTACTATTTAACAACATCTGTTCGAAATAATTATAAATTCATAAAAAAAATTTAAGACTTCAATTATTAAAATTTATCATTGATGTTTCATCTCATATGTATGTATGTTTTCATCATCAATAAAGTTTCTTTTGCTAATCAAAAAAAAAAAAAAAAATTTATCATTGATCTTAATTAATTTTTTTAACCTTACACTGAATCATTATTTCTCCAATAAACTATTTAGAGACTATTTTGCCACTGTCAATTGCCGACCATTTACGATGATTTTGGGCCCCTCTTGGCCTACAAATGAACCGTCGACTTGATAATCAATCAATCTTCTTCAAGTGTGATGTTAATTCTACGTATTTATATTGTTATGACAATAGAGAACGAAAAGAAGGCTGTGCTTGGCCAAGACTTTATCAAAATTAATATGAAACCAAAACTAAATTAAAGAGACTAATGTGGCACAAGCAGACCCATTAAGTCCTCAAATTAGAAGCTTTCAAAACACAAAAATTAAAGAAGAAAAGGACATAAGAGGAGATATTAAGTTAATCAAGAATGCAAGTCGAAACCAAATTGGGTTATTGAAATTACATGATTTCATATAAAAAGTACGAATTTAAACTAAGAGGTGAAGAAATGGTTAAAGGTTTTATTATTTACTCTCTCATAAAGCTACCCCTTAGTAGAGCTATAAATGAATATTGAGTTGAGTAGTAACTTATTTAAGTTTATCTTGAAAATTTAACGAATTTTAAATTGTATTTAGGCTTAGATTATTATTTTTTGAGTTGATCTTCTATGAGTTTTAATTGGGCCAATAATTGGCCAAACTTGAGTAACTTAATTTTTTATGGGCAAATTACCTGTAACTCTTGTGAGAAGAACGCGTATTCTACTTAGTTTCACAACTTTTTGTGTAGACCTAAAAGTCCTAAGGCATCTTCCTTCTTCTCTTTCTCTTTTTGATATACACTCACCGGCTACTAGCGACCAATGACCACTATCAATTGAGGATCACCGGTAACCACCGACCACCGACTCCTTATTTTGCCTTCATCGACGGTGAAGGAGATGAGTTTTCAACGATGTTCTTAACATAGATCTACTCAGATCTAGTCAACACAAGACAAGACTCATCGAAATATTCAAATTTAGTACAGATCTGAGTATATCTACATCAGATCCAGCCAGATCTAAACTAAAAATGGTTGCCTCTCTCTATGTTTGTCTCTCTCCTTCAATCCCTCAATTTTTTCTTTTTTCTTTTTCTCTACTAAACACTTCTCTTTTCTTGTTTTAATGAGAAATTTTTCAAATTCTAAAAAAATAGTTTTCGAGTTTTAGTTACAGCCGGTGAAAATTGCAAAATTTTGTAGTTTTGAAGATACATTTATACTTTTCTCTACGACTCTAGCCTTTTTTTTTTTCACTTTAT
The DNA here is from genome assembly GCA_036172215.1 of Camellia granthamiana. NCBI lineage: Eukaryota > Viridiplantae > Streptophyta > Magnoliopsida > Ericales > Theaceae > Camellia > Camellia granthamiana. The sequence goes on from CM069916.1 coordinate 75,481,546, forward strand.
TAAAATAACAAAAATAATTTAGCAAATATTAATAAACTGAAAGTTACAAACCCTTAGAAACGACTGATCTGAGATTGTGGAAAGTTATGGAAAGTTAGAACTCAATACAGAGACTCAACATTTAGATATTTTCATTCATTGATAGCTCTCTTACACACACTATAATTCTCTCGAGATAGTATCTATATATAGAAGTCTAATACAATCTTCTAGAATCTCTAATAGATTTTGTATATCACAAGTTATTTACAACTGCTATATCTTTCAGTATACATGGACTGCATAACTACTTTGGCAACTGTGGCTTGCTTCTGCAATTGTGGTTGAAGTGTGGATTGAGCTGAAGCTAAGACTGCAGCTGAACTATATTCAGGCCTTGTTGGCTTAGTAGTCTCAACATTCCCGTGCAAGCTGATGGGCTGCTCAAAGACCACGAGCTTGTCCTTGAGATACTGAAATCTTGAAACAGACAAGGGCTTGGTAAACAAATCAGCTAGTTGATCAACAGTAGGAATGTACTAAACAACAAACTGTTTAGCCAAAATTTTATCTCGCACAAAATGACAATCGATTTCGATATGCTTTGAGCGAGAATGAAATACAGGATTGGAAGCCAAAGCCATTGCAGATAGATTATCACACCAAAGCATAGGTGTGACAGGCGAAGAGATACCCATTTTAGTGAGTAACATTATAATCCAACTAAGCTCAGCAGTAGTATGTGCTAAAGCACGATACTCTGCTTCAGTTGAAGATCTAGACACAATGGCCTATTTCTTTGCATACCAAGACACCAGATTATCTCCCCAAAACACACAATAACCTGAGATAGACTTTCTATCATGAGTATCACCAGCCCAATTAGCATCTGAAAAACCATGAAGATCAAAAGAACTGAGAGTATAGTGCAACCCATGAGGGAGAGTACCCTGCACAAATCTCAGAATCCGTTTAACAACAGCAAAATGACCCATTGTAGGAGCATACATGTGTTGACATGCTTGATTGACAGCCAAATATAGATCAGGTCTAGCAATTATAAGGTATTGTAAGGCTCTAACAAGACTCCTATAAAGAGCAGGATTATCAAATGGAAGTGAAGCATTTAGAGGAGTATTGGGCTTGACAGATATAGGAGAGGAACAAGGTTTACAAGCAGAAAGACCTGCTTTCAAAAGGATATCCTTGGCATATTTTTGCTGAGATAGAAAATACCCTGTACTGGTAGACTGAACAGATATGCCAAGGAAATAGGAAATATTCCCTAATTCCTTCATAGAAAAAGCATTATGCATGTGAGTGATAAGATGCTGAATATGGACAGAATTATTTTCAGTAATTAGGATATCATCAACATAGATGAGTAAGTAAGTGACTGAGGTGGAAGTTCTCTGAATGAAGAGGGAGGAATCACATTTACTATTGACAAAACCTTGGGAGAGTAAGAAGGTAGAAAAGGTGGAATACCATGCCCTTGGAGCTTGTTTGAGACCATATAAGGCTTTGTGAAGCTTGCAAACATGAGTAGGGAAAGAAGTGTCCACAAACCCTAGAGGTTAAAGCATAAACGCCTCTTCATCAAGAATGCCATGAAGGAAAGCATTGGAAATATCTAATTGCTTAAGAGACCAGTTATGTTGAAGAGCAAGACAAAGCAAAATTCGAATAGTAGGTTGCTTAGCAACGGGGCTAAAGGTTTCATGAAAATCAAGTCCTTCTTGTTGTAAGTACCCTTTGGCCACTAACCGAGCTTTATATCGTACAATGGAACCATCAGAGTTCCTTTTCACCTTGAAGACCCATTTACACCCAATAGCATTTTTATTAGATGGAAGAGAAATTAAGGACCAAGTGTGTTGTTTTTGCAAGGCATGAAATTCTTCAAACATAGCCTTATGCCAGATGGGTGAAAGTAAGGCCTCTTTGTAGGAAGGTGGTTTTGAGTTTGAAAAAGAAGCAATAGACTTAGCGGTAGCTAAACAATGAGAAGATACAACAGATTTGGATCTAGTGATCATATGATGGATGTTAGAGGAAGTAAAAGGTAAAGAAGGTAGCTGGATGGCAATAGATTGAATAGGAATAGGAGACACTTGAGGAGAAGAAACAAAAGGAAGCGAAAAACTAGAAGTGGTTGAATTGAGAGACTGAGAAGGAGCAGAAGGAGCAGAGAAATTCTGATTCTGTGCCTGATTATGACGATGTTGTGACTGAGAGAAATTTTTATTCTGTATCTGAGAAGCAGACTGTGAATTCTTCTGATTCTGTGCCTGATTCTGATGATGCTGTGACTGAGAGAAATGTTGATTCTGTATCTGAGAAGCAGACTGCTGGGCCTGAACCTAGGATTGCACTGGAGAAATATGAGAAGAAGAATGTGCTAGTGAGGATGAAGACCAAAAAAAGGAATGTAAATGAGGAATAGAAGTAGTAAGTGAAGAGGAGGAAGCAAAAGGAAAGATATGCTCATGAAAGACAACATGTCTAGAGAGATAAACCTTTCCTGATTTAGGATTAAGACACCGGTAGCCTTTAGCAAAAGGATGGTAGCCAAGAAAGACACATGCCATAGATTTGGGTTGAAGTTTAGTAGACTGATAAGGCTTGAGCCAAGGAAAGCATTGGCAGCCAAAAGTTTTAAAATAGTAGTCTGGAATGGATTTAAAAAGAACTTCAAATGGAGATTTGTGATTAAGATTGGAGGATGGTAGTCTGTTAATAAAAAAGGTAGCAATAGCTATGGCATCAAACCAGTAGTGCAAAGGGACAAAAGAATGATGGAGAAGAGCTGTAGCTATCCCAGTGATATGTCTGTGCTTTCTCTCAGCAATACCATTCTGAGAAGGAGTATAAGGACAAGAATGCTGATGAATAATTCCATGAGTAGTCAAATATGTTTTCATTTTGGATGTAAAATATTCTGAGCCTCCATCAGTTCGTAAAATATGCAAAGTAATGGCAAATTGATTTTCAACATAAGCCTTTAACTCCATGAATTTAGCACAGACTTCACTCTTATAAGCCAAAGGATAAAGCCAAGTAAACCTACTAAAATCATCAACAAACAGAACATAATACTTGTAACCAGAACTAGAAGCATATGGACCCCAAACATCACTATGGATAAGGGAAAGTGGTGCATTTACAGTAGAATTGGACAGATGAAAAGGAAGCTTATGACTCTTAGCTACACAACAGTCAGTACAATCAGAAGTAGTAGACTTATAATCAAACTTAGAAACAGACAAGTAAGGCATGAGATGATGCAACTTTATTACAGATGGATGGCCTAATCTATTATGCCAAATAGAAGTAGAAATAGGTACAACAACATGAGAAGAACTGAGATGAGCATGTAACATAGGTGGTGAGATGGCAGCAGCAGAAAGAGATGGATGAAAATGGTATAAGCCATTGATATTAGAACCTTGATGGAGAATTTTCTTCGAAGCCTTGTCCTAAACCACAAATGTAGAATCATCAAAAGTAATGGAACAATTATTATCTTTGGCTAATTTGTGAATAAAAACAAGATTAGAGAAAATAGAAGGAGTATGTAAAACATTGTTCAGTCAGAAAGAAAAATGAGGTGTAGGAAGTAATCCGTTACCAGTGTGATGAATAGGAACTGTATTACCATCACCAATTGTTATTTGATTAGATCCGTGATAAGGATGAGAAGAACTGAGATTGTTCAAATCAGGTGTAATGTGCTCAGTAGCTGCAGAGTCGAGATACCAAGGGGCTGAAGAGGAAGAAACTGTATGAGAGGAAGCAACAAGGGCCTTTGAATTGTTCTGTGTAGAAATGGTAGACTGAAACTGTGGATCCATTCTATACCAGCAATCTAAAGCTGCGTGACCATGTCCTCCACAAATTTGACAGGTCAAAGAAGAACCAGATCGACCTCTTCCTCGAAATGAACCACGGCTAGCATTATTCTTAGGATAACTAGAAGAATAGGAAAAACTAGAGAAATTTTGATTCTGATTCTGTGAATGACTATTCTGAGATCCATTTGATCCATATGAACGACCTCCTCGTCCTCTTCTAGAATATCTTCCTCGAGATCCAGAACCTTGATAGGTATAATTCAAAGAACCTCGAACAGAAGAGAAGGCCACAATAGGCTCAGTATGATCTTTGTGGTGTTTAGACTCAACATGTATGGCTTCAGAGAAAAGTAGAGAACTCAGTTCATCCATTGAAATGGATTCTGAATGAGCTCTAATTGTTGTCTTAAATGTATTATATTTTTCAGGAAGTCTGTTCAAGATCAAAAGCACGAGACTTCATCATCAATGAATGCAGAGGCAAGAGCTAACTGGCTAACTAACTCTTTGATTTTTGTGAGATACGCCTCCATGGAATCAGTTTTCTTGGTAACACTGTTCAGTTTGTTCTTGAGTTGACACACATGAGATCGAGAAAGTGCAGTAAACCTTTTGTGCAAAGCGCTCCAAACCTCAGAACAACTATGAAGATGAAGAACTGTGGAATAGATTGCAGGTGATAAAGTTGCCGTTATGCAACTAAGAAGATGTGCATCTACAAGTTTCCATTGGAAATAGGCAGGATTATCAACATCTGATGCAGAATCATCTTTGATTATGACGGATGGACAAGGTGAAGTACCATTAACAATTCCAAGTAAATCAGTAGCTTTCAAATATTCAGAGTTTGATTTTTCCAAATCAGAAAATTTGAAGCATCAAGTTTGACAGTGATAAATGAAGACAGATTAGAAATTCGAAGAGAAAGATTAGAAGGAATTAAAGACATTAAATTAACTGGAATAGGAAGACGAATTAAGATTGAACACAGACGAGGATCGACTCGCAAGAGATTGAAGCTCTGATACCAATGGAAACTTGTAGATGCACATCTTTTTAGTTGCATAACTGCAACTTTATCCATAACTTTCCACAGAGATCTCCATGTGAAATTGTGTTTTGATAAATTGAAAATGAGCAAACTGATAATTTTTTCAATTTTAAAACTATAAATCTATGCAGTTTGATAAGTAATAAATTCAAACTCTAATTTCTTACAATTTTTTGAACTGAAAATTATGTACTCTGCATGATAAAGAGTTTTTTTGTTCTTCATATTTTGTGGTGTTGGAGAGGATGCGGTTCAGAATACTCTAGCAAATTTCCGGTGCTATTGAACATTCCGGCAAGTCTTCGGTGATTGTCAAACGAAAGTCCGGCAACGGTCTGGGGGTGGTGGGAGTCTTTAAATTTTTTTTTTTTAAATAGATTTTTTTGATAACAATTAAAAATATATAAGACTAATTAGTGCAAGTATTTTATGTTGAGATTAGATGGGTTTTGAAGTGTTCAAATAGAACCTCCAGATCAGTGCCCTAATTTTTATAGTGGGTATAACCTTATCAATTCAAGTAGTAAACTGTCTAAATTTGTCTTGATAACGTAATGATTTTTAAAGTATATTTAAGTTTAATTTATTTACATAATGCGTCAATTTCAAATGAGTTTTTAGCATGTTGAATAGGAGTCAAGATCAAGTACTATGGTTCGTTTTATAGGCATACCCCTCAAGATTTTGGCTTAATAATTACGTGATGTATGTGAGACATGAGAACTATATATACTCTAGGATTATTTTAGTTTATTATTTAAATTATGTTCAGATCTTGAATTCAAGAAAATATTTGTGAAGGGAAAGAAAATGAAAGGAAATATGAATAAAATATAAGATAAATTTTTTTTTATTTATCATTTTTCCATTTTATTTTTCTTTCGCTCCATAAATGACACCCGAAATTTTGTATCCTAAAACAGCCTTCGAGTTCCATTGTAATGAAGATGACAAATTTTTTTTTTTGAACGGCGAAACAAATTATCTTTATTGATGAAACATAGGACGTATGACAAAATACATAAATAAAGAGGAGCTTGAAGCTAACACAAGCTTCAAGCTCCAGTTGGCAAGGGGCCAACAAAAACAGAAACAGGAGCCAACAAAAGCAGAACAAAGATAGGACAGAAATAGAACCAAAAACAGAACAAAACTGACATGCCATGGACAGCAGAGCACTACTAAACCAGAGCACATGAACCTGAATGAACGAAAACCTGCGGCCATGAACCAGAACCAGCACCTGAATGAATCAGAACCTGCAGCCATGAACCAGAACCACTGCTGCCTGAAGGCACTACTAAAAATAGACAGAACCAAGATAGAGCAGAAACAGAACCAAATAACAAAACAAAACTACCATGCCATGAAACAGAACTAGCACCTGAATGAATCAGAACATGCGGCCATGAACACTGCTGCCTAAAGGTACTACTGACTAAAACCTCAACATATCAGATTACCATGCCAAGAACATTATCAACCAAAGTATCTCATGAGCGAATATAGTGCCTTACACTAGAAACATTGAAGAGAAGATCATTAATGGAAAATGGAAAATGATTGGAAGAGGACTTTAACCAGATCGCAAGCCTGAAGATGATGAGATCCTGCACCAACTGAGTGTTAAGTTGGGAGGCTTGAAAGAGACACTCGTTTCTGATCTTCCAGATGGACCAGAGGGTGACCAAAGGAATGGCACGCCAGATTCTCCTCTCCTTTTTCTTGCAGATGTACCCTGCCCACCACTACAACAGATCCTCAACAAATGCAGGAACCACCCAGAGAATTCCCCACCATTGTAATAACCCAGTCCAAATTCTCCACACCAAATGGCAGTGAATCAGAACATGTTGGACAGTTTCCCGCTGTGATTTACAGAAGAGACAAGAGGTAGAAGCCGACCTATCCAATACACCAATCCGTTGCAAGAAGATAGATGTTTTAACCTTGTGTTTCCAAGTGAGCCAACCAAAAAATTGCACTTTGGATGGCAGATAGTTGAGCCAAACCAAACCACTAGAATTAATAGTGTTGCCAAAGGCAAGGTTAGAATGATTATAAAGAGTGGAAACAAAAGACTGACCAGGATTTAGTGCTGCCCAAACTGCACTGTCATCAACACCTAGATTCAAGGAAGGAGGAGATGCTATGGTGGTAATAAGTCTGTGGAGCTCATCCTTTTCCCATTCAAAGAGAGCTCTCCTAAAGGTAAACAACCAAATTGAAGTTGTGTTTGACACGAAATCCTTGAGAAGTCCCTCCTTACTGTTGGACAGTTGAAAAAGTCTGGGAAATTCATCTTTGAGGTAAAGAACCCCACACCATTAATCATTCCAGAACTTAATTCTACAGTCATTCCCCACTTTTAAGTGAAGATTACTAACATAGAACATTAGGAGAGACTCTTGCTTATCTGCTGCTGCCACAATGCCACCCCAGATATTAGAATGATGATTACTAGAGCAGAGGTTTGGAAGCCATGACCCTCCTAGAAACTTGTATTTACTACATAAGACCCTCTTCCATAATGAATCATGATCTAAGGCAAACCTCCACTACCATTTGAGTAGTAAGCACACATTCACATCTCTTATTCTTTTGATGCCCAATCCTCCTTGTTTTATGCTCTTTGTTACCTCCGTCCATTTAACAAGATGTATCCTCCTCTTCAGATCTGGGCCTCCCCAAAGAAATGAAGCTTGAATTTTGTCTATCTCCTTAGCTATGCCTTCAGGTATCTTAAACAGAGATAAGTAAAATACTGGCAAGCTTGACAGCACTGCTTTCACCAAAGTCAACCTCCCAGCATGGGAGAAGAACCTCCTTTTCCACCCAGCAAGCCTCATTTTGAATTTATCTACAATTGGTTTCCACATCCTCTTTCTTTTGGGATTAGCACCCAGAGGCAACCCAAGATACTTGAGTGGTAAGCTTTGGGTCTTGCAATTCAGCAGATATGCAAACTCCTCTAGAGCATTGCCAGAAATACCAACCCCACAAACCACGCTCTTATGATAGTGTAGACACCCCATTTTTGACCGACCTTAAGACTCAAACGTCATCGATTGAGCGCTTGGTGATGGTGTATGTTGTGCTCGTTTCGAGTCTCCGAAGTTTTGGCTGAGAGCCTTGCCTCCAGCCTCTGAACTCTTTTGTGCTTCGGCTCGGTTTGTGGACCGAATCTTGTTTTCTCTTCCCGGAGGGAGGGAGTGGTCTTGTAGACCATCTTTGTGGTCGTAGACCACTTTTTGTGGTCGTAGGCCACTTTTCCCGTTTGGAGACTACTTTCCGGTTTTTGGAGCCTTTGGCCGCGCGCCTTGTCTCGGGACCGCTTAACATTCTCCGTTTGGCATGGTTTTGAACCACACCTTGTTGCCTCTGCCTAGAGGAACACTGTGGTCCGAGAGGCCACTTTTGTGGTTGCATACCACTTTTGGTGCTCATTAGCTAATTTTCGAGGTTTTCAGCCGCATGCTTTGCCTCCCGATCTCTTGTCTTGCATCCGTTTTGGTTTGTTTTTGGTACAAACCTTGTTTTCCTTGTTTGGAAGGTGGTACAAGGGTGGGAGACCACTTTTTCTCCTTGGAGACCACTTTTCCTTCTGCCAGCCAGTTTTCTGGTCGGATAACTGGCTTCCTTGGTCCTTGGGCCACATTTTTTGGTCAGCCACCACACCACTAGCTTTCTTTCATGCTCTAGACCTCTCTCATCTATGGCCGACCAGTTATTGCTTTGGAAGACCACTTGAAGTGGTCGGCTGCTTTTTGGCACATTTTTGGAGATATTTTTCTCCAGCTGGCACAGCTGGAGGGGAATAGAGCTATCCTCCATACACGTGTATGGAGAGATTTGTTTGAAGCTTAACTTCTCCAAGAAGCTTTGCTTTTTAGTTTCTATAAGAGGGAGGCTCCTCCTCCCTCCTCTAGGTTCAAAAAAACTTCCTTGAGCCATACATATAATCTATATCTATACATCTTCATTTCTCTCTTGTTTTGTGCCTTAAAGTGTAGATTTGTCTCACTTTTGTACACAAACACACACTCAAACACCTTGCTTGTGTTGCTGAGGCTTCTTGAAGTTGTTTTTGGTGTTCTTGGGTTGGTTTAAGCTTGAAAAACTTGCTGAAGTTGCAGTTATAAAGGAGGTCTTCAAGGGTGAGTCTTTAGCCCTCAAATCCCTCATTCTTGCTTAAGCGTTTAGCCCTTCTTTCATACTTTTTTAAGCTTAGCTCTTAACTGGAAAAAGTTCTATTTTTGTATGCTTAAAATAGTTGTTTAAGGTCACTTTTTCGTTTGGGGTGATTTACCCCCTCTTAGGCCTTGTTAGGCCTTATTTTGAGCCATCCCTTTAGGCTCTTGTTGAAGCCTTTGCATGACCTTTCTACCACTGAAATCCAAATGATTTTTAGTGGTGGAAAGGTAGTTTTGGTGTCCTAAATAGGAGAGGGTCATCCCCTCTCCTTGTATTGTGTTTACTAGCTTCATATGCCTCATGTTTGAGCACCTTTGTTAAGCTTGTGTTAGCTTGTTCTTAGCTATTATTTGTGGTTATTTTGCTGAGGCATGTCACTGTTTTTACTTTCTTTGGTCACTCCATGCATGGTTAATACACTTGTAGTGTAAATCACACAAACTAACTTTGTATGCTTCATGAAGTAGCATATCATTCTAGCTTGTTTTCTTTCCATTTCAGCATGTTTTTGGTGATGTTTTTCCATGTCATGACTCTGTTTTGGTTTGGTTTGGTTGGCCCTTACATGCTCCATGCACTTGTAATGCAATTCCATGAAATAGCCTAACATGCATCATGCTTTAACATGTCTTTTTAGCATACTTTTGGCTTAACTTAAAGAAGATTTTGTTCATGTTTTACCATGTTTAAGGTCTTATTTTAGTTTTTTTGGCCATGCATAACTTGCTTTGTATAGCCTTGGTTCATTCTAGCTTGTTAGCTTTGTGCATCAAGTCCACTAGTATGCATTATTTGGACTATTTTAATGATTTGGCATCATTTATAATGTGATTTTAGTCCATGTTTCATGGCCATGCATTCACATTTTTCACTCATTCAATGCGTTGGAGGGTTTGCCCCTTTATGCCTTAACATGAATCATTCCGTACGCCTTCATGCCATAGCTTGCGAGCCATCATTTCAATGTGTTTTTGGGGTTATGTTGCCATGATATAACTCTAATTTTTATTGGTCGAGTCATCCCATGCTTGGTCTTAATAGGTGTAGTGTAATCCACCTTATTTGCCTTGTATGCACCATGCCTCATGCTCACCATGCTAGCTTGTTTTGGCATCCTTCCATGCATGCTTTAGACTCATTTTGACATGTTCTAGGATTGTTTTGGGTTGCCTTGGTCACATGCTTCATGTTTTGTATACTTATAGTACAAATGCTCTTGCTTGCCTCAAGCTTTGAGCACCATTGCATGCTTCATTTATGTTGTGTACATGATTTGGCATCACCTAACATGACATTTTAGAGCTTATAACATTGTCATGTTCCTACCTCAATCATGCTTTAAGTGCCTTTGAGTGTTATGCATCGTTGACTAGTTTATGCCTTAGCTTGTATGCTTGCATGCCTAGGCCTTTGAGTCCTCATCTCAGCATGTTCAGGTCCTTATTTTGACCTACTTGAGCTCTATCCATGCTTAGTTCATGCATTTGTGCCATGTATTGCATGCCTCCTTTGTAATCCTCTTTACTAGCTTCATGCTTTAAGGACCCTAGCATGCCATACTTGTATTGTTTGAATGATTTGGCATCATTTCTTACCTCATTTTAGTGCACTTAGTGTTGCTACACTTCCATGTTTTTCACTCTTTAAGTGTTCTTGAGAGTTGCACCTTAGTGCCTTAATTGGTGAGTCAATTGGCATGCATGCTTGTATGTGTTTTCGGTGCCTTCATTTTAGCATTATGGCCTCTGTTTTGGCATGGCTGAGGTCTACCCACATTCGGTTTAAGCCCATTGAGTATTGTGTATGCCATGTCACATCGCATCGTGCATGTTATGTTGTTGTTTGCATTGCGCATGCCATGCTCTTGATTCGCATTGAGTATGCCATGATCATATTGCATTGAGTATGCCATGTTAGTCATTGCATTGTGTATGCCATATAGTTCATTCGTATTGTGTATGCTAGTATGATTAATTGCATGTTTGCATGCTTGTCCCTCCCATGTTTGTATGCTTGAGTCGCATTGTGTATGCCATGTTATGTGTTGCATTGTTGTTTGGAATAGGTGTTAGTCCAAACACGAGGAACGAGGGACGTTTCATACTTCAAGTGATGAAACGTGCCTCAATTCTCGGTCGCCGACGCTCTTGATCACACATGATAGAGTTCTAGGCTTTATGTGTTTACTTGTGCATTCATTTTACATTGAATTGTGCAACTTCGCCTCTCGGCCGTCATGCATTGAAATGCGTGATTGGTGGCCCGAGGGTCGAAAACCACACCCCCTTGAGTTCATGACATGATAGGGAGGGTGGTTGTGCACACATATCTTGCAAATACATTGCCATGCCCTTTCTTGCTCTCTATTGCAGCAAATTGCAGTTCAGCAGCAACAACTGGCCAGCCAGCCAGAAAAACTAGCTGGCCGACCACTTTTCTGGTTTTTCAACAACCAAAAGTGGTCGGCAGGTGTCTAGAGAGACCAAAAGTGGTCGGCCACCCTCCCACAGGTTTCCCTAGGTGGAGTTTCATCTTTCTGGAGCTTGGTACAGAGTTCTGAGGACAGATGAAAACAGAGGCAAATTGGGGCATCGCATTGGATTTCCGAACGAGGCGACCGGGCTTGCATGCATTCCTCTCCCTCTGAGGCTCCTGATTTACTACTTTCCTTAGCTGCCATGCTTAGATAGCTTGCTTTTGCTTTGGTTTGTACTTTAATTAGTTAATGCGTTAGCTATTCAATTAGTTAACTAGGATTAGTTAATTAATTTGTTATGTAATAATTAGTTTAATTAGCTTAGTTTAGCTAGTTAGCTTCTTATTTGGTCCCTCTTTCGAGAGGGCGTATTGTTGTAATAAGTGTGCGCGTGTGTGATGTATGTCTTCCAACCTCCATTTCTTTCTCCCTTTTACTTAACCGCTTACGATGGTTAGTTTTAGGGCATATTTCATTTAGCATACCTTATGCTTGCATGCGTGCATCCATTCATCTGTATTACATGGACCGGGCTCGGCGCATCATACTAATTGCATTGTATTTCAATTCTAATTTGAATACATGTACCAAGTTGCATTTCACATGACATTCTAGAATAGCCGAGCCTATCTTCGTTACATTTTCGCATGTGTTGCATTAGCCATCTTAACATGAACTAGGATCATACATTGATTTCTAACTAGTTTTTTGTTTTGGCTCGGAGTACACTGTGAGTGTTTACGCTTTAGCATATTGCATGTGTGTTAATGTTGCCATGAAAGCATGCTTACCATAAGGCTAACTGCTTAGTTGATTAACTACCTGAATGCCTGTGGGTGAAGGTTGGATTACTTGAATTGGAACAATTCATTGAAATCCACATTTTAGCCTACTTGCAAGTAGCAAACTTCAAACCGTTTTCAAATGAATATGCAATGTTTTGTTCCAAATTAGGCGATCTAGTCTATACTTGTTTGTTGTGCGCATCACATAGTAAGATTAGCTAATTAACCGGAATAAGAACACATGTGTTTTCAAAAACAAGATATCATGTTTAGTACAGGCCGATCTTTGATCGGGCAAGCGGGGGTGCTCATTAAATGACCTTCCCCAATCGTACCTAAGTTCCCGAGCCGAAGCAACTTTAGTGATGACGGACACGTGGCCTTAGGCACGAGTCAGGGTTTCCTAAATTCTCCCAAAATAAAATATTTAGGTGGCGACTCTGTATCTGGCAAAGCAGTCCATGTTTGGCACTTCTTTATAAAAATCAGTTTTCCAAAACGATTTGCCAGATTTGGACTCTTTGGTGATTTATCGGTCTCACATCGCACATTGTGAGATTAGATTTAGAACCGTGACATTTGAGTCCGAACTGTAGTAAGCCCAATGGACAAAACGGAATCCCGCGCCATTTTCGCACGCGGAGCCCGGGACGTTCGGGGCACGTCTACAGATAGTTGATTTTGAGACCTCACCCTACCTCAAAGCACCTGAGGATCCTTTTCAAAGTAAGGACTTCTGATAACTCAGCTTCACAGAACAAAAGAGAATCATCTGCAAATTGGAGATGGGACAGCTGAACTTGATTATTTCCAATGGCAACCCCTTTGAGTAAATTCAACTCCCGAGCTCTCTGGAGGAGAATGTTTAGTGCTTCAACAACCAAATTGAAAAGGAAAGGGGATAGCGGGTCACCTTGTCTGAGGCCTTTTTGAGGATAAAATTCCTTAGTTGGAGAGCCATTTACAAGGATTGAAATTCCTGTAGTAAAGACACATTCCTTGATCCATGAAGTCCATTTGGGGCCAAACCCAAAGTTTGTTAACATTGAGAGAAGAAAATCCCAATTGAAAGAGTCAAAGGCCTTTTCGAAATCTAGCTTAAACAGCAGCCCAGATTTTCTGGATTTAAGCCAGCTATCTACAACTTCATTTGCAACCAAAACTCCGTCCAAGATGTTCCTACCTCCCAAGAAAGCTGATTGTGAGTCACCAATGATCTCAGGCATAACTTTTTTGAGTCTGGATGCAAGGACTTTAGATAGAATTTTGTACACAGAACCAACAAGGCTTATAGGCCTAAACTCATTTAAGGTGACAGCTTTCTCTTTCTTTGGAATCAGTGTGATGAAAGTACTGTTATAATATGTTGCTAATCTGCCCCTAGTGTGGAAGTCCTTCATAAAGTTGAGCACCTCCACCTTAAGCATCTTCCAAAACTTTTGAAAAAATAGCAGGTTAAAGCCATCCGGCCCAGGAGCTTTGTTCTCATTACAATCAGCTACAGCTGCCCAAATTTCTTCGTCAGAGAACTCTGCCTCAAGCAAATGGAAGTGGTCGCTAAGCCTTACACTCTTGAAATCTCCAACAAGAACTGGTCTATGCTTCCAAGCTTCGGAGAAATGATTAGAGAAGTATGACCACACTTCTTTTTAACTTGATCTGGTTCCTCAAAGACTACCTCTCCCACTGTGATGGAATTGAGAGAATTTCTATTTTGCCTACAAGTAGCCATAACATGGAAAAATCCTGTATTTTTATCACCTTTCATATTCCAATCCTGCCTAGATTTTTGTAGCCATTTCCATTCTAACTTCTTGCTCAACTTCCACACTTCATTCCTTTTCTCTCTTTGCTGCTTCAGGTCTTCCTCCACCAGAGGCCTAATCTCAGCTTTCAAGTCCAATTGATGGAGTTCATTTTCAATAACTTGCAGCTTAGATGAGACATCACCATATACCTCTTTACTCTATTTTTTTAGAGCCAACTTAAGGGTATACAACTTTCTTTGAAGGATGAAACCAGCAAGCCCTGAGAACTGTGAGTGACTCCAAGTATGTTCCACAAAGGATGCAAAATTCAAATGCAACATCCAAGCAGTTAAGAACTTAAACGGTTTAGGCCCCCAATCTCTAGTATCCTCCATAAGTACAATAGGGCAGTGATCAGATGAGGCTCTAGCAAGACCCCACTGGTTGAATTTAAATTTTTCTAGCCATTCAGGACTGAGCAGAAACCTATCCTTTCGGCTCTACTTGTGACCATCAGTTGCATTACACCAAGTGTATTTTCTGCCTAGCAAAGGAAGATCAACTACCTCACATTTGTCAATAAAATTGTTGAAATCTTTCATGCCCCTATCCCTGAGTGATACACCTACTATTTCCCCTATATTTCTAATCTCATTGAAGTCACCACCGATACACCACGGCATAGGGAAATGGGCTTTCAAGCTTAGTAAAGATTCCCAAAATTTCCTTCTCCTTATGATGTCAGTAGGAGCATGAATATTAACGATAGCACAATCAAAGGAGTTAAGTAATTTACCAGATAGGAGAATGAAGTTCCTACTGCAACAACACTCAGAGAGCTCAAATATGACTGGATCCCAAATGCAAAGCAGACCACCAGCGAAGCCTTCAACATCAACATTCATAAACTCAAGCCTGTCTCTTGGCCAGACACTTTTCACCATCGGATTGGTTAGGCTTGATTTTTTTGTTTCTTGGAGCAAAGCCATGTCAATCTTTCTATCAAATAACAGCTTTTTAATTTTGCTCCTCTTTTCATGTCTTCCTAGCCCTCTGATATTCCAGCTTAATGTCTTCATATGAGAAAAAGAATGACTCTAATAACACCCAGTGATTGCAAATTATTCCACAATACCCTTCCCTCTTTCCAGTCTCTCCTTGTCCCTTTCCTCCATTTGTACTAGTTCTCCAATCACCTAGGATTCCTGACCCTTGAATTCTAAACCCAGTCTTTGCCCCATTTGCAGAATGGATTGAGCCTCTTGAACAAATCCACGATCGGAAGATTGTTATAATACTGGACTATGAATTAAGAAAGGTAGAGCTGCAGACCCAGATCTGGAGCTTTTAGCGAGTCCTTATTTGAGGTTGCACCATTCTGCCTTATTCTTCCAGCAAAGCCAAAGAACTTACCAGCTAGCAGACAATGCTTGAGGCCTTCTCTTCTACTCCCTTTCCTCTTACCTTTCTTCAATCGTTGAGTGATAGAGCTAGAAATAATTGGACTGGAGCTGGCATTTAACTTTGTTTGCGAGCCCACCCAAGATGATGCACAAATTGGCCTTGTAGATGGAGGCTTCAGTCCAGAACTGGAGGGCCCAATAGGCAGTGGCCCAAACGAATTATGACCCAATGCAATCTCCAGCTGAATACCAGGCCTATCTTTGAATGGTTGGCTTAGGCTTTTAAGAAAGCCTGGGGTAAGATTATGAACATGCACTGCAGATGCAAGTGCACCATTTTGGACTTCATGAGTACCCCCTACTAACTGTTGCGTGTTACCCACAAATGAAGCTTCCACACCGTTCTGCATTTCATGATTACACTGTCCCTGATGCTGACTAATCACAGGTAATGATGATTTCACGACACCTACGCCTGTTTCATTTGAAAAGCCCGCGCAATCCCTAGTCTCTTCCACTGCTAATACATGGCTTAAACTGCCCCCTTCAGCTGCCTTGTCGGCATCCACGTTAGATGTTAATGCCACATCAACTACCTTATCAGCATCTTCCCGCACCAAGTTGGGTTCTGCAGGGAGGGGAAGCCCCCCATTGATGTTGGAGTAAGCTTCTTTGGCTGTGTCATTAGAATTCAATCCAACGGAGCTAATGTTATCCTCTTCTGAAATCTGCTCCTCCAAGACTCGAATAGGATAGATTCTACCTTTACACTCCAGATTTAGGCTGGTATTGATAGGATTCATAACATTTGTAACAATCTTGAACCGGCCACAGCGGAAGGATTTGGGGGAACTGACATCCCCATTTAGAAGGACTACCTCTCCCCAAAGTCGCCCAATCTTACGAAAAGTATCTAAGTTCCATAGGTTGAGGGGCACTCCATAGCAAGTGACCCAGACACACCTCTCCTGTTGAAGATACATGCTTGATCTCCATTCTATGATATACTCACACCAGTCATGGAACCAAGATTTGAACAGAGTGATTTTACTCACCATCTCTTCCTTAGAGCTGAAGGAGATGATAGCATCACGCCCTCTTCCCTTCCTTACCAAAATATCCTTCGCCCATTTATTTATGAGCTCCTTTCTTACCTGCAGAACAGAGTAAGGTGTTTTGAGCCTCATAATCATGCTTTCGTAGAGCCATCCATTCCCGATTTCATCTACTTTAATAGTTGTCACTGGTTGATTACTGGATTCAGCTCCCTTTATGACCTCTACAAATGATCTACCATCTGTGCGTTGTTGCTAGATCTAATTTGGTGCTACAATACTGGCCTTCAAGGGTTCAAAAAATCTTGGTGGTAGCAGATTCTTCCTATGACTATCCACTCTTCCTTTACTATATTCTTCAACTTTCACTGATAAAGACTTATCATCAACCCACAAACCATTGGCCTTTTGCTCAGCTACATCAGTTGCAATAGAACAATCATAGCACACGAACCCAAATCTGGTGTTTGTTGCTTTCCTTCTCTTTTGTGGAATGAAAACATCCTTCACCACACCAAACTTGTTGAACAGATCATGAAGCTTTTTGGGTAACATTGATTCAGGCAAGTTATCCACAAATAATGTATACAAAGATGCTCTTTGATCTGCAAACCGCGAGTTGGATCACAATTGTCTAGCTCTTTGTTTAACCACTGGTATCCAGCCTCCCCTTGCTCCGTTGTCCATAGCCTTTGATAGTTTGTAATTCCTCTTCTACTCTCTCAAGATGAGTAACAACTTAGTTCCCCAACCCTTAAAGATGACAAATTAATATGAGCTATGTCCAAACAAGCCCAACAGAAACCACTTATTTCTACCAATCCAACCACCACTTTGATTGTTTTTTTTTTTACCCTTTGAAGAGGCTATACAATTAATTAATTAAGATATTTGAGTCCTAAATTATTGGTGGTCCGCGGCTTTACTGGCAATATTGTACTTGGAGATGTTGTTTTCTTTGTTCTTTCCAAGTCTCTACTAGGGTAAGCTTTACTTAAATGATATTCTTATCAACATTACACAACTTACAGATTGAATGGTAATGCATATCCATACTCCAATTATAGGGTTTGTGTTGTGAATAACCAAACCCTAACTAGGGTCACCTAAACCAATCCCATGGTTTAATTCAAAGTTGCTGATAAGAACTTGAAGCATGAAATGATATAAGGAACAAAAAGGCGAAACATGATCCAAAAATATTACAGAAAATAGAAAAATCAAGCCCTAACTAGGATAACCTAAAACCAATCACGGGGTTAAATTCATACTTGTTAATAAAATTGGGAAGCATGAAATGATATAAGGAATAGAAAGGTGAAACATGGCCCAGAAATATTACATGAAATAGGAAACACTAAGTGATATATAAGATCAAATAAAAAAAATTTCAACAACCTTAAGAAAAAAATATAACTATATTAGAATAATTTCATGATAATTTAAAACACTAATGGTACCAAATAATTATAACAATTATATATTATTGTTGAACAATAAGATTTATGAGGAAGAAAAAAACAATAAAAAGGGTTGAATATACAAATAATCTCCAAAGTATGTGTGTTTTATCATTTTGGTCTCCCATGTTTTAAATGTGTTGATTTGGTCCCTAACAAATTAATTTTGTCACTGAATGATTCCTATTATTGTTTTCGTCAACAATTGATAATGGAAGTAAGAGCATTTTTGTCAAACCACTAGATTTTAATAGTTTCAATAAGTCCCTTTCTTATTATTGTATTCTCGCACAGGATATGAGGAATAAATTGCTTTATCAAACAACTAAGGTCCTCTTACGAATTAGCAAAATAAGAGAAAAATTGTTTCTAAAGTATGTGATTTGTTTTAATTTGATTCTCAATGTTTCAATTGTGTCAATTTAGTCTCCAACTTATTCAATATCATAGGTGGTTTGACGAAAATGTTCGTACTTCCATTATCAATTGTAGACGGAAACGGAGGTTGTGAGAACCATTTAGTGACAATGTTAATATGTTGAAAGCCAAATTGACACATTTAAAGTATGAGAGACCAAAATTATACAAAATTTATGTATTTAACAAGAGAGTGTGAGGGAGGATGAAAGCTAGTACTGCGCAAACATAGTGGTCAAGGAAGTAGGTTCAGAGAAAGAGAGGACATTGTTCAGACACTTTTTTGTGGATGATCTTCCAGAATCTATGAGTCTGAAAAGTCTGTATGCTCTTTTTTCTAACTTTGGGGTTGTGGTAGATGTGTTCATCCCAAACAAGAGACGGAAGCTGTCATGATCCAGATTCAGATTCGTACCTTATGACTGCCCTGTAGCAACCAGGATGGCATGTCAAAAAGCTCATGGACTCTGGTGTGATAATAGAGCATTAAAGGTAAAAGTTGCAGATTTTGGTAAAGGTACGGAAATGAAGCAAAGGCCAGTAGCACAAACATTTCGAAGGGGGAATATAGGCAGTGCTAATGTAGTGTCTAGTTTGGTACAAGGGGGAAAGTCATTTGCTCAGGCTGTAAATGGTAGAGAGACAGTAGCCAATTCCTCTTTAATCATAAAGGCTTTTGAAGAAGGTAATGGGTGGCTGTATAATAGTGCGATTGTTAGACTGAAACCAATGTGTAACGCAGAAAAGTTTAAACAAGAACTGAATAGTAGAGGAATAGGGGGCATCCAGGTAAGAAATGGAGGTGGTAGAGACATGGTCATGACTTTTGACTCAGTGAAAGGCATGCAAGAGAGTTTGAAGTCCATGAAGGGTTGGATACATGTATGGAGCGAGTCGATAAAGGAATGGAATGAGGGGTTGGCTATTGAACAAGAACGGTTTGTTTGGTTATCATGTTTTGGAGTTTCGTTAAATTTATGGAGCAGCAACACTTTCAGCAGTATATAAAAATTATGGGGGAAGTCATTGGTTTGGATGATGCCACCTTTAGAATGCATTCCCTACACTGTGGGAAGATGAAGATAGCCACAAAGTGTATGGAATCCATTAACAAAACTGTTCACCTGAGCTGCAAGGGGAAGCTGTATCCAGTTAAAGTTTGTGAAGAGCAGATTGTCATCTCGGAGGTGGTCTATAAACAATGCAAGTGTTATAAGATGTAGAGTAATGAAGATAGTCACAACTCTAATGAAGAATTCAGTACGCAGATGCCAGAGGCGGAGAACAATCAGGAGGATGATGTGGCTGAGGTGGAGGACCAGGTAGCAGGTGAGCTAGACAAGGAATGTGACATGGCAGCTGGAGAGTCTGAGGTAAGGCCTATAAAACACAATGACATGGATAATCAAGACAGGTGGTTAAGCATGTCTGTGGTTCCTGAGACTAACAACAACATGGGAAGGACAAATTTTGAGGGCGCATGCGTTGACAGGACTGCTACAACAGTGGTGAGTCCTATACAGATTCAAAATGGAGGCAACCGAAACATTGTGGATGAAATTGTAACTCCTGGTTTTATGAGGAGCATTAGTGGGTCTGAGGTGGATAGACCTGGGCTCAATATTGAAATATGTTTAGATAAGGCCCAAGACTTGAAGGGGGGCAATAATGGGGCCCAAAACTTATCTAATAGTTATGAGATGGTGGTGCAACCCACAAAGGGAGTTTTGGGACAAGCCACGAGTGGCAAGGAAGCCCAGGTTGCAACTGCAAAAAGGGGCAACAGTGGGTTTTTACCTCAGTCTGTATCACAAGCTCAGAAAAGGAAAGTTAGCAAAGAGAAAGCTAAAAGAGTTGTTCAGTCTCATGGTAAGCGAAAAGGACCTCTTCAATTTGGTGCAGGATCCTCTTTGAACTTAAGGAAATGAGCTATCTTTAGATCAGCTGTTGCGGCAATCTCCCTGTCAATGGCAAGCAAATCAGGTTCTGAGCAACTGCTGCTAAATGAGGCTGAAGCAACACTTCAAATTGGCCAGGCTCAGGGGCTCAATTGTGATGGAAAAAAGGAGGAAGTGATAAGCAAACTAATAGAGCTGGAAGCAAAGGATAAAGAGAAGATGAAGATGAGGGATGTGGGAGCAGATTGAATTATATCTCAAGGTGGGTTGGTGTTTGTATTTGTCTCCTCAATGAAGTTATTATCCTGGAATGTAAGAAGGCTAGGTAAGCCTGCTAAAAGGAGAAAAATAAAAAATCTTTTTTTCAAAAGGAAGGTGGAGATGGTGTTATTAGAGGAAACTAAAAAGCAATCCGTTAATGAAGAGTTTGTTAGATCACTTTGGCATGGTAAAAAGATGGATTTCATGGAAGTAGGTTCAATAGGAGCAATTGGAGGGTTGTTATGCATTTGGAATCCAGATGTCTTTCAATTGGTGGACTGCTGTTGTACTAAGAACTTCATCATTTTGTCAGGTACCCTTTATTTCAGTTTTGAATGTGTCATAGTTAATGTCTATGGGCCAAATGATAGTACCTATAGAAGGGGAGTGTGGGATTCTTTGGTTAGAATGAATCTATTGTATGAAAAACCTTGGTGTTTGGGGGGAGATTTTAATAAAGTTAGGTACTTATCAGAGAGGAAGGGCTGCTCTAGGAGAAATAAAGGTATGAGAGAGTTTAATGAGCTAATTGACAATCTGGAAGTGTGTGATATTCCAATGTTGGGGAGGAAATTTACCTGGTGTAATTCTTAGGATGAAGAGAAGTGGAGTAGGATTGACAGATTTTTGCTTGGTCTTGAGTGGATGAATAAGTTCAATTTCAAACTATGGGGGCTACCAAGAAGGGTCCCTAATCATTGCCCTATTTTACTCATGGAAGATGAGAGGGATTGGGGTCCAAAACCATTTAAATTCATAAATGCTTGGACCCTCCATCCTAGCTTCTTTGCCTTTGTGGAAAAAGTTTGGAAAGAGACTATTGTGGAGGGTTGGAGTGGTTTCAAATGTCTTAGAAAACTCAAAGCGCTTAAACTGGCATTGAAACAATGGAATGTTGAGATGTTTGGAAATGTGGAATCTAAGCTCAAACTACTTGAGGAGGAATTACATGTTCTAGACTTGAAAGCAGAAGATAGTTCACTATCTGAATCAGAGTTAACTCGAAGAAGGGATGCATAATGGGAAGCTTGGAAATTGAGTAGAATGGTGGAGTGGATTTGGGTGCAGAAGTCCAAAGTGAGTTGGGCTTTAAAAGGTGATAGAAACACAAAAAATTTTCATGTTATGGCTACTTCGCGTAACAATAGGAATGCCTTATGTTCTATTAATGTGAATGGAGTTGTATTGGAAGATCCTAAGGATATAAGGGCTGTAGTGTTGGATCATTTTAGGAATCATTTTGCTGAAAGTTTGTCTAGAAAGCCAAGTTTATCTAGCCCTTTCAATTCCAATGGGGGGGCAGAGGTTAGGGAAGTTCTTGAAGCTGAATTTTCAGAAGTGGAAATATCTAGAGCCTTGAAGCAGTGTGAAGGTAATAAAGCACCTGGTCGAGGATGGGTTTAATTTGATGTTATTTAAGAAGTGTTGGCAAGTTGTTAAGGGGGATGTGATTCATTTCATGAAAGATTTCCACAAGAACTCTAAGTTGGTTCATGGAATTAATAGCTCTTTTGTTGCTTTGATTCCAAAATCTGATAGTCCTTCTTGTCTTAATGATTATCGGCCTATTAGCCTTCTAGGCTCTTTGTATAAAATTCTTGCAAAGGTTTTGTCTAATAGGATCAAGAATGTTATACCAAAGATCATTAGTGATTCTCAATCAGCCTTCATTGGAGATAGAAGCATTTTGGATGGTGTGTTGATTGCAAATGAAATAGTTGACGGTTGGAAGAAGAAGCATAGGAAAGGCATTGTATTGACTTTGAGAAAGCTTATGATTTAATTAACTGGGAGTTCTTTTTCTCTATGTTTGCAAATTTTGGGTTTGGTGCCAAATGGATCAGTTGGGTGAGAGAGTGTGTGTATTCAACCAGAGTTTCTATTTTAGTCAATGAATCACCAACATCTGAGTTCACTCCTCAAAGGGGTCTTAGACAAGGTGATCCATTATCACCTTTTCTTTTCAATATTGTAGCTGAAGGTCTGAATATTCTTTTGTGTAGAACTCTACAGTTGGGGTTGATTAGAGGGGCTGTGGTTGGCTCAAACGATCTTATGATCACCCATCTTCAATTTGCAGATGATACAATTCTATTTTGTAAGGCAGAATGGGAGGAGATTGGGAATGTTAAGAGGATTCTGAGATATTTTGAAATGCTTTCAGGGTTGAAAATTAATTACCATAAGTGTGTGGTGTGTGGGATTGGCATTAGTGAGGACCTCACTCAAGGTTTTGCTGACAAACTGAACTACCTACACCAAAATCTGCCTTTAAAATACTTAGGAATGCCATTGGAGAATTGTCCAAGGAGAAGAAGGTTTTGGCAACCTGTGATTGATAAGTGCAAACAAAAGCTAGCCTCTTGGAAGAGGAGATTCCTATCATTTGCAGGGAGACTAACACTGATAAAGTCAGTGCTGTCTAGTTTACCAATCTACTACATATCTTTGTTCAGGATGCCAGAAGGGGTTGCAAAAGAAATTGACAGAGTTCAGTCTAGATTCTTATGGGGAGGTGATAAACTTAGAAGAAAAATACATTTGGTAAAGTGGGAGGAGATTTCAAAAAGTAAAAGTCAAGGGAGATTAGGAGTTAAAAGGATCAGGCTTATGAATGATTGCTTTCTCTTAAAATGGTGGTGGAGGTTTGGGGCTGAGGAAAAAACCCTATGGAAGCCGATGATATGCAACAAATATAATGAGGTTGGGAGGGGATGGTGGCCTGAACCTGTGGAACATCTCAGGTGCTCTTTGATCTGGAAAGAAATATTGGGGCTTACTTCGAGTAGACCTGATCTAGTGGAGTTTTTTAAAAATAATATAGCTCTGGTTATTGGAGATGGTAAGAGAACACTTTTCTGGAAGGATAAATGGTTGGGAAATGTTTGTTTGAAAGATGTATTCTCTAGATTATATTCTGTAACAGTGGGTAACGATGAATCAGTGGACTTGGTGTATAGCAGAAGAACTGGTGCAGAGGAGTGGAATCTGAACTTCAAAAGGTCTCTGTTTCAGTGGGAGGTGGAGGAGTTGAGAAGAATGACTTCAATGTTACTTAATGCTCCGGCTCTCAGGGAAGGTAGAAGAGATATATTGAGTTGGATTGCAGATGCATCAGGGTCTTTCTCTGTTGCCTCAGCTTATAGATGGAGTCAATTGGGTCATGGAGCTAATATCAAGGCTGCTAGTTTCATTTGGAAGAATGTATCTCCTCCTAAGGTTCAATTTTTTAGTTGGTTAGCATGGAAAGAGAGAGTTAAGTCTTCTAGCTATCTGCAAAAAATTGGTGTTCTAAATGCTAGATCTACTGTGAATTGTATTTTTTGTAATGCGGAGGTGGAAACTAGTATCCATGTGATGTTGCTTTGTCCTTTTACATGGAGGATCTGGTCTAATATTATCAAATGGTGGGGTATTCATTGGGTAACACCTGGGCCTATGAGCAGTTTACTCAATTGGTGGCAGGGTTGGAGATTATCAAAGCAGCTGAAGTTAATCTGGAATGTTGTTCCTTTGGCTGTGCTCTGGTCTGTATGGAGGTAGAGGAATGATTGTATTTTCAAAAGTGCTCAGGCTGATGTTGTGAGTTTGTGTGATTCCATCAAGGTGAGGATTGCATTGTGGATCAAATCCTCTTGCCCAGCTGTGGTTTACTCAGTTAATGAGATTGTTCATCATCTTCAACAGGTTATAGTCTGCCTTGGCTAAGGATTCTGTCTAGCTAAATCATGGGTGGTGGGCTGTGTAGGGTGGACCTTGAAGAGTGGTGTGTTGTTTTATTGTTTTGGCTGATTTGTGGTACTGAACTTTCTATTCTATCCTTGATCAAGCTGATTTGTGGCTGTGGCTGATTTATGGTATTGATCTTGTTGCTACTGCTAGTGCTTTTAGGCCATCTTTGGCTTGCAGCTTGCAGTAGTTTGGTTGTGGTATGTTTTGGGTTGGTTGTTAGGTTGTTGTGTGGTTTCTTTTTTTCTCCTTGGTGCTGTGTTGGTGTCTCACCAACCTTTGGGGGTGGTGCTAGCAGATGATTGAGCACTCTCCTTGGTGTCAACCTAGTTGAGATTGGGGTAGAGTCACTTTGATGCTCTTTGCACTTCCACCACTTTATTGATGTACTCTCATATGTAATGTATGTTTTCTTCATCAATAAAGTTTTTTTTGTTGATCAAAAAAAAAAAAACTATGAGAAACAAGTTTCTGGGAATTTTTCATAAAGTTTTCTAAGATTGTGTTTGGATCATGAATTTTGATAGGGATTTGAAAAGGAAAAAGGAAAAACTTAGTGAAATGTAATTATATCTCATTCATATTTTATCTATCTTTTTCTTTTCATTTTTCAAATTTTTATCCAAATTTGTGATTCAAATACAGCTTTAAGAGTTTCTAACAAGTGTTTTTATATTGTTTTAGGTTCCGTTTATTTTGACGTAAAATGTTTTTGTCAAAAATATTTTACTCATTTTCCATTGTTTGGTAAAAAAAAAAAAAAAAGTAAGCAAAGAAAAATATTTTTGCACCATTTTTTCAAAAATGACTTGCCTTTTAAAATTCGGCTATCACTCACTATCTTTTCAACACATTTAGTTTTTTTTAAATAAATCTTAGCTTACAAAAAAGACATAAATGATCTTTTATTGAATCAAAATTTCTCTTTTTGAGTAATAAAATATTTTGTTTCAAGTGTCAATTAAACTCCGAAAAACAAAAACATTTTTTTTTTTTTTTTTTGTGTGTAATATCAATTTATAAGAAAAATATTTTTTTATGTAAAATATTTTACATCAAAACAAATTGAGCCTTAGTGTTTCGGAAATGTGTAAGTTTCTTTTAAAATTTTATGAAGATTTCGTCTCTGTTCCAAAATTTCAGGTGTGAGTTTCCGTCTCATAGGGAGTTTCTTGGTTACTATGATTCAATTGCTCACCAAATATATTTGACAAAAGTTGACATAATTATGCAATGTTTGGTAAACTGGCATAGTTTTGTAATTGTAGAATTGTTTTTATAAGATTTATTTATCCTATCTTTTGACCCAAAATTTTTTTTTTTGCTTCTTGTTGGTTGGGTTTTGGTTTGATAAGCCCTCAACCCATGCCAAATATAACCTTTTATGGGATTGGAGTCTCATAGCTCAAACTCAAGTAAAAGTTTATTTGATATGATCATATCTGAGTATAAATTTGAGTAAAAAGTTTATTAGTGGTTAAGTCATAAATTTGAAAATCACAAAATAGGTTTGAAATTTTTGAGTAAATATTTGAGATACCCTAACTGAAAATTCAACACAGGATTCTCACTCTGAAATTTAATTAAAATTCAACCTACTAAAGGGACATTCCTAGACCCATTGTCCAACTCCAAGAAAGCCCAGACCCACCAGGGAATTCTTGAAATTCCAAAAATTGTCCAACTCCTAAGTTCTAACTAAAAAAAAATTATTGAAAAAAGGCCCAAAACTTTATATAAATATTATTCAAATATAAAATAACCTCCTATTGAGATTTTGCTTTAGGCCTCGTTGAGGGTTTGGTCAGCCCTATCGGTACACCTTCATGTCTTTTTTGAGTAAAAGACATGTAGATTTATTACAATCCAAACAAATGTCAACTTTCTTTGGCAGCCCCAAGAACTTGGTTCATGTGTTGTGTCATGCCTTGCATAATAGAATCATAATAAGAAACCAAGCCCACCAGTGTCCACCCCTCTACTGGATCCAAAACAACGGACCAAACAAATTCAGTCCCTTCTCCTTCAGAGCTTTCAAAAGGCAACAATTTCATTGTTGCCATGTACGATCCGTAGCCAATGTTGTTGTCCACAAACTCATAGCTCAAGCACCGCTCAACCCGATCAATGTCTACCAACTTTTCCAAAGCCCATTTTGTAACAGTCTCTCCTGAACCAGTATCAGATGTGGAAGCACAGTATTGGATGCAACCCCGTTGGCCTGAAGTGCCTTCAACTCCATAACAAGTTTCTACTATTGAGACCCACTTTGAAGAAGTACGCCAAGAGAGGCCATATGTGGTCTACCTTGAAACCTGTTAGCTTGGCACTAACCCTGCCTTCCCACTTTTTTTCGACTTCACTGGCCATGAATGAATGAATGAAATTAAGCTATCTATTGCCTAGCTTGTTCTTGTTATAGAACAATATAAGCATGGAATTACCAAAATATCCTAATTTGTCCATAGGCAAGAGAGATTTTTCTTAGACTAATGTGGGAATATAAGTGATTGTAGACAAGTATTGGGAGAAGGACGGACTTGGCGTAGCGGTAAAGCTACCCGCTTGGTGACCTGGTGGTCACGGGTTCGAGTAATCCTGCTTAAGCGGGAGTTTCGTGCACTGCTTATGTCCTTTTTAGACAAGTATTGGCAATTTCTTTTGTAATATCACCAAATTGGGCAGCTAGGGAAGGTGCTAAAGTGATCAATTTTGTGGAACCACTAAGTTTTCTAAACAAGAAGCAGGGTAATACAAACAAACTGCAAGAGACAGTAGTATTACACAATTGTCGTTTGGTAATAAGTACTTTTACACAATTGCCATTTGATAATGTTTTCAGTTTGCTGCTTTTGTTTACAGAAAATAGTAAGCATGTTTATGTTTATTTTTGATAAAAATGAAAACAGAAAAAATGTTTGGTACATGCACTTGTTTAGAAACTTGTTTGGCCATATGTGATTGTTGGCAGGAGGTGATTGATGACGGACGAAAATAGTGTCCAAAGGTGGTTGTTGGCCATAGGAGGTGATGGCTGAAGGTGATTGCTGGAGGAGGTTGGGGTTATGGTGGTGAGTAAGGGGTGGTTGCTGGAAGGGGTGGGAGAAAGAGCAATAAATAATTTTTTCTTTTAATTAAGTAAAAATAACTTCTTCTTTTTTGTTACAATAATTTCGTAAATTTTATAAAGTACTTATAATTTTTTAGATGAAAAAATAGACACTTACAGTTTTCAAAATTTTTATAAACAGAAACTATAAACATATATGTTATCAAATGGGCATTATTTTGAGTTAGAGATAATCACTTTCTGCTACAGAGGAGGGTTTCTAGCCTGACTCAACAGTTAAGCCCCCAAGATCCAAGACTTAGAAAATATATTTCTCACCTAAAAGTCCCAAAAAAATAGATAAATACATAAAATCTTCTTGTCTAAAGATTCAAAAAGAAGAAGAAAAAAATCTCATTGTGAGTTGCTCATGTACACTCTCAATTGAGAGATCATGAGCAATCATTGTCAAAAGCAGGATTAATTATTATTGTCTAGTCTGATTTAATTGTTAATTTATTTCATATGATGGGCCATTTATTTCATATGATGGGCCTTTTATTGTATCAATATTGTGTTTGATTGTATTAAGTTTGTCTGTATGCGTTTGTTCAACTCTCTTACATAGTTGATAATTTAAACTAATTCTCATAATATTTTTATAAATATTTTTCTACTCTTTGATATAAAATAAAAAAGGCCTCAATCATGAATAGTGAAAACATGTTTTTCTATAGCCTAAATAATAAATCTTATTCTTTATTAATTACTGACCGGTCCCACTTATTAGACTCAATCACGCGTAGGTCCTGTTCATATTTGCAACTAAGATTAGTCTTGTCCTATCTATTGTTTTGTTTTTTTTACCCTTACTTTTTATATATTTTATCTGAATTTTGTATTTGTTTGTGTTGCCTCAAAAAAAACGTTTTATGCTCTCTCTCTCTCTCTCTCTCTCTCTCTCTCTCGTGCCCCTTCAATGCCGTTAGTACCATTCTACTCACACCACCGTCCTCCTTCTCCCTTGATGTCGTCATCGCTAACACAACCGCTCCGCTCACACCGTTATCATCACCATGTTGTTATTACTGGATCTACCATCTTCAACATCACCATCGTTGTCGCAATTTTTCACCGATTTACTATCTTTGACATCACCATCACTTCTAGAATCCTCCATCATCAATCTATTATTTTCGACATCACCACTGTCACCATCCTCCTCTATCACCGATCTATTATCTTCGACTTTGAACTTCACTAATGGATTCAGATCTAGGTGTTTTCAATGTCAATCTACTATCTTTGGGAATGATCACGGATCAGGTTTGGGACGGATTTATAGAAATCCGCCCCTGCCCCGTATCATATCGAGGGCGGACAAATTAAGGGTAACGGAAACGGGGCGGGTTAATTTTGTAAGTTGAAAAATAAAAATATTAATAAAAATTATAGATAATGTAGTATATTACGAATAAAAATTTCTACTTGATGAGAATTATATTATATAAAATAGAAAATAAATTAATAAAATTTAAAATTTTAGTGTTTTAACTTTATTATAATGAAAAATAAATAAATGGGGAATTTTGTTTAAGATTTTTGATATTAAGATTTTATAAGATAAATGATATACAATACTTTCATAATAGTTAAACTCCCTCAATATTTTCACAAATAAAATTTGACTTAGAGAAATTTGGTCTCAACTCAGAGAAATTTCAAAATTTCTCTGGTATTCTCTGTGATCATACCAGAGAAATTTTGAAATTTCTTTGTCAAAATAGAAATTTTGAAATTTCTTTGAGTCGGAACTGAAATTTCTCTGAATCGGGCGAAATTTCTCTAAGTTAGGAAAATTTTCTTTAATTAGCTAATAATATATATATATATCTTGGACCTTTCCTACTACACAAAGTTGGAGAGGGGGGTTTCACTAATTTTCCCTAAATAAATTATATATTATATACATATAAATATATTTAATAAATATAATTGGGACGAGGTTTGGGTGGAATGAAGCAGGGGAAGTAAAATCCGTCCCCACCCCACTTCTTAATTAAGGCAAGAAAAATCCGTGCGGGGCAGGGTGGGGGATGCGAGTGCAAAATGGAGCGGGAGAAAATAAACATCCCTAACTATCTTTGGTGCCAATTTGGTAGTGTACATGGTCACCGGTGATGTGGGTGTTGAATTTTGACCTCACAATCAAATTGGATCTTTTCGCCGAGATCTTGGGAACTAAGCCGTAAATATGTATAAGAATAGAGAAACCCAACACTTATACACGGAAAGAAATAAGACTAGTGGCTTGTCCATCCGGGAATACTCCGATGATTAAGTCAATCAAACAATCTCACAAAGATCTTGGCTAAACAAATAGCTCACAAATAAAAGCGTACTTTGGACCCACGGGGGTGCTTACCTCTTATATAATCATCAATGCCCTCACCCCTAGAAGTCTCAGCTCATAAGACTCGTAGCCTTTCTAGGATATTACTTATCAAGGACTTCTCCAATTTAGATTAGGATTAACTTTTTCAAGAGTCTTTATCTATCCAAATATAGAGCCCATCATCATTTAGAACTCTAGTCCCTCATCCAAACATTTCGGATTTAAATATGGTCTGACCACACCTCAGCCAGTCAAAATTACTCACATGGCACCTCGGCTAACCACCTAGGTCACGTGGATAACCCAAAATTATGTCCCCACAGATGAAATCGAGACTCTCTACATAGTGTGTTGGTGAAGATTTGCATTTGTAAAACCTGTGTAACTGATCTAATAAATTTATCACTTAATTCAGTAATAAATTTATTACTCAGATTATAGGTTTGTAAGTGTAAGTGTGGGTATTTTATCAACTAGTGAGATGGCGCATCACACACAAAATGAATAAATTTATAAATGATAAATTTATCACTCATTTTGTGTGTAATTGTGTGAGAGTTTGTTTTTGTGTCTTAAGTGAAAATTATAATTGGCCCTTATCTAATTTTAAAATATTTCAATTCCATTTAGCTTCTCATATTTATGAGACTATTCAAGTACCGCTTTCTCATGTATAGTTTTGTAGTTAATCCAATTTGTAACTGCAATTTTCTAATCAGTTCATGCCTATGTTTGATTGTAAAAAAAAACTAAAGCAAAAGCAAGTACTGATTTGAGTGATTAAAAAAAAAACTAAAAAGAGAAAACTAAACTAAATTTCAATCTTGATTGTTGGGCTTGGTGTATTGTTGGATTATAAAAATTAAAATTAAAATTAAAAAAAAATCAATTATTACAGAGATGGACTTATGTTATGCTAGAAAAAAATGTCTAAAGAATCATCAGAAAATGTCGCCAAAAAATTATTGCCGGAGATCGGAGGTGATCTCTGGTGATTTGTTATGGCAATTGGAGGTGATCACCAAATGTAGGAGACAAACTGAAAATAGTTGTTGGTAGAGGAAGGGGAGTCATAACAGTGCTAAAAATAAGGATAAAGAAGATGATAGAAGGGTATTTTGGAAATAATGAAAAAATAAGTCAAACTTATAGATAAATAAGTCTAGTCACTAGGACCGACCCGTAAGTGTCCCATTGTTTAAAGGCTCCAATTGTGTAGGTTTAAAAATAAATAAATAAATCTTGTCTAAAGACTGAAAGGGGAAAAATGAGCCTTTTAAGTAAATCTCATTCTTAAGAGGGGGAGCTACGGGCGGGTCCTATGGACCGGTCTTATTACCCAACAGGTCCTACTCAAAAAAATCAAATAGTGTTTTTCATTTTTACCCCTAGACTCAACACTGTAAATTTATCACTGGTTTAAACAAATTTATTACCGATTTATCACTGGTTTAAACAAATTTATCACTGATTTATCACTAGTTTAAACAAATTTATCACTAGTTTAACACTGGTTTAAACAAACTTATCACTGGTTTCAACAGATTTATCAGGGATCTACCCCAATATACAAATAAAGAGAGAGAGAGAGAAGACCCAACGGCAAAAAGCCTAGATCCTAGATCTAGAGGCGAAGGCGACGACGACTATGGAGGTGAAAGCGACAGTGTTCAGCAAGGACGGTAGAGGTGGAGGTGGAAGTGGAGGCGAAGACGTCGGTGGAGGCGAAGACGTCGGTGGAGGTGAAAGCAATGGTGAAAGTGAAAAAAGATGCCGGTTGAGATTGCCGGCAATGACAACAATGGAGACGGCGGTGGACGGCAACAGTGGAGATGCCGATGGTCATTGGTGGAGAAATGTGCACACACACACACACACACACACACACACACACAGAGTAATAACCCTTGAAGGACCAAAAATGTTCAGATCTGAGTATAAAAATCTGAGGGCAAAAATGGAATAAATAAAAATGTTCATGACCTATAGGTAAAAGAGTCTCTATTAAGGACCTGTTGGGTAATAACCCTTGAAAATAGGACTGGCCTGTAAAAATCCCTTCTTAAGACTTATGTTCCATTTAACCCATATTTTTATTTTATTATTATTTTTTTTTTAGTATTCCATTAGGTTCTTTTTTGAATAATATGACCAAATCACCCTTCCAAACTTTTTCCATGTGTTTCCATTTTGAAACTAAGATACAATAAAAAAAAATAAAAAGAAAATTTTCTCATTTTAGGAACAAAATCTCTCCCTTATTCCAGGAGAAAATATCTCCCTTATTATATAGAGAAAATCTCTCTCTCACTTTAGGATAAAATCTCTCTCCCATTCTAGGATATAAAAAATAAAAATAAAAAAAAGAACAAATGAAAGAAAGATTTAAATCAACACAATACAAAGACAAAATCAGCTAATAAACAGTCCCAATATTATCAAAGAAAAAATGCATGAGCAAATAATTCAATAATACCATTTAGCCTATAAATTAATGAACTACATTTAAATCAACACAACATTATCAATATTATCTCCTCATGGAACCATACACATGAATGTGTGAACATTAACATTGAGTACAACTACCTATTTGCATTACAAAATTAATGTGAACATTCGCATCTCTATGTACACACTATGTTTGTAACCAAAATAACACATTATTATTTGTGCTAGTATGACTATTCTTTAATGTGAATATTAACATTGATTATAATTTGTGAGTAATGCATTGTTGATATTGTCATGTTATTTTGGTATTATAGAGACACTATGAACATTCACATTGTTAGTAGTAACTTGTTATTGTGTACACATAACCATTGATTTAGTGTGCGCTGTAGTAAATGCAATGCTGATGTGAACATTCACATCTCTATGTTGTACTATTTACATCATTAAATACAAAATATTAAAATTTGATAATTCACAACAATAATAACTTTAGTGAGTGTGAACATTCACATTCACTGAAATACTCAACAAATAAGACACAGTATAATACCATATCAATCTATCTCCAAACCTTGGTTGAATTCTGTATATCACAAGACACTAATCAATTTTCACCAATTTCACAATACTTTCTACAAATTTCAACTCTTCTCAACATTTTTCATCAATTTTGAAAACACTTTCAACTCCAAGTCTCAAAAAATTATATATACACATATATCTATACTAAATACACACACACACACACACAAATCAATTACCATAACGGTGAACTCATGAATAGATTGGGATTTCTAGGATGAGGTTTCCATAGAATGGTCCGATCTCAAACTATAGAGCACAAGCCTTGTTGAAGTGTTAACTATGATCTAAATGAAAGCATACTGGTTTTGATGGGGAATTAAGCAAAGAAATTGAAAATTTCAGAAGAAAATTGAAATGGTTTTGGTGAGAAAAAGAAGGGAATTGAATTTTTAAGCTTGGATTTAGTCCAATTAGAACGATAGCTATAGAGCAGAGCATCGAGATACATACATATATACATACATATATATATATGGAATTTCTAGAGAGAGAATATAAATGGAAAACATAGAATAAGTATTATCAAAATAAAATAAAAGGGTATTATAGTCCCCAAAAAAATTATAAATCAGGAAAAATGATTTCATGGAATAGAGAGAAAATTGGTGAAAAATCCACTTTAGCAATTGTTTAAGGCATTAAGTCCAGCGTTTTTTTTTTTTTTTTTTTTTTTTTTTTTAAAAGGTCCATACTTTGTGAAATAGTTTGGTGAAAAGTCTTAGAAGACATTTTGGCTCCGTTTGGTAAGCCTCTCAAATTATAATTTCACCCATTGATTTGAATGTGGTGTTTGTTTTGAGCTTTCAAATCATAATTCTACACTCATTTCTCAAAACTCAATTCAAGACATAATCATTACTTTTCAAAACTCATAACCAAACACATAATTCAAAACTCTTTTCAAAACTCAATTCAAATCAATATTTAATTTTTTTAAATATTTTAAATATTTAAATACGTTACAATTTTTTAAATTTTTTAATTTTTTGAATATTTTTAAATATTACGATTTTAATTTTTTAAATTTTAAAATATTTTATAAAAATAAATTCAAACTCTATTTTATAAAAATATTTTTAAATATTTTAATTTTTTTTGTTATGTATTTGGTTGCGATTTGAGTGTAAAGTTATGAAAGTAGTATGGAGTTTCGAGTTATGTGTTTGGTTATGAGTTTTAAAAATAATTTCTGAATTGAGTTTTGTTTTATGTGTTTGGTTACGATTTGAGTGTAAAGTTGTTTTTAAATTTAAAATATTAAAATTTTAAATTATTTAAATTTTTTGAATATTTAAATTATTTAAATTTTTTGAATATTTATTTAAATTTTTTGCTTATTAAATTTTTTAGATTATTTAAATTATTTAAATATTTATGATTTAAATTTTTTGAATATTTATTTTGAAAAAAAAAATTATTTTCTTTGTAGTATTTTCAATTAAAAAATTGATTAATGTTATTTTCTGTTAATAATAAAAAAATTTAATTGAATTTTAAAAAGAGTTTGGTTATGAGTGTTTATCAGAATTTTCAATAGTATGAAAGTAGTGTGTTTTGTTATGAGTTATAACAATTTGAATCAAGTTTTGAAAACTCTTTCCAAAACTCATAACTAAACAAATTTTCTTACTTTACATGTCAAATCAAACTTTCAAAACTCAATTCCACATATAATTCAAAACCCAATTCAACACTCTATTCAAAAATCATAACCAAACAAATTTTCTATACTGAAATCATAATTCTACAACTCAGAAACTCAAAATACAACTTATACTTTCAAATCATATTTACAAAACTCTACCAACGCAACCTTTGTTTTTAATTTTACTCTTGACTTTTTTGATCCATTTGACTTTTCATTGACTATCTGTTCAAATTTTTATTTATTTGTTCAAATGTTTTGTTTATATGTTGAAATTTATCTATCTGTTCAATTTTTTTTTGTTTATTTGTTCAATTTTTTTTGTCTATCTGTTTATTTTTCTATCTAAATTTTCTATCTATCCAAATTTTTTTGTGCAAATTTTTTATCTGTCCAAAGATTACCTATCCAATTTTTTATCTATTTAATATTTTTATCTGTACAAATTTTCATCTGTGTAATTTTGATCTGTACAAATTTTGATCTTATTTTTTAGCTGTTAAATTTGTTGACCTATTTATTCAATTTTTATATCTAGTCTGTTGAACCTACTTTCTCTCTATGTGTAAAGCCAAACATATGAATCTATTGAGCCTATCTATTTGTTGAACCTATATATATGCAATCTGTTTCATCTACATCAACAACAACACAACAACAATCAATAACTACAACAACAAACAAACAAACAAACAAAAAACACACACACATCAAATGCATCCAAATCTGGATTGAACAACTTCAAATCCAAAGCACCAAAAAATAAATAAATAAACAGATCAAATGTATATATATATACAATGTAATATATATGTATAGTGTGGGGTTATATTTTCCAAGTACCAACACGTGGCAAGGTGACGCCGACGTGTCAGCCGAGGTGCCACATGTCCTGGTCGTTGTACCGAGGTGATCTCGATGTTACCGATGTTATCTCCGAAGATGTCGAAATCCGAGATAAGCGGATAAGGGACAAGAGTCCTAGTATGAAGAAAGACTTCAAGATGGATAAGGATAGTATTCTTAGGGAGTCTATCCTTATCTCTTGTAGAGTCCAAAGTAAGCACTGAATGGGAGTCCATAGAAGTCAGGCTTCTAATGGGACTAGGATTGAGTAAACTATAACAAGAGAGGCACTTCCGTGGGTCTAAGGTACGCAATTTATGCTTTGAGCAGTGAATTTAGCACTTGATTATCTCTGAGATATACTGACTTGATCATCGGAGTGCCCCCGGGTGAACGAACCACCGCCAGAATCTTCTCTTTCTGTTACAGGTTAGCCAGGTGTCATCTATTCTGCCGGTGCTCTCTAGCTGATTACTAAACGGGCAGTGTGGTCGGAAAATCACTCACATAATTTGGCGCCGTCTGTGGGAAAGGCAGGAGAATAGATGGCCAGTAACGGACAGAAGGAAAAGATTGTGGACGACACTCCTGCTGGGAGTGGGAGACCTATTGACCTTGATGTCACAGGAGACGAATACAACGCGAAGACTCGTGACCAGAATCACGGGGTGAAAGACGTCGGCCAGACTAGCGGCGCACCAAAGAAACCAAATCGAAGTGGCTACTACAACGAAGACGACCTCCAGGTATGGAAGGACAGGTGCCTACGAAGGGACGAAGAGATAAAGGAGATGGCAAACAAATTGGCAGACCTGCAGTCGGTCGTCAATTTCATGATGCAAAATAACATCATGCAGCTACCGTTCCCACTGCAGGACACACCGATTCTAGCGACTAATGCCCAGAAGGAAGGGCAGAGAACAATCCCCGTAGCCCCTCAGCACAACGGGAGCGAAAGACACTCTCACCAACCTTCCAGGGAGGTCGGACGAAGGGAGCCAAGAAGAGAAGAATCATGGAGGACACATTACACAAAGGAGGCAGACCCCAAGGGACATCGGCATGTTCAAGGGCAGGCGCTGTGCTTTGACACAACTCATGGAGAAGGGTCGAAGAGGACTCACCACGAGGCCGAAAGTAGTGCACCGAAAAGACTGAAAGCAGGAGATAGCCGAGCTCCTGGGAGGACAAAAGAGGATTTAAGAGATTACCTCAAGAGGAAGCAACAGAATGACTACGCCGAGGTAACTTCCCCAGATAAGCCGAAGACGCCATTCTCGGTGGAATTGGACAGATTTGAGGCGCCGAAGAGATTTAGTATGCCGAGGTTTCAAATATACGATAGTAAGTCAGACCCCAACTTCCACGTCGGACTATATTTGAACTCAATGGCATTATATAATGGGAACGAGCCGTTGCTCTGCAAAATGTTCCCCTCATCTTTCGAGGAGATTGCATCAGATTGGTTCCACAAACTACCAAAAAGAAGTGTAAAGACTTGGGAAGGCCTGGCCGAGATGTTTGTGGCCAGGTTCGTGACAAACAAACTATAGCCATTAAGGGTTAACGCATTGATGGCTCTGAAGATCGGTAAGGATGAAGGCCTCAGGGCCTATGCAAAAAGAGACTATGAGGTATTCAACCGAATACCAGAGTGTAATCAAGAAGTGGCGGTCATGTCATTCAAGAACGGCTTAAAAGACAACTGCCCACCACGGAAATCTTTAGCAAAAACTTTGCCAAAAAACATGGAAGAGCTCATGGCGAGAATCGAGAAGTATGCCAGAGCCGAGGAAGACACGTCGGGGAATAAAGAGATAAAGCAAGAGAAAGGAAATGGCTCGCCGAAGCGAGGTCGAGGTAACAACGGATCGAATAAGCATGAAGCAGAACTGCAGGCTGCACAGGCAGTAACGACTGTGTTCCGAACCCCAATTCAGAAAGTCCTGGAACAAATTCGGAACCAACCCTATTTCAGAGCACCAGCAAGGGCACCAGGGGAATTCATGGGGAGGAACGTTGGCAGGCGTTGTGCCTGCCACAATGAAGAAGGGCACACAACTTAGGGTTGTAGAGCCCTGAAAGCACACTTGGAAGACTTGGTAAGGCAAGGCCATCTGAGAGATCTGGTCGACGAGGCCAGAACAACAGAAGAACAGGCAAGATTGCCTCAAGCACCAGCAGCTCCGCCTCCCCCAGTACAGCAACCTCAGGCAGGAGGACCTCGGGTAGTCAATGTGATTCACTCAAAGGTCAACGAGAACGAAATCAGAGGGGAGACCCAGAAGGTAAAACACCTACAACATGTCTATCAAATCGGGGAGAAAAGACATCGGGCGGAAGAATGCCAGGGACCAACGATAACCTTTACTGAAGCCGACCTAGAGATGGTCCAGCATCCGCATAATGATGCCTTGGTAGTATCCCTCCAGGTTGGGGAGTGCCAAGTGAAACGCATCCTGATTGACCAAGGCAGCTCTTCTGACATCATGTATGTCCGATGTTACAAGGAGCTCGGCCTTCACCCGGACGATATGGAACAATCCAATGGCCCAATGGTTGGGTTCAATGGAACGCCGACATGGCCACTGGGAGCAGTAAACTTGGAGGTGTAGGCTGGCACCAGGAAAATCAAGACAGAGTTCACCATCATTGACACATCCTCCCCTTACAATATCATCTTGGGAAGGCCATGGTTGCATGCAATGGGGGCAGTTCCCTCAACATTGCATCAACTATTGCGATTCCCAACAGAACATGGGATAGAGGAAGTCAGGGGCGATCAACTGCAGGCGAAGAATTGCTCCATGGCAGCAATGAAGTCTACCTGCATCATACGAGAGCCAGAAAAGGCAGAAATTGAAGATAAGGACATAGAAGTCCTAGAAGACGTCGGCAAGGAGCCAGCCGAGAAGAGCGAAGAGGCACTGAAGAAAATCCTCGTCCAGGATGGGGATGAAGAACGTTTCTTTCTTGTCGGCTCGGGGCTAGCCGAAGAAGAGGAAAGAGAGTTGGAAGCTTTTTTTAGAGCAAATATTGAGGTGTTTGCTTGGACACCTTACGAAATGCCTGGCATTGACCCTGAGGTCACTTGCCACAAACTGAATGTTGACAGGTCGGCCAAGCCTGTAATTCAACGAGCTAGAAGACCGACGTTGATGCACGTCGAAGTAGTAGAGGAAGAAGTAGACAGACTTCTGGAGGCTAAGGCCATTAGAGAAGTTCACTACCCGACATGGCTATCCAATACAGTGGTGGTAAAGAAGAAGAACGGTAAATGGAGGGTCTGCGTAGACTTTACCAGTCTAAACAAAGCCTGTCCCAAAGACAGTTTCCCTCTACCCAAAATTGACCTGCTAGTGGATGCCACTTCGAGACATGGAATGATGAGCTTCCTGGATGCCTATAGGGGGTATCACCAGATAGCTATGGACCCTGCAGATGAAGAGAAGACTGCATTTATCACCCCCAAAGGGCTATACTGCTACAGAGTAATGCCCTTCGGGTTAAAAAACGCAGGAGCCACTTACCACAGATTGGTTACCAAAATGTTCAAGCACCTGATTGGCCGAACAGTAGAAGTCTACATCGACGACATGGTCGTTAAGACCAAGGAGCCTGAGGGACGTCTCGCCGATCTAAAAGCAGTCTTCGAAATCCTTAAGACATATCAGCTCCGACTCAATGCATCGAAGTGTGCATTTGGAGTTGGATCTGGTAAGTTTTTAGGATACTTGGTGACAAGGAGGGGCAATGAGGCCAGCCCAGATCAGATCAAGGCCATTTTAGAGTTGAAGAGCCCGACGTCGGCAAAACAGGTGCAGATGCTAACTGGAAGGGCCACAGCCCTGAACAGGTTCATAAGCAGAAGCTCAGACAAGTGCAAACCTTTCTTCAAATTAGTGAAGAAAGCCACAGACTTTCTTTGGACAGAGAAGTGCGAAGAAGCATTAGCCGATCTGAAGAAGTACCTGACCACAGCTCCAGTTCTTTCGAATCCAGAACCTGGGGAGGAGCTGTTCCTGTACTTGGCAGTTTCAGAACATGCGATAAGTGTAGTATTAATCCGAGAAAAAAAAGGGGAGCAAAGGGCTGTTTACTATGTAAGTAAAACCCTAGCCGACGCAGAAACGAGGTATCTACCGTTAGAAAAATTGGCACTAGCCTTAGTAATGGCTTCAAAGAAGTTGAACCATTACTTCCAGGCCCATAAAATTGCGGTACTGACAGAACATCCATTGAAGTCCCTATTACAGCAGGGAGACTTAACATGAAGAATAGCCAGATGGGCAGTCGCCCTAGGCCAGTATGATCTGGAGTACAGGCCTAGAACTGCAATCAAAGGCCAGGTTTTGGCCGACTTCGTGGCCGAGTTCACGCCAGAGTCCACCGAACATCGGGCTCCATTGAGCCAAGACAAACAATGTCCAAACAAGCAAGGAGAAGCCCAGCCAAAGACAAAAGAACAAAGGAAAGAAGAGAAACTCAGACCCTGCAGCATTTACATCGGCGACTCCTTTCAACTGTTCGTTGATGGGAGTTCAAACCGACAAGGAGCGGGGGCAAGAGTAGTACTGATATCTCCAGATGGAGAAATATTGGAACAGTCCATTCAATTGGGATTCAAAGCCTTAAACAATAAGGCAGAATATGAAGCATTGATTGCAGGACTGAAACTGGCAACAGCAGTACAAGCAGATGAGGTAATAGTTTTTTGTGACTCACAATTAATAGTTAACCAAACAACGGGCGAGTTTGCAACCCGAGATGAAAGAATGTCGGCCTACGCAAAGGAGGTCATCAGACTGGCAGCCTTATTCCAGAACTGCAGACTACTTCAAGTCAGCCGAGATGATAACAACCATGCCGATGCATTGGCTAACCTAGCTAGTGCAATATAACCAGGAAAAGCAAGGACAATAATGATTGAATACTTGTCGGGCCTGAGCATTGAACCAGTAACCATAGAGCATGAAGCAATGTGCGTAGACATGAGACCAAACTGGATGGACGCAATTGTTGCATTCCTAAAAGAAGGACAGCTGCCAGATGACCGAAAAGAGGCACACAAGATCAGATTGAAGTCGGCAAGATTCAGTCTAACAATAGAAGGACATCTCTATAGAAGGTCCTTCATTAGACCCCTTTTAAGGTGCATACACCCTCTGTAGGTTGAAGATTTTTTATATGAAATCTATGAAGGAATTTGTGGAAGCCACGCTGGGGCCAGATCACTAGCTCACACGGCCATTACCCAGGGGTATTGGTGGCCCTACATGCAAAAAGATGCAGAAGCCTACGTGAAGAAGTGTGAACAATGCCAAAGGTTTGCACCTTTGATACACCAGCCAGCTGCTGACTTGAACCCTGTATCCAGTCCTTGGCCATTTGCCCAATGGGGGATGGATCTCGTTGGGCAATTGCCCCAAGCATCTGGGCAAAGGAAGTTCCTGCTGGTAGCAACGGATTACTTCACAAAGTGGATAGAAACAGAACCTCTTGCCAAGATCCGAGATGTGGATGTCAAGAACTTCTTATGGAGAAACATCATCACCAGATTTGGGATTCCAAGAGCAATTATTGCAGACAATGGAACTCAATTTGACAGTAAGCTGATCAAAAACTTCTATGCAAAGTTCAAGATCAAGAACTATTTTTTAACTCCAAGCTTTCCACAAAGCAATGGACAAGCAGAAGCATCCAACAAAGTAATTCTGGATGGGATAAAGAAAAGGCTACAGGCAGCCAAAGGGAAGTGGGTAGACAAATTGCCCAATGTACTCTGGGCATATCGGACTACCCCGAGAAGATCAACAGGGGAATCCCCCTTTGCCATGGCTTATGGCACAGAAGCAGTCATCTCATTGGAGGTCGGCATCCCAGGGATCAGAACCTAGGGAGTTGAGAACGGGACTAATGATGTACTCTTAACCTGAGATCTGGATCTTATAGAAGAAAGAAGAGAGAAAACTGCAGTACAGCTTGCAGCATACCAGCAACAGCTTGCCAGAGCTTACAACAAGAAAGTTAATCCAAGGGAATTTCAGGTCGGCAACCTAGTCCTGAGAAAAGTCGTCAGCAACAAGAAGGATCCCAAGGAGGGCAAGCTTGGCCCAAACTAGGAAGGACCCTACAGAATCACTTCGGTATTGGGAAATGGGGCATATCGGCTTGAGGATAATGAGGGCAAAACATTGCCAAGACCCTGGAACACTTGTAATCTGAAATTTTTCTATCATTAGATGTTACTTGTTTTTTTTATTTTTTACCAACGACATTAATAAAATCTTAGCAGAATTCTTCAACACTTATGACTGATAAAAATGCATAATGTGGTTTCTGGAAGACATGAATAATGAAAACCCAAGTGGAACTCAGGTTCACATTAGGGGGCAGAGAGAAGATAGAGTTGTTTAACACTTGTTGAAATTTGTAGCAATTTACAAGTTGAAGTTAAACCAAGATCATTGTTTAACACTTGTTGAAATTTGTAGCAATTTACAAGTTGAAGTTAAACCGAGATCATTGTTTAACACTAGTTGAAATTTGTAGCAATTTACAAGTTGAAGTTAAACCGATGTTATATTTAACACTTGTTGAAATTTGTAGCAATTTACAAGTTGAAGTTAAACCGAGATCATTGTTTAACACTTGTTGAAATTTGTAGCAATTTACAAGTTAAAGTTAAGCCGAGATCATTGTTTAACACTTGTTGAAATTTGTAGCAATTTACAAGTTAAAATTAAACCGAGATCATTGTTTAAAACACTTGTTGAAATTTGTAGCAATTTACAAGTTACCCCGAGATCATTGTTAACCAAGGTAAGTCACCCCGAGAAGGTTACACAAAAAAGGGAGAGTATATTAAAGACATGCAGAATATTCTAAGTATAGAATCATGCAAAAGCAATAAAGAGAAGATAAAGATTCAAGCATTCAGGGAAAGCAGATGCATTCATATACAAAAAAAGGGCACATCAGCCATATAAAAAGCTTACATTGTTTCAAAGTACAAAGGTACAAAAGTACAAAAAGACAAAAGAAGAAAAAACATCAAAACTAAGATTCCTCAGCATCGGCAACAGGATCAGGCTGGACCTCGGAAGACTGTTGAGAAGCCACCTCGGCTGCCTTTTCCGCAGCAAGCTTGGCATCGATTTGGGCAAGGGTTTCATC
Organism: Camellia granthamiana; assembly: GCA_036172215.1. NCBI lineage: Eukaryota > Viridiplantae > Streptophyta > Magnoliopsida > Ericales > Theaceae > Camellia > Camellia granthamiana. Next base: position 75,524,009 of record CM069916.1, read on the forward strand.
AATACTTTTGTCGGCTAGAGGGACGTCGGATGATACCTGCTCAAGGGCAGCTTCCTTGGGAACCTCCTCAACCTCCTCGTCTTGAGTCAAGTCAAGGACTTGCTCATTTTGAGAAGGGGACTTGGCCCCAGCAGCCTCCTTGGATTTCCTCACCAAGGCCTCATCCTCATCTTGATCCTCAGATTCAGAATCATCATCAGATTGAGCTGGAGGCGGCGGCGGAGGGAATGGAAGAGGAATAGCGTCGGCACTCCGAAGAGGCGAGTCCTCAGGGACGTTGAGCTTTTTCAGAAGGGACATCCAACCAAGGGAGAAACCCCTATTGCATGCCTGCTTCACTTGTTGCTCATAGGCCTTCGTGACATCGGCCATGTCCTGAGCATATGCCTTCTCGTCAACATCCTTGATTTCGGCCACTTTGGTGGCCAAGGCATCTTGGAGCTCCTTCTGGGCCTGGGCCACCTTGTCCTCGGCCTCTTTCAGCTGGGCCTGAAGGAACTTTGTTTATTGCCTCAGCGGCACTGACTTTTTCCTCGGCTTCGTCCTTTTCCTTGATGGCGACCTCAGCCTGATCCTCCAGCATCTTCATTTTTTATTACAAGTTTTTGTTGGTTTTCTGAAGAGTAGAGACCTCCCTCTTCTTCTCGGCAAGCTTCTCACGATTCTCTAAAAGATTGCATCGAGAAAGAATGGGCATGCTGAATGGCCTGCAAAGTAAACAAGAAGTATTAGAAAATATTCTAAGTGTGAAATAAAGAGCAGGAAAGAGAAAGTACCGAGCAAAAACATTTACCTGAACAGAGTGCTGAAGTATTAAAGCATAGTTCTCATACTCACTGTACTCGGCGTTCCGCTCCAGATCGCCTGGAAGAAGCAGAACGGTACTGAGTGCAACACCGACGTTTATATCATCGGCGCTGTCACTTGCCATGACAGGCTTGTCTTTCAAAGTAATTGTGGGGGCCCAGGGAGCATCAGGCTTTTTGACCCCGAGGTCGTGGCAGAAGATGACCTCGGCCTTTTTGACTTTGTAGATTCAGATGGAAGTGTCTCAGCAGACCTCTTCGCAGGGACAGAGGCAGTCTTTTCACTTGGAGCTAGTTTGGAAATGGGCAAGGTATCCTCAGAGTCGACCTGAGCTACCTTTGCCTTGGGCTGGGCCCTTTTTTACTCGTTTTGGCTTTGGTGGAAGTTGGGTTTGTGTTGGTTGAGCTTCAACATTAGAAGAAGGCTGGCTAAGAGGTCTTTTGCAACTGGTTTTGGGCGGCCCATCTCGGCAGTAAGGACAAGTCGTCGCCAACGTTTTCTCTGGAATATCGGAATCAGGTATTGAGCCGAGGTTGTTGGCTGATTAGCTGGATCAGATGTTGATCCTTGATCTGTTCTAGATGTAGACGCAGTTTGTGGAGTTGAGGGCAGAGGGAGGAGATAAGCTCTTCTTCTTTTTCCTCCTGGGAACGTCGGGAAGAGCTGATTTGTATGTTGGAATGAAATTAAGAAGCAGAGAGGCGCCTTCCGTTTATGGACTGGCAGGTCTAAGAGTTTCTTCAAATCCTTGCTGGAAATGAAGGATTGGCAAAAGTTCTTCGGTGGCTGACGGAGAGCTGCAGAGGAAAACAGACATTAGAAACAGGTAAAGTATTAAGGATTTGAAAAGAAACAACCAAGTATTAACGCTGGGCTCTTACCCTTGCCCTCTAAAATTGATCGAGAAAGAGGGTAGAGATGGTGGTCCTCGTCTGGAGCGAACTCCCAATTTCCTGAGGTAATGAAGTAATCATCTCCAGCCCCCTTGTTGGAGTCTGTGAGGTCGGCTATGATTTTGAACTCTGTGGACCTCGACTTAAGGTAATAAATGTAGCCTTTTTCTTTCAGATTAAGGCGCACATGGTATAACAGTATTGAATATCGGCTAAGGGTGATCCTAACGTTTTCCTGTTTAGCTAAAGCTATGATACCATTGATCACTCAATAAGAGTTGATGGCAAGTTGCATAGGGTTCAACTTATAATAGTGGAGAATCTAAAAAAAAGGATATTTAGTGGAAGCCGAAGTCCACACTCAATAAAGGCGACTACAGGAAAAGGCATGGAGTCATCAGTAGACATGATAGAGTCATCATCCCCAGCCAACCTCAGATAGACGTCGGCTGGGATTTCAAACTCTTGTCTAAAGTATTCTAGTTTGGATGGGGGTGTTTACCCTATGTTTCCACATACCCATGGTATCAGCTTAATCAAGAAGGTTGGGTTTCAGAAAAAAGTTTTGAGAGGGTTGTTGGGACCTCGGCAAGCACTTAGGAAAGTGCAGGTTTCAGTTTTTTCCTAAGTTGTGGGTTCTACAAACAAATCCCAAACCTAAGTCTATGGAAACAAAGATTGAAAGCACAAATCTGGAAAAGACACAAAAAACAAAAAACAAGAACGAGTTTTAGAGTCAAGAACAAAGGTGGGCTATTAAGAGCATAGAAAGTACAAGGGGTACAAGGGCAAGAACAGTGAGAAAAATGCAAGAAAGAGGTGAACAGTACACATTCAAAACATGGGCAAGAGCAAAGCCATTGAATAAATGCATTCAGATATATGATTCGCAAAATCAAATGTTGAAAAGAGCAGTAATGGCAACAAATGATGAAGAGCATCAAGGAATTGAAAAACAAAAGGAACAATGGCTTACCAGAAAACGTGAAGCCGGTAAGAGGATCGCCGAAGTCAGGTGACGGTTACAGAAGTAACAGAACGGCAAGAGCTTCACCAGAATGAAGGGAGGTAGGCAGTTGCAGAGCTCGAAGCTGGAACAATGGCGGATTTAGGAAGAAAGACAAGAGAGAGAGAACTCGATAGTTCAAAGTGAAGAGACGAAAAAGAAGGAAAAGTTTTGATTAAACTTGAAACGGCGGCAAAAATCATTAATGAAAACCTAGAAGAACGTATACGTCAGACGGCGCACGTGAGAAATAAGACGGCTTGCAGACGCGTGTCTGGTACGATCCAGTAAGAAAAAGACGCGTGGCTGGAAACGGTTGAATTATTATGAGCAAACAGCTCATACGCATGAAGGAGCTCTTGAGTTCTTGATCTTTTAGAAGACATGTCGGCCTATGATGATGATCTCGGCTGAGATACTTTAAGCCGACGTACTGGAAGGAAGTATCGATGTAGGTTCCATCACCTCAGAATGCCGAGGTAATAGAACCTAGGGGGCAGTTGTAAGGTTATATTTTCCAAGTACCAACACGTGGCAAGGTGACGCCGACGTGTCAGCCGAGGTGCCACATGTCCTGGTCATTGTACCGAGGTGATCTCGGTGTTGCCGATGTTATCTCCGAAGATGTCGAAATCCGAGATAGCGGATAAGGGACCAAGAGTCCTAGCATGAAGAAAGACTTCAAGATGGATAAGGATAGTATTCTTAGAGAGTCTATCCTTATCTCTTGTAGAGTCCAAAGTAAGCACTGAATGGGAGTCCATAGAAGTCATGCTTCTAGTGGAACTAGGATTGAGTAAACTATAAAAATAGAGGCACCCCCGTGGGTCTAAGGTACGCAATTTATGCTTTGAGCAGTGAATTTAGCACTTGATTATCTCTGAGATATACTGACCTTGATCATCGGAGTGCCCCCGGGTGGACGAACCACCGCCGGAATCTTCTCTTTCTGTTGCAGGTTAGCCAGGTGTCATCTATTCTGCCGGTGCTCTCTAGCTGATTACTAAACGGGCAGTGTGGTCGGAAAATCACTCACACATATAGATATATATATATTATATGTATATATATATGAACTTCCTATTTTGCAATGAAGAAATAGACTAATTAGAATAGTAAGTTCTACAATTGCTTTTGTGTTCTTATATATAAATGGGCCTAAGCCTCATCCACCCCCACTATAAACTCTTGTTTTAACAATGAACCAATATATATATAATGTAATATATATCTATACTATTATTAAGTGAAGGCCTAAATTAGTTTAGTGAAGCATTTTTCTCCTCATGCCACATGGCAATTTTATATATGCTAAAATAAATATTATATATATATATATTATTATACACAGCGTAATCAAGTTTGAACCTAAGACTTTGGGTTTCATTAATAACATACTTATCACTTAAGGAACATATATATTATGATATTAAATTTTTTATTATTTATTTTTATTATTAGTTATCTGAATTGCACACATAGCGTGTGTCGCCCGCTAATATATATATATATATACATATGAACTTCATATTCTACAATGGAAAAAGAGACTAATTAGAATAGTAAGCTTTACTGTTGCTTTTGTGTTCTTATTATATAAATGTAACTGTGACTCTTGTTTAAATATCGAACATCACCCCATATTTATCCAATGACAATCACTATCACTCATGAAAACTTACCAACTCGAACAATAACAACAGATTTGAGATCAGAGATCGAGGCGGTGACCATATCAAAGAGAGAAAATCGGAGATCGTAGATCTATTTCAAATTTGAGATCGTTGACAGTTAAGATAGCCACAGTGACGTTGGAGGGGAAGGACGGTAATGGTGGTGTCGGAGATAAAGAGAAAGAGAGAGAAGAGAGTGGTAGCTAAGACGACGACGGTGATAGTGGTATTGAAGATGAAGAGAGAGAAAGAAGAGACATAGGGTTTGATTTTCTAAAGAGAGAGGTAAGATTTGATTTTCTTTTTCCACCATATAACCTAAATATATATACATGGGTAATTTGGTCGTTTTATAGGAGCTTGTCTTTATATTTTAAAGTAGACTTTTAGGCAAAAAAAATTCAAAATTAGATTTATGAACCGAGTGTCCAAATCTAAATATATTGAATTAGATGGAACATTAGAAAACTTTATGAACTTATTGGACTGTAAGTCTACTAAATAAGATTTATAAATAAATCTCTCATTAAACTATGACATGTATTTCTTATTAAGAATTTAAACACATTTAATTACATAACAAAAAACAAAAAACAAAAAAGCATGTTAGTCTCATGAAAATAGTTAAAATTTAATTCATTCTAAAATTATTTTTTTATTGCTTTTTTATGTCTGTGCATAGTACAGGTATGATGTTAATATATATTTATAAGCAAGAACTACAAAAATGGAAGGTGCGGAGGCCATAAGCTTTTGTTTCATACAATACGCAAACATCTCGAGAACATTAGACATTCCTACTGATTTTATTGGTTTTTTCATTAAAACTTTGATGTAAGTTACCTCTGCAAGTTTCTTTTTCATGGTAAACTATGTACAATACTGTGAAATGTCAAAGCCATGAATGAGAAACTCTCAAGGTCGGTCAAAATGGTGGTACCACTGAACATTTTAAAAATATGCTTTCTGTCATTATGAATTGAACTTATCCTAAAATATAGATTAGGATCAAGTGATTGCATTATGATTTCACAGTCATACTTTATTTTTTTAGCAACAGAATTTGACTTGGCTAAGTAATCAGTGAATTGACATGCCACTACAAATTTCATGTGGTTTATATTATATTGTATCACATTGAACATGCTAATTACATGCTGCTTAATGAGATGTATCACCTAAATACAGATTTTAATTGGGAGGTTGATCCTATTTTATGGTACAAATACCAAGTCTAGTGATGTACAAGTGTATAATCAATGTTTATGGTAAACTATCTTAAAATTGTTTACTTGATACATGTGAGAACCCACTAACATGTTGACACCTTAATTTTTTAAAGGATGCGATTGAAATATAGGTTTTTTTTTTTATATATATTTATTATATGTCATATATAAGATAAACTACACTTTGCTCCATTTATGTTGGTCATTTTTTCACTTTAGCCCTTGAAAATTTATTTTTTTCTATTTTGGTCATTCGTGTTTCAATTTTCTTCCAATTTACTTTTTAAGCTAACTTCTCTTTGAAATAAGATAGAAAATGTCATATTAACTGTCACATAATATAAAAGAAAATATATTATTATATTGGATTTGAGTTTGTGTGAATTATATATAATAAAATATTTTTATGTCACATCACTATCAATGTGTCATTTTTCATCTAATTTTGGACATAAGTTAACTTTTAAAATAAATTGAGAGAAACTTGAAATATGAAGGTAGCATTTGATAACGTTACGTTTTGATTTATGTTTATAAAAATTTTATAAATTGATTTTTGTTTATTTTTAGAAAAACATAAATTACAAACGCGTTTGATTTGAACAAAATGTTTGAAAATTTTAAAAACATAAATTAAAAAATATGTTTACTCAAGCCTAAAATATTTATATCTATTTTTTATAATTCATGACAATGGAATCATACACATTATAATTGAAAAAAATTAATCAAAAAAAATAATTGGGAAAAAAATTAATTGGAAAAAAAATAATTGAAAAAAAATAATTGATAAAAAATATTTTTAAAAAAATAATTGTAAAAAAATTAATTGAAAAAAAAATTGTTAGTCAAATTTTTAAATTTCTGTTTAAAAACCAACGTAAACTCATTTTTGAGTTTACGTTTTTTCCTCAAATTTATAAACTGAGAAATAATTTATAAACCAAAAAAATTATCAAATAAGTTTTTTATGACAGTTTTTTAAATTTTTGTAAATATAAACTGAAAACGAAATGGTTACCGAACAGGCCCCGAAGTGTGTCAAAATGGGAAGGGAAAAAAAAAACCTAAATTTTAAAGGCCAAATTGAAAAAATGACGAAACATGAAGGATGAAGTGTAATTTACCCATCATATATAAGAATAAACTATTATTATATGTCACATATATGAATATTTAATTCAAAAATTAATAACCAAATGTAATAGAAGACAAATTTCAAAAGTCTAAAAGAAAAGGATAAGTGCAAATTTAAATTATTAATTTTTTATCATTAAATTTGAAGTTACGTTATTTAGATTTATAATGTGCTTCATATGTGTGTAACATGATATTATACACTCATATCGAAAGAGTTGGATGAGTGTTGTGTTGGGTTAGTGGCTACTTTCTAACATGAGAGATAAAACTTGAGATCACTTGTTCCTTGGACTCTTGTTGGGTAGTTGTTAATTTTTTATTGTTGGTTTTGATAATGTTTAAGATATTGTTAAATAAATTATAAATTTTTAATATATAATTATTTTACACAAAATATTAAAATTGATGTTATTGTAGTGTACCAATATGAATTAGGGCTAGTTTGGCATGTACTAAAAAAGTCAAAAAGTCACTATCTTATTTAAGTCACATCATCTTATTTAAATCACATCACCTCTCTAACACATCACATCAAACCCAACCAAACCCAACCCAAACCCACCAATAAGTCAAAAAGTGCACTTTTTTAGGATATCCCAAACCAACCCTTAATTGAGTCTTTGAACATCTTGCATAGGGTACTGTTATGGTGTGCAACTTACGCCTTACACTTACGCCTTTCTGTTTGCAGTCCTGCTTTTTGTTTTCACCTTCCACTTACACTTTTTGTGTAAGTGCACATGGTGTGCAACCTAATCATTGTTAAGGGGTACTGTTATGGTGTGCAACTTACGCCTTACACTTACGCCTTTCTGTGTTCAGTCCTACTTTTTGTTTTCATCTTCCACTTACACTTTTTGTGTAAATGACACATTATATGTAACTTTAAAAATTGCACACTTAAGAAAAGTCCTGTTGTTAATGATAAAGAGGAACAAGGGCAACAAGCCCATGTGGTGGTGGGTCATTTCTTTCTTTTACTTTTTCCATCTTTTATGAGATTGTTTGGCTTTATGCTTAGGGTACTGTTATGGTGTGCAACTTACGCCTTACACTTACGCCTTTCTGTGTTCAGTCCTGCTTTTTGTTTTCACCTTCCACTTACACTTTTTGTGTAAGTGACACATGGTGTGCAACCTTGAGGGTTGCACACTTAAGAAAAGTCCTTATGCTTATATAATATCTTCAAGTTGGATAACAATGACATCATTTTACAGTCCTTTACATGTGCGTGATTTTAATAGATTTTTTCACTTTATTGTTTGAAAAAACTATTTCCATCATTTTACAGTCCTTTCCATGTGTAGTTTTGAATTGACGAACGTGATTTTAATAGATTTTTTCACTATTTAGATTAAGTTTGGAAAGCCTCAAAAAAGTTAAAAAATTAAAAAGTTATTAAAAAAATTAAAAAGTTATCACTATTTATCAAAAGTCAACAATTACGGTTGCACAACTCCCAATACTAATTTTTCCCTACACATTAATTTATACAATTTTTTAATACACATTTTTCTATAAAAAGTCAAAAAATTAACCCAAACATTCATATTTTCAACTTCAATTTTTTAATTTAAAAAGATAAAAAATACACTTATGTAAGACACCCCAAACAACTCGTTATTTTTTGAAAAAATTATTTCCAGGTGAATTCCAAACAATTTCTTTTACTACTCATGGTTGAAAATTCTACGACAAGTCAGTGTCTAACTTTTTCAAAACAGTTGTGATAGGGGCTCAGGACCCTACACCCCCACGCACAATTGGTGAGAGAGGGAGGGAAAGAGAGAGTAAAACAAAAAATAAATAAATAAATAAATAATGAGTGATTATAAATTAATTGAAAGTTTTGAGAGTTATAGGGCTTGTTTGGTTTATGTTTGTAGAGTAATTTTTGAGATAAAAAATACGAAAACTTATTTGGTTTGTTTTTTTCAGAAATGATTTTGGAAAATTATTTTGGGGAGATAGTTTTAAAAAAAGTGATTGATTTGATATATATGAAAGAGAGTGTGATTTTGAAAAGAAGCAAACCAAACAAAATTTTGAGATTTTTTTGGAAAAAATTTGTTTAGTTTGATTACGCTTAAAAATTTATTTGTAGAGAATTTTTCCTAAAATTTTTTCCCAAAAACAAACCAAACAAGCCCATAAATTTTGGGAGTCTTAACTATTATTCTTTTGAAAATAGTTATGATAGGACCCTGAGGAAGCCACACCCCTACACACATTTGTGAGGGAGAGAGGGGAGAGAGGAAAATAAAAAACTAAATAAATAATGATTAGTCATAAATTAATTAAGTATTGTGGGAGTCAAATTTTTGAGGTCCCAACACCCCCACACCCCATACACATTTGTGAGAGAGGGGGGAGAGAGAGAAGAAAACAAAATAAATAAATAATGAGAGGTCATAAATCAATTGGGGTTGTGAGGGTCATAAATTTTGGGAGTCCCAATTATTGTTCTTTTGAAAACAACTGTGATAGAGACCCCAGGACTCCTACACCATCACACACATTTGTGAGAGAGAGAGGGGGAAGAGAGTGAGAGGAAAACAAATGCTTGATAGTCCGAATTTTTATGGTCCGAATGACTCGAATGTCTCAAAACGACGTCGTTTTGAGACATTCGAGCCATTCCGGCCACACAAATTCAAGCTACCAAACATTTTTCATAAATAAATAATGAGTAGTCATAAATCAATTAGGGGTTGTGGAGGACATAAATTTTGAGGGTCCCAAGTATTATTCTTTTGAAATTAGTGGTGATAGAGACTCCCAAGACCCCTACACCCCCACACATTTTGAGAGAGAGAGAGAGAGAGAGGAAAAAAAATATAAAAAATAAAATAAAAATAATGAATGGTCACAAATCAATTGGGGGATGTGACAGTCACAAATTTTGAGAGTCTCAAGTATTACTCATTTGAAATATTTGATTCATGTGCTAAAATTTCTTTTTTAAAGTGAAGCACCTGACACTTCTGTCTTCCGCCGTTAGAAGCGTCTATCTCCGCATGCAAATTACTTTTGGCTTATAATTTGAAAGAGAAAAAGTTGTAGTAGCGTGCCCGTCTCCACGTGATTCGAGTTGCAAAAGTCAAAAGAGGAACGTCTCCCTCTTTTAACGGATATATTTCTGAGCTATAAAATAAGTATTTTGCTTAGAGAAAAATAACGAATTTAAAAAGAAAAAATTCTACACATACAAGCTTTGTTCTTTCATCGTTCTTCTACTACACTCTCAGCACCTTCATTTTCAGATCTGAAATTTTCAAAGTGATATTATTTATTCTCTTTATTCTTTCACTTTCATATCTATTTTATAGAAAGATAGAAATTGTTGTAAAAGAATGTTGAAATACCTCTTATCCTTATTGAGTGATTTGTGAGAGAAAATCTGTAAAAGTGAGGCATTTATTGTTGAGTAAGGCTCAACAAATAAGAGTAAGACCTATAAAATCCACAAGCTTGGTGAAGCCTTGGTGATATATTGATTTGTTTGATAGTGAAGAAATTCTCGAGGAGGATCCTTGAGGAGTAGACGTAGGCTCGGCAAGCTGAACCACTATAAATCTCTGTGTTTGATTTTCTTTCCCAATCTCTTTTACTTTTGTTGTTGTTATTAATTACTTGCTGAAATTCAATTATTTAAATTGATATAAAAAATATTGTGTATTTATTTTTAATAACCCAATTCACTCCTCCTTAGATTATCTACCTGGGATAACAAATTCATGTACTTCATCATTCAAAAGTAATTCCATGCAATCTATTGTTTAGTAGCATGCCTAAATCATGGTTTATGACTATTATATAAACCCACAAGAGTTTCCTATTTCCCTTGTGCAAACACAACAAAAGAGTTTTTTGATTCTTGATCTGGTAATTCCTAGACCAACCCATGGATCCCTCTAAGCAATTGGTCCATGAAAAGAAACCGAAATGGGAAGGAAAGGCTTGTGCAGAGCTACAAGGTAGCAAAGCAGAACAAGTATGGCCTCTCTTGGAAGATTTCTTTGGCCTAAACAAGTGGTTTCCAACTCTCACCACCTGCTTGCCTATTGAAGGCATCTCTGGCCAACCGGGCTGCGTGCGCTATTGTTCTGGCTTTAGAACACCAGTCAACAGTGGTGATGAGATTGTGAATTGGACTAAGCAGAAACTCCTATCCATCGATCCAAAAAATATGACTTTTAGCTATTCCATTGTAGATGGAAATGTTGGGTTCAACTCTTATGTGTCCACAGTTAAAGTGGTGCCCCGGGGGGAGCAGGGGTGTAACATTGAGTGGCGCTATGAGGTTGAGCCAGTACAAGGGTGGCAACCACAGGATTTGGATTGTTTTATTGGGTCAGGTTTGCAAGTCATGGCTCAAAGAATGGAGGAAGCTATTCTTGCTACTATTGAAAGTAATTGATGCCATTGTTAATGTTCTTGTTTCTCATATTTGGTGGTTGTTGTACTAGTTTTTGTTATGTTCATCAGTGAGTCTTGCAAGCAGGTTTTGCTCTCTCAAAGTGGCATATACTCAAGGCTATTCATTTAAACACCACCTTTTTTTTTCTTTTTTTTTTTAAATTAGATATATTTTAGTAAGTTTTCTAGTTGTGTATTTCTGTTTCATGATCTTGGTACGGAGATCTAATGATGGAGGTTTATATGTTATTTTCGAATGTGTAATCCTAAAGTCATTTTACTTTAATTTTTTAATCATCGGATTACCTTTTTTATTTTTTTTTGTTGATTTGTCAAGTTGGTACGATTATGGCAACAAATAGTATAGTAGACAACACTTGCTTCCAAAATCCAGTTCGTAGATCTTAATCACCCAATTTGCTTATTTTGATCTTTCCATACCTAACTCACTTTCTGCTCACAATCTCTTTTTGTACCAAAACTAAAAAACAATCTCAAAATAAAAATATGTAAAGAACACAGAAACTAAACATAGAATTGCACATAGAAAATACATAGATGTACAGGATTTTACAATACCATAATTGGACCCCAATCTTGTAAACTTTTATCCATCCATATATTTTGTGTGTTTGGCTCTATGTTTGGTTTATGTGTTTCTAAACTTTTTTAAATAAAAATCAAAATACTTGAAAGACTACTCTGTGTGTAAACATGACTTATGTTGAATAAGGGCATAAAATTTCTAACCAATGGGGCTAGGTCAAATAGCTAGGACTCCTACACCTCACTCTAGGAGGTTAGTGGATGAAGTATTCTTTTGTTACTTACACTGAAAAAGATTCATTTAATGTTATTTTGTCTATGATTTAAGAAGTTTAAATAAGAAGATTGTTGAAAATGAATAATAAACATTGATAAGTGTAGATTCAATGCATGAGTTTGAATTGGGAATTCATTTTGCTTTCATAATTGTTGTCTGTGTTGTTATATTCAGTGATTCTTTGGCACATTTGTTTTTTTTATTTTATTATCAGCAAATAAAAGATACTTTGGCACATTTTATATAACAAAATCAGTGCCTATGAGTATGAATTGGGAAATCCCTTTTGTGTATTGAACCTGTTCATCTCAGATTCATTCTCCCAATCCCTATTAAAAAGTTACCCAATTAAGTGTTGGGGGGGGGGGGGGGGGGAGTAAACTATAAACATTACCAAACGGACTGTTGCGCGGTAAACTGTAATCGTTTACCAAATGGCAATTGTGTATTACTATTTTCTCTTGCAGTTGTTTGCTTTGCACTATCCTTCTTGTTTTAGCGCCTTCCCTGGTCGGCCAATTTGTAGATGCTACAAAAGAAAAATGCCAAAACCCCTCTACAATCACAACGATTCCCATGCTAGTTTCAAAAGATGCTCTCTTTGCCTGTGGACAAATGAGGATGTTTTGGTAACTCAGTGCTCATGTTGTTCTATAACTAGAAGAACCTGGGCAACAAATAGCTTACTTACATTCATTCATGGCCACTGAAGTTGAAAAGAAGTGGGAGGGCAGGGTTAGTGCCAAGCTAATAGGTTTCAAGGCAGACCAAATATGGCCTTTCTTGGAGGATTTCTTCAACCTCCACAAGTGGGTCTCAGTGGTAGACACTTGTTATGGAGTTGAAGGCACTTCAGGTGAACCAGGTTGCATCCGGTACTGTGCTTCCACATCCAATACTGGTTCGGGAGAAACAGTTACAAAATGGGCTTTGGAGAAGTTGGTAGCTATTGATCGGGTTGGGCAGTGCTTGAGCTATGAGTTTGTGGACAGCAACATTGGGTTCGAGTGTTGCATGGCAACAATGAAGTTGTTGCCTATTGAAAGCACTGAAGGAGAAGGATCTGAAATTGTTTGGTCATTTGTTATGAATCCAGTAGAGGGACAGACACTGGAGGGCTTGGTTTCTTTTTACAATACTGTTCTGCAGGGCATGGCGCAGCGAATGAAACAAGCTCTTGGAGCTGCCAAACAAAATTGACATTTGTTTGGACACGATAATGAGGTGCTGAATGTCTTTATCCAAACAACAATAATTGAACACTAGTTAAATTGTAGCACATCTTGCATTTGATCCTATTGAACAAAGTGCTTTAGCTATGAGATTTTGGATAATAACACCAAATTCATTTCATTTCTTGCCTTTTGGAGACTCAGAAGGTTCAGATTGTGAAATGGATTGGTCGTTTGTTGTGGATCCATTACAAGGCTGGAGCAAAGTTCGAGGATTTGGTTGTTATCTATGATTTTGCGCTCTATGGCATGGCACGGCAAATAGTGAATGGAGGAGCTCGTCTTTCAAGTGTCAATTATGTTTTTGAATATTTAGCTAATTGTTATCATTTTTATAAAATGTTTTCAGTTCCTAGTGGAGATAGTGTGTGTGCACGCACGCACGCTCACATACTATAGTCCTCATCATCCAATCATGTGGAATCTGTCACAAGAATAGAGAACACTGCAATAGAATGGTATAATCAAATCAAGATATCACCTTCCATTTAAAGTATCATATAGATAACATTTCATTTGAAAAATCAATGGTTATAGTCTAAAACTAGTATTAGAAAATCCAACCTAGTAAATGAAACTTGGAATTATTATTAATGTTTTGTTGAGTGATCTAAATTAGCAGTTTGATATATAGTGTGTACATGGATCGTCAAAATTTCAGCAAAGATTGAAGACGAGAGCTTGTCAATCTGGTTCTTCATCCAGTATGACAGCTCAATATCTTAGACCAAAGCAGATACACTTGATTCCATGTTTATACACTTGGAAACTATCAAATATTGTACATCATTCTAAGTCAAAAAAAAAATTAAAAATAAAAAATAAATAAAAATCAAGCAATATTTATAGCCCCATGTTAATTAGATAAAACATGAGAATTAAGTAACCTGACAATCCCTCTCTACATTCAATGTTATGCATACCATTTAGTTACCTCTTGCACTTCTGTGTGTTATAAAAACCATGTCCATTCATTTACTGAGCATCAATAAATCCTAATAACATACTCAATTCATCACCACAATCAATCAACTGGGTGCTAAATTTACAGCCGAATATATATTTCACATTCCCACTTAAAGGATTCGAAAAAAATGCTAAGCTACGAATAGTATTAAGCGAAAGCTCAACTTGTGAATACTACTAGATGTAGGAAACGAGTCAAAATAAACAACACTGAAAATAAAAATTTCTAAATAAAGTAATGACTAGACAAAACTTTCCAAAAATATAAAGAATGCCAATTCAGAATTGTAGACGTTAGAATTTAGCCAAAATCACATGAGTCATAGCCGAGGGCATAAGTTGTGATTAGCACATCAAGAATATCAATAAACTCTGAAACATCGACAATATGCTTAAACCAAATATTCATTTATTGGAAATCAACAAGCTCAAACCAACACACAACTAAGAGTTTTTACATTGCAATTACAATCATGAAATAGATAAACAAACCATTAATAATAGCATACCATGTTCCTTACTACAATCAATCAACTGGAGAGCAACCACGTGATCACACAAATTCATGAAATGAAACTAACTGACAGAGAAACATTTTGGAGATAGTGATCAGGAATGTCTTGTGATCTTCAAGCGTACAGAAACTGATTCCCCTGATGGGTCAACACGAAGAAAAAAAAAAAAAAGTTAAATAAATCAACACAAATTAATTAACAAGAAGAATCAATGATTGATCATTCAAAAGGCATTCCAATGTTTTAGTTTACTACAACTGTGTTGAAAATTTGAATCAATTAAGGAGTTTGTTTCGGTCAAAATGTGCTTTCTACAAAAAATTATCAAATATTTTTTCTATATGTTTGGTTGCAATCTTGAAACGAATGAGCTAGTGGTGGTGGTGGTGCCCAATGGTGGCAAGATGATGGTGGCAATGGTGTGACAGCATTACTAAGACTTCAATCTGAAACACATTTTTCACATTTCAAATGTAGAAAAAAAAATTATGTGCAAATAATACAAAATATCAAGTGTCAAAAAGATACAAAAAAAAATCAGCAAAAGAGAAAATTTTATTGATAAACATTTGAAAATATTACATCAATAAAGGAAACGAATGAGTGCAAAGAATATCATAGCGGAACAACTCAATCCCAACTAGGTTGACACTGAGAAACCCACCCAATCATATGATAACACACCATCAAGAGTTGGTCAGAAACCAACTACAAAAGAATACAACCAAAGAACAACAAACTTCGAAAACACACCCAAGAGCCACCGAAATAAACTAACAGAGTAGCCCACAGTTAAGAGACAAACTCAGAACAGTCCACCGTAGCCCATCACTGCCATCTATCCAAGTAGCAGCTCACCACACTTGTTAGATGCATCAAAAAAATAAAAAAATTATCACAAATCAAAATGTCAAGCATCAAAAATAAATAAATAAATAAATATTTGCCAAAAACAATGGAGCATAGGTAGATTTCACAAATCAAAAATTTATGTATATATAAATGATGTGACATATTAGTTGCTACTGTTTCGAAAAAAGAAAGTGCCAAATTTATTTGTTAAGTATGCATTTTAATATTTTTTTTACATTTTATTTATAAAGATGATAGATATCTAAAAAAACAAAGAAAAGATCACGAAAATAAAACATCAGTCAAAACAAGTGAGTGACTAACCTTTTCAATATCTAACCATAATGTCTTTTATCCTGTCTGGAACCTTCATATTTAGACGATAGCAATATCTCATTGTTAACTTGCTGAGCTTAGGCATCGTTGCTTCCTCCACTAGGAATTCATTTAAACCGGAGGATCCATCAACTTCCAACACTTGAAGTTTAGGGAAACAATCAGACGGTCCCCCTTCTCCGGAGCAAAGTCTCCATTGGGTCCTCTTTCAACCAAGTGTATCTGAGGGTAAGCTTGGTGAGGTTTGGGGGCAGTTGATTATGTCTTGATAACTCCACCTTGAACCTGTTTAGATGCAGCTTGAAAAGATTTTCATAGCGAGAAAGATTCAGATCCAACATTTTGGAATGATTTTTTGCATCAATATCCCCACACTTCAAATGCAAGATCTCTAGCTTGTGTGATACAATGTCTGCATCTAAAAACTCCTTCAGTTTTGAGAAGTTAATGCACGTAAAAAAGATCCCTAGTTTTCTCAAATTGGTAAATTTGCAAAAACTGGCAGGCAAATCAGAAACACGCACCCAAAAGAGTGTTCGGAGATTCGCAAAAGTTTCTTCTTCTTCAATTGGATGATGGAACTTACCCATGTTGAGCAGTTGCTTTTGAGAAGATAATTCAATGTCATAATAATACTTCATAATAAGGTAGCAGAACATGTCTTAGTTGCTTCATTCTCCAAATAAAATATGGAAATTTGAGTAAAGTGCATAGTCGAACATCCAACGTCAATAAATTTCTCAAATTGCTAATAGTGAAAGGAAGTTAGATAAAAACCTTATGCACTTTCAATTGAATGTAAGTCACATGACTCCATTTACCAATTTCACTTGGCAATGGAAATGCAACCCTTTGACATTCTAGACTTATCACTCGAAGCAATCTCAAGTCTCTGGGAAAATTATCAACTCCCCAATCTTCTCCATTGAAAAACAAACATTGCACGAAGCTTGGGTGTTCCATAGTTGTTGAAAGAAGAAATGCACTCATGGTTGGTAGTGACTCTACGCACTTTCGAAACAGAATTACCAACAGTTGCTGCATTGGGAGTATTACAGAAGTCAATCTCCTTGGCCTCCGTCACACAAAGACCATGCAAAATATCATGAATGCGTAAACTTTTAATCCTCCCATCAAATTTTCTCCGAGTCACTTTGATCAAGTTCCTAGCAAACAAATGATTTAAGTAATCATTCCCCACTTCCTCAACCTCTTGCGTGTTACTCCCTCGAATAAATCCCTCTGCTGCCCATAAATTAATTAAGTCAAATGCAAGAATTTCGTAGTCCTCTGGAAAAATCCCAAAATAGAGAAAGCATGGTTTCAATTCTGTGGGTAAATCTTTGTAACTCAAAGCAAAGATCTTTGAACACTTATCTTTCTCTTGACCCATGTTTTCTAATAACCTTTTCCATTCATGTTCTGTTCTTTCTCTCAACATACCTGCCGTTAAAACAATTGCGAGTGGCACACCACCGCATCTTTTTAATATTTGCTCACCTAAATTATCGAATGGTGGATTCTCTAGAGAGCGTTCAACCATTTTGGAAATGAGGTTTCTACTGTTTTTTATGTCTAAGGGTTGTAACTCGTAAAGAGAGCTTTGCCCACCTACACTTTTACCTACTTCTATGTTTCGAGAAGTAAGGATTATTCTACCACCACTTTTGGAATTGTTAGGGATTCCTGTCATCATGATTCAATCTTCCACATATCATCAATGACTATTACATACCTTTTGTCGCATAAAAATTTGAACAAATTGGCATGAACGTTGTGCTCCCATTTGTCTTTGTGCAAGCCCACTTGTCTTGCTACATCACGCAAAAGCTCTACTATGTTTGGCTGTTGAGAAACACATATCCAAGCTGAGCACTCAAAACTTTGTTGAACACAGTTATATACTTTCTTAGCAAGGGTTGTCTTTCCCAATCCAGCCATGCCGGCCCTGGCCTAAGGCAAATAAGGCTGGTGCCTTAGGCCCACAATTTTGGCCCATTAAAAAGGCCCCCAAATTTAATAAATTGTTATAGGTTCAAATTTTTTTTTTTTTTTTTGGTTTTAGGATCATTTTAAAGGGTCCCAAAATGTTTTATTGGGCCCATGTTTGGTTTAGTCCGTATTTATGTGGTTTGGCTCATATTTATTAAAATAAAAATATATAAAAAACAAAAAAAAAAAACAAATAAAGTGTTTGGGCCCAGCCCAAACCATACATACAACATACAACATTGTTCACTTAATATATGAAAGTAAATTTTAGTTTATAATTTTAATGATTATATGTGCAAGTATACTTAAATAAAAAATTTGTGAATACTTATCATTTTAATCATAAATTTTTTATTAAAAAAAAATATATTAGAGGGGCCCCATTTTCATATTTCGCCTTAGGCCCCACAAATCTCAAGGCCAGCCGTGCAACCATCCTAGTAATTGAGATAACACCACACTGTGAATCCTTGTTTACCATCCCCACCAATTTTTCAATGTGTCCTTCAAAGCCAACAACATTTGGTTCATCGACATGAGGGAAAGATTGTCTAGCATCCCATGTGTCATTGCCACTTTTTTCTTCAATCCCATATCTCTGTCTGCGATCTTTAATATCATTGACCCTTCTTCTGATCCCATTAATCTCTGCAGCGAAGTTATGAATAGTGTGAACATAGCCGAAGCTACCGTGTGCCCTCCTCAAACAACCGAAGAACCCTTCCTTCTTGGGTGATGCAATCTTAGGAAAATATGTGTCCATAATGTCCTCTACATCCAAACCAAGGACTCTAATATCAGTCACAAAGGTAGCCACTGCTCTGTTTCCACCTTGCTTGGCATCAGCATCTTCCAAGTAGGATTGGATGTATCCCATCTCGCTCACGATCCATTCCATGTCTTCTTTCACCTTAGACAATCTGGAAACTTGTTGGACGGCCAGATAACCGACTATTTCAACTGCTTTTTGAATAACTGCCAGAAGAATAATTTCCGGCATCTTTGTTTTTCCAGTCACAACTCACTGGAGTGACGAACAATGGTGTTTGGGAACTGGGACTACAGGCTATTTTAGCCTCAAAGCGTAAAAAAAGCTTTTAGCCTCAACAACAGTAGCTGCCTAAGAGCATCAGCAATGAAGTAGCTAAACACTGTGTTAGTGTTAGTTGCTAATTTTTAGCAAGTCATTTTCTGTTTTTGGTCTCACAATGGAGCTGTTAGTAAGTGTGTTAGTGGTGTGTGTTAAAACGTTTGTGTATCTGCAGTGATGGTTTTAGCTAGCGGAGGGGAGTGTGTTTGTGTTCTTACGGGTTGACCGGCCGGATGTCCATCCGGTTGACCGGTCAACAGCAAAAAAAATTTTATTTTTTTTATTTTTTTTTTTTTAACTTGTTGGGATTTTTTTCTGGACTTAAAATTTAATTTTGGGCTTAAAATTTTTGATTAAACTAAATTATTTATTTATTTTATTTATTATGTACACATATATATATATATATATTTAACACACATCTTAACACACCCCTTAACACATCCATTGCACCACCACTCATTCTCTAAAATTAACAAACTCTTAACACACCTTAACACATATTTTTGGGTCCCACTTTTATCACTTTTTGTCATATAACACACTTTAACACACTTTTTTAGCTATTCCATTGTGGATGCCCTAAGAGCATCCACAATGGACACACAAACGTGTGATTTAGTGTCAGGTGCCAAGTTTTGGCTAGCAGAGGGTATTGTTTTGGGCTGCAATGGAGTTGTTAGTGTGTGTATTAGTGGTGTGTGTTAATATTTTTATTATCTGCAGCTACTGTTTTAGCTAGCGAAGGGGAGCGTTTTTTGGGCTTACCAGTTGACCGGCCGGTTGACCGGTCAACGACAAAATTTATTTATTTATTTATTTTTTTTACTTGTTGGGATTTTTTTTTTTTGACTTGAAATTTAATTTTGAGCTTGAAATTTTTTATTAAACTAAATTATTTATTTATTTTATTTATTATATACAAATATATATATTTAACACACACCTTAACACACCCCTTAACACATCCATTGTACCACCATTCATTCACTATTCACTCACTAAATTAACAAACTCTTAACATATATTTTTAGGTCCCACTTTTAACAATTTTTGTCATATAACACACTTTAACACATCCATTATGGATGCGCTAACCTCAACAACAGTAGCTGCCTAACCATTGATTTAAAAAAAGTAAAAAAAGAAAAGCAGTGGCTGGGCCGGACAGCCTACACTGTCACCAACACAGTGTAGGCTGAGCCTATGACTGAGTTAAATGACTATTTTGTCCCTATACATCTATTTTGAAAAAAATAAGACTATATGTAAATTTGTCATTTTAATTTTAAATATAATTTTAGATACATTTTTCAATATAACAATCAATCCCAAAATTTAATCCAATTTCTCAAACACACAAACTCAAATAACTTGTTAAAATAGTCAAAAAATTAAAAAATTTCTAAAATAACCATTTTCCAAACACCCACAATAAAAAGATCAAATAATTAAAACAACATATCTGAAATCTAAAATGTGAAATCTTATCTTTTATCTTTACTTTACTTTCCTTTAACAAAAGAATACAAGATCTCATATCTCATACTATTGAGTCCGGATCCCCTCCTTATCTTCTCTCCTTTCTTTCCTACGGGCAACAGTGTAGATCTATCCAAACAGATCCAACGGTCCTGGCCATAAATAATAAAAAAAAAATTCAAACAAATTGAAATTTGTTTAAATCCCGCCCAAAGCTATAAAACAGATTATACATGCTTGTTTGACCTCACTCTCACTCAGCCTCACCCTCAGCCTCACCCTCACCCCTTCTCCTCCACCGAACCCAACCTCACCGGAGATTGGCGACCCACTCCCGACAACGACCCACTCTCGACGGCGACCCACTCCTGCCATGGAGAGGACTCTTCTCCTCTCTGTAACATCATCTCCTAAGCACCCCATCACCGTTTGGCACCATCCATGGTATGTCACTGCTATGTTGATCACCCTTATTAGGTGACCTGTTTGGAGAAGTTCTTCGTTTATGCTCTGCAAAAGATTATTGAAGTTCAAAACGTCCACACCCATCGCTACCAAGAACAAACATTTCCACCATCGTGTGAAGTTGTATTTCAGTGGATGTGGCTTGCACTATTTCATTTTCCCCTTCTTTTTTGTTGGCACAAAATAAACATAGGTGTTTGATTTCAAATCTGGGTTAGACAATGCACTGCAAATGTTTGAAGAAATGTCTAACTAGATAGTTGTTTCATTTTGGTTAACAAGTTCCTCATACTCTGTTAAATTTTTCTGATATAAAGTGCAAATTATTTTTTATTTTATTTATTTGTTTGAATAAATGAGTAGACATTTTAGCATGGATGTTTGAATGCAAATTATTTATGTTTTGATGGGCTAAAAAGGTCTGGATGGAAGACGCCAATACTTCAATTATTCCATTTGGTCTTGTTGGTCTCAAGTTTACCTTGTAATCCTTTGTTAGTTGCATGCCCAAGCTGGACAACAACAAAAAATAAAATCTGCAACCTATGTGTTCTATTTTTTGAATTAGACAAATTTCAATTTTATCAAAACAGAGATTTTCATGGCTACACACAGTAATGATTTGGATCTGTTTTTCGATGTCAATAGTTTTTGTTCGAATTCGATTGCAAAAATGATTAGATTTACATTCAATTAGTTTGAATTCGTTCGATTGACTAATACTCATGATTAAGGTTTTGATTTTCATCGATCTAGTTGTTTGTCCGTTTGATTTGGCTGTCTCGAGTTTGAGTCGAGTGATTGTTTGTTCTTTTGGTTAAGTAGAAATTAACAAATAGAAAGCATAGAAAAAATGAACTCCCGATTACTTCTCCTCGTCTCAGTTGAGATGGATTTTCTATTTGTTAGATTCGAAAGAGGCAAATGTGTTGCTATTCAAAGCCTTAATTTCAATTTTGTTTTTTTAGAAGTCTGACACAGAGTAAGGTCTTGATATGGTGTTTTTTTTCATATGAGAATTAGAAGGGTAAGGAGAGTAGAATTTGGCGTTCAGTTGAAGTCTGGTACCAATTTTCCTATTCATTAATATCTTTTCTTTCTGCTACTAGTAAGTTGCAAGTAGGGAATATGATTATGCCTTCATTTAACAGTTTGTGTTCTAAATGATATTTGTGATCCATGGTTTTATTACTGGGTTATAATTTCCCATTCTTTTACAGAAAATTTTTAAGTGTTGGCCCATTGAAAAATATATAGAACATCATTTTTGGATTATACTATATGCATCAATTTTCATTGTTCCTTACTCTCCCAAACAAATATTTGAAAAATAATAAACTTGTGATCAATTGTGTAAAAAATACAGTTGCAAGTCCATTTTTATCAAAACTAAATATCAAAACACCATCTAGTATGATAATGATAAAGAACATTTTGTTGAACCTATAATGATTTTTTTTTTTGAATTTTTTGCCTTGGTGCATATTGATAGATATTAATGGGAGAGAAAATCTAAAGATCAAAATTATTACATTCACAATCAGAATTATTACATTTGATTTGTGAATATAAATCAAATAAATAAAATAAAAAATAATTTAACAGAATATGAGGAAATAAAATAAATAAATCAAATAAAATTAGATGGTGTTTTGATTACATTTTTCTGGGTTGGATTACATTTGATATTTTTCTGTTAAATATCAAAATTATTACATTTGATTTGTGAATATAAATCATTTTATAAAATTATCACAATCAGAAATATTACATTCGCAAACCAAACCCAAAAATTTCAGAGCTATAATTATCAAAGAAGATTACTAGCTATAATCGACAAAGGACTGGAAGAGGAAGAGTTCAAGAAGATGACTGAAATCTGAGAACTTCTCGCCGTCATTGAGAGTGGGTCGCCGGTGCTGGTGGGTTCGATGGAGGAGAAGCGGGTTGAGTGAGAGCGAGTGAGAGTGAGTGTATAGTCTGAACTCCTATGTATAAGCTGTATAATGAATTGGGCGGGAAAATGAAAGTTCCAATTTCATTTTTTTTTTTTTCTGGTTAAATCGTTGGATCTGCAACGGCTGATCTCAGCCGTTGCAAGGAGGGAATGAAGGAGGATCCTCAAGGAGAGGATCTGAACTCCATACTGTTTGCATGATGGAGGTTAAAGAAAACAAAAGCTGACAACTTTTGAAAAGCAGATTCTGTTTTCGGAAGTTGATAAAAAATTAATATTTTGACTTTTTAAATTTATTTTATCTTTTTTGTGAATAAAAAATGTGAGAGATAATATGACAATAAATAAAAAACTAAAAACTGGATAAAAAGCTGCTTCACAAAAACCCCAATGAAAACGTATTTTGGGTCTGTAATAAAAACGTTATATTCTTCCACCTGAAAATTGTTAGTTTTAGGCTTGTTTTTGGCAACCATCTCAAATAATCAATAAGTAAATAAATTACTATCAAAACGTCAACTCTTTTTTTTTTTTTTAAATACGTATTTTCGTTAAAAAAATTAAAAATTTGTTAAAATAATCACTCCCCAAAATAATCCTTAATTCATTACAATAAATTAAGATTTTAAAAACAAAAATTAAGAAATAAATTTGATGATAAATTCTTATTTTTTTGACACCAAAATTTGTCTCAAAAACTACACTTTTTTGGGGATCAAATTATTTTTGCTTAGCGCCGTTTTCAAAATTTTGTCGTTAAAAACTATTTCTTGATTTTTTAGGACGATCGTTTAGCGATTATCCTCGCGACAACAAGAATTGGTCTCCAAATATTTTCTACAACAAAATTTCATTTTTAGAGACAAAAAAATTGGTTCATAAAACTCTTATATGTTGTAGTCATTAAACTACTTTTCAATTTTTTACTTCTTTTACTTTTTATGTTTTTAGTGAATTTTTTTTTTCATATTTTTGTTAATTTTTTTGACTTTTTAGATAATATAGAAAGTTCACTAAGAACAAAAAGGTACACAAATGTGTTGATTTGTTTTTTTGGGACAATTATAATTCAGTGCAGGTTTTTAAAATAATCCTGGGTTAGTGATAAATTTTAAAATAATTTCAGGTTAGTGATAAATTTTATAAACATCAACAATTAAAGTTTTAGGTTGCGTTTGGTAGAGTTTTCTAAATATAATTTGAGAGTATGAATTGTATTTTGAGTTTGTGAGTTTTGAAATTATGATTTGTGTGTGGAAATTTGTTTGGTTAAAGAGTTTTGAATTGAGTGGAGAATTTTTGATGTAGCATATGATATTTGATACAAAAACTTACAACTCATAATCATACATACAACTCAAAATTCTATTAAAACATATGAAAAAATTAAAAAAATTCGGAAAATATTTTTTTCGAATATATAAAAATTAACATGTCAATTGCAAAAAATAAAAAAGTAAAAAAAAAAAAATTTGCACTTTTCCGGTCAACTGGCCAGACAACCAGTGGGACGACCAGTTAGGCCAAATTTCAAAAAAAAAAAATTTTGAAAATCGCACCTCACACAGAGTTTTCTACAAAGTTTTCTAAATGTTATGAAAATCTACTTTGAACATCCTATCCAAACATCATATTGGAATGTGGGGGTAAAATCATAATTTGGAAATCGTTCCAAACACAGCCTTACACTTCTCTATGAATTTCTAATTATTTTGTGAAAACACTGAATTGTAATTTTCCCTTGCTTTTTTGTCCTTCGTAAAATTTATTCTAAAAACATGACAAATAATATTTGTTTTAGGTGCGTTTAAATTAAGGTAAAAAAAATTAACTACAATATGAAAAAATTTCACTAACAATAAAAAAATTCAAAAACAATTTTTTAACAATTCTGTCAACTGGTAACCAGTATGCATTACATGGAGCATATCAAGCAAATACCCAGAATAAGATAATAAACACTAGTAAAATTTGGACAATGCAGTGCAGATTAGTTGTGGTTAATGCATGAGAAAGTGTGGTGCAAAGGACTTCATTTCAAAGTAATAGTGTATATATTGCAGCAACCTGAAAAAGGTAATGACAAATCTATAGCATACCTAACAAAACAACAAATAATTTCCTTGCATATTTTGCTCATCGAAATCTTGGTGTTCGTATACTTTTCCAAAACTATGACACGAAGGTCTGTTCAGTGCCCCCTTTCTAAAGCGACACCGAGTTATACCAATCCTTCATGGCCATCTCGCATAGATGACCCAGCACTTGCCTTCATAGTCCCAAATGGATCAGCCTCCTCCTCTTCTTTCTCAAATTCAACAGGCCGGTCTATTGGACCTTGGGTTTGAACCGATCAGTCTTCAGAATCTTCTCCAACCGCTCATTCACACCTCCATACATATCACCATCTTTATCTTTCTTCGGCCCATACAGAGTCGGCTGAGCAGTGAACAGACCCTTATCGTATACATTGTACTGATCATCCGTAGCATACCCCAAATCCATTCCTTTCTCTTGGTTGAACAATCATTAATCTGAACCTCCTGAAGCCCCCTACCATCGGCTGCCAATCGCCTGTCGAGTGGTATGGTGAAACCTTTCGGGCTCTTCCAATTCGAAATACAGGGAGGAATTTTCCAATCCTGTTGGTCCTTGGGAACCCTCTTCTTGTGTTTGAAATTCGGCAGTTCTAAGGGATCAATTGGCATCACAACCATCCTAATAATCCCTCTCTTTCGCACCCGATCGCTCTGATCGGCCTCACTGGAAGAAGCTGTTGGGATATATCTCCTTATTGGAGTTTGAGACCCAATTGGTTTGTTAAAAGAAGAGTTTAATTTGGTTTGGTATTAGTTATAATATATTTTATATATATTATATCTAATTTATGGAGACCCAATCCAGTTTGATAACAATTAGGATTTGATTTCAAATTCAAGATTCAATATATTATTAATCTATATATTGTTTAAGGGACTTCGGGAAAAAGACACAGCGGCAGCAGCATACATTTTTCTTGGTGAGAGAGTGCTTTGTTATATCACTCAATTTGTGAGTTCAATTGGTGTTGTTTTTGTTGCTCTTGTTTGACTTGGTCAAACAAGAATTGGTGCTTTAGATTTTTTGGTTCTTGAAAGCTCTAACAGTGTGCTTGTTCGGCTGCTCTGTTTTGAAGATAGGTTGATTCGTTATTTTGGATGTTCTTCAATTCTGGTTCTAAAGGTTTTGGTTCATCTATTTGGTGAGGTCTTTCCTCTTGTTTATTTGTGATTATTTGGAATTCACCTAAGGGTGGTTTTGTGAGACCATTAGTGTCTCGTTTGTAATCGTTTGGAACTTATTTGGTTGATAGTGGAATCGGATTTCGATCCCGTGGACGTACCTCACATTGAGGGAACCACGTAAAATTCTTGTGTTGCCTTTGATTTAATTTTTCCGCATTAGTTTTTTATTCCCATTGATTGATTTACTTGTAGGGAATCACATCGATTTTCCCTAACAACTGGTATCAGAGCTTACGGTTTATTTGGATTTATTTATTTGTGTAAATCAATGGAGGGGAATGTGGGTCGCATGTCTAGCTTCAATGGAAGTAATTGGGTAACTTGGAAAACTAAATGGAGGACCTATTATTTTGTAAAGATTTGTATGGACCCATTGAGGGTGACAGTGGCAAACCCGAGGGTATGAAAGATGGTGAATGGAATAGGCTTAATCGAAAAGCCGTTGGTGTTATCCGTCAATGGATTGATGACAGTGTGTTTCATCATGTTGCTACTGAAACTTCAGCACATGATTTATGGAAAAAATTAGAGAGTCTTTATGATAGAAAATCAGCCACAAATAAAGCCTTTCTGTTTCGTAAGTTGGTTAATTTAAAATATAAAGAGGGCAGCCCTATTCCGGAACATCTGAATGAAATAAAGAGTATCGTTAACCAACTTGCTTCTATGAAAATTATTTTTGATGATGAGTTGCAGGCTTTGATGCTACTTAGTTCCTTGCCCGAAAGTTGGGAGACTTTGGTTGTGACCGTTAGTAATTCAGCGCCCGATGGAGTTGTCACAATGGGCCAAGTCACTAGTAGCTTGTTGAATGAAGAAACTAGAAGAAAATCAGCGGGTTCATTTCATTCAGAAACATTTGTTGTGAGAGGCCGAAGTAAAACAAGGGGGAGGAGTAAGACTCCTCATGGTCGTGATCAAAACCGTGACAAATCAAAAGATGGTTCTTTTTCAAAGAAAGACATTGAGTGTTATTATTGCCATGAGAAAGGGCACATGAAGCGAGAATGCCGAAAGCTCAAGAATAAAGAGAAAAGGCGTGACAAAAGTGTGGATAAGAAGCAAGAAGACACAACGGCAGTTACTACTGATGATCTCATGGTTGTTTGTGAAGATGATTGTATCAATTTTGTGGGCCAAGAGAGTCATTGGGTGATTGATTCTGGTGCTTCTTTTCATGTGACTTCTCGAGTTGATTTCTTCACTACCTACACTGCAGGAGATTATGGTTCTGTTCGAATGGGTAATGAAGGTTTGTCCAAGATTATCGGCATGGGTGATGTTTGCTTGGAAACAAATTTGGGCTGCAAATTGTTGCTTAAAGATGTGAGGCATGTTCCCGACATTCGTCTCAATTTGATCTCTACTGGGAAGCTAGATGATGAAGGCTTCAACAACAAATTTGGTGATGGAATATAGAAGCTCACAAAGGGTTCCTTGGTGGTGGCTAAGTGCAAGAAGACTCATACACTTTATTCGATGCAAGGAAAAATTTGTAAAAGTGTTGTCAATGCACTTGAAGATGATACTTCTACAGAATTATGGCACAAGCGGCTTGGCCATATGAGTGAAAAGGGGCTGCAAGTTTTGTTCAAGAAAGAGCTTCTACCCGGCCTGAAAGGTACACATCTTAAAACTTGTGTTCATTGTTTGACGGGTAAACAACATAGAGTTTCTTTTCATAAAAATGTTGCATCTAGAAAAGAAAATGTTTTAGAGTTGACTCATTCGGATGTTTGTGGTCCTTTAAAAGTTAGAACACATGGTGGTGCACTTTATTTTGTTACTTTCATTGATGATTATTCAAGGAAAGTTTGGGCTTTTCTACTAAAATCTAAAGATCAAGTTCTAGAAGTATTTAAGCATTTTCAGGCCATGGTTGAAAGAGAAATAGGGTAGAAATTGAAGTGCATCCGATCAGACAATGGTGGTGAATACATTGGGCCATTTGATGAGTATTGTCGCAGCCAAGGTATTCGGCATCAAAAGACAGTTAAGAAGACTCCTCAACAAAATGGCGTTGCCGAGAGGATGAACCGCACCATTGTAGAAAGAACAAGGTGTTTGCTTTCACAAGCTAAATTGCCAAGATCCTTTTGGGGTAAGGCAATGAGTACAGCGATTGACGTGATCAATTTGTCTCCTTGCTATCCTTTGAATGGTGATGTTTCTGAAAGAGTTTGGACTGGCAAAGATGTGTCTTATGAGCACTTGAGAGTGTTTGGTTGCCGAGCTTTTGTTCACATTCCAAAAGATGAGAGGTCCAAGCTTGATAGTAAGTCAACACAATGTATTTTTCTTGGCTACGGGCGTGATGAATTTGGGTATAGATTGTGGGATCCGGTCGACAAGAAAGTCATTCGAAGCCGTGATGTTGTGTTTCTTGAAGACCAAACAATTGAAGACTTTGGCAAAGGTGATCAACCGGAGCCAAAAACTAGTGATCTCATTGACATGGATCCATCTCCTTCATCTTCAGTTGATGATGAAAATAAGGGAGATATGCAGCCACCTATTGAAGATGTAGAAGATGATGCTAATCCTAATGAAGTTGAGCCAGAAATTGAGGAAGAGCATCCAACTCAAGAACCGCCACCACAACTTGAGTTGAGGAAATCTACAAAGGACCGACAACCTTCAAGAAAGTATCCTCCCAATGAATTTGTGTTGATTTCTGATCAAGGGGAGCCGGAGAGCTACCAAGAAGCAATTGAGCATGCAAAGAAAGATGATTGGAAAAAGGCTATGGAAGAGGAGATGAACTCCTTACTTGAAAATCACACCTATGACTTAGTGAAGTTGCCTAAAGGGAGGAAAATTCTGAAAAATAAGTGGGTTTTCAAATTGAAGAATGATAGGAAGAATCTGAGGTACAAGGCACGTCTTGTAGTGAAAGGCTTTGGGCAAAAGAAAGGTATTGACTTTGATGAAATTTTCTCGCCGGTTGTGAAGATGTCTTCTATTCGGGTTGTACTTGGCATGGCTGCAAGTATGAACCTTGAAGTTGAGCAACTTGATGTGAAGACCGCATTTCTTCACGGTGATCTTGAAAAAGAAATTTACATGGAGCAACCAGAAGGTTTTGTGGAAAAAGGGAAAGAGAAATTTGTTTGCAAATTGAAGAAAAGTTTGTATGGCCTCAAGCAAGCCCCGCGGCAATGGTACAAAAAATTTGACTCTTTCATGATGAATAATGGTTTTTCTAAAACCACTTCGGACCATTGTGTGTTTGTGAAAAATTTTCCAGATGGTAAATTTATTATTCTTTTGCTTTATGTTGATGACATGTTAATTGTGGGTCAAGATTTTACCATGATAAACAGATTGAAATTGGAGTTGAGCAAGTCTTTTGCTATGAAAGATTTGGGGCCGGCAAAGCAAATACTTGGTATGAAAATTGTTCGTGATCGCAAAGAGGGACTGATTTGGTTGTCTCAAGAGAGCTATATTGAGAAAGTTCTTGAGAGGTTCAACATGAATAAAGCAAAGCCAGTTGGTTGTCCACTTGCGGGTCACTTCAAGCTTAGTTCGAATCAATGTCCTACAAGTGAGAAAGACAAGGAAGAGATGCTGAAAATTCCTTATGCTTCAGCAGTTGGTTCTTTGATGTACGCCATGGTTTGTACAAGGCCGGATATTGCTCACGCCGTTGGTGTAGTGAGTCGGTTTCTATCTAATCCGGGTAAAGAACATTGGGCAGCGGTAAAATGGATTCTAAGGTATCTTTGAGGGACTTCGAAAGTGTGTTTGTGTTTTGGGGATGGTAAGCCGATGCTTGATGGATTCACAGATTCTGACATGGCTGGTGATGTTGATTCTAGGAAATCTACTTCGGGGTATTTGATGACTTTTGCAGGGGGAGCTGTGGCATGGCAATCTAAATTACAAAAATGTGTTGCTCTCTCAACTACCGAAGCTGAATTTATTGCCATTACAGAAGCTTGCAAATAAGAGTTATGGTTGAAGAAATTTTTGCAAGAGTTGGATTTGAAGCAAGAAAAGTATGTGCTTTATTGTGATAGTCAAAGTGCTATTCACTTGAGTAAAAATTCTACTTTTCATTCGAGATCGAAACATATTGATGTGAGATACCATTGGATTCGTGATGTGTTAGATTCGAAATTGTTACAACTCGAAAAGGTTCACACAGATAATAATATTTCAGATATGTTGACTAAGACATTGTCGAGGGACAAACATTTAAAGTGTCGAACTTTGGCGGGTATGGTTGATGTCTCCACCTAAGTCGATAGGGGGAGAATTGTTGGGATATATCTCCTTATTGGAGTTTGAGACCCAATTGGTTTGTTAAAAGAAGAGTTTAATTTGGTTTGGTATTAGTTATAATATATTTTATATATATTATATCTAATTTATGGAGACCCAATCCAGTTTGATAACAATTAGGATTTGATTTCAAATTCAAGATTCAATATATTATTAATCTATATATTGTTTAAGGGACTTCGGGAAAAAGACACAGCGGCAGCAGCATACATTTTTCTTGGTGAGAGAGTGCTTTGTTATATCACTCAATTTGTGAGTTCAATTGGTGTTGTTTTTGTTGCTCTTGTTTGACTTGGTCAAACAAGAATTGGTGCTTTAGATTTTTTGGTTCTTGAAAGCTCTAACAGTGTGCTTGTTCGGCTGCTCTGTTTTGAAGATAGGTTGATTCGTTATTTTGGATGTTCTTCAATTCTGGTTCTGAAGGTTTTGGTTCATCTATTTGGTGAGGTCTTTCCTCTTGTTTATTTGTGATTATTTGGAATTCACCTAAGGGTGGTTTTGTGAGACCATTAGTGTCTCGTTTGTAATCGTTTGGAACTTATTTGGTTGATAGTGGAATCGGATTTCGATCCCGTGGACGTACCTCACATTGAGGGAACCACGTAAAATTCTTGTGTTGTCTTTGATTTAATTTTTCCGCATTAGTTTTTTATTCCCATTGATTGATTTACTTGTAGGGAATCACATCGATTTTCCCTAACAGAAGCTCCTTCAGTAGTATCGGATGATTTCGTTAGTGGAAGAAGCTCCTTCAAAACCGCCATTGAAACCAATCAAAGGTTCGAATTTTAGTACTTGCAAACCCTTACATTGGCGGTGTTTGGGAAGCGTGGGTAGAGGCTATTTTAGCCTTTAAAAAAATAAAAATAAAAAAACTTTTTAACCCTTTTAGGCCATTGATTTAAAAAATAAATAAATAAATAAATAATCCGGTTGTAGGCTGTCACAGTGACAGTTTAGTAAATTATAATTTTATCCTTCTAGATTAATTTTGAAAAATGTAAAGTTAAGGATAAATTTATCATTTTAACTTCAAACATCATTTTAATACATTTTTTAATACACCAACTCAAATAAAAATCTATCACATCTTCCCAAACACAAAAACTAAAATAGCCTATTAAAATAGCCAAAAAGTCAAAAAATCTCTAAAATAGTCACTTTCCAAACACCCACGTTATGTTTGGGAACTTAGGATAAGAGAAGAAAAAAAAAATTGATTGTGATTTTTCTCCTTTTTGTTTGGATAAGTAAGAAATAAAAGAAATGAAATGATTGTAATTTCTCTTCTTCTTATTTGGTTAGATTTTATAAGAGAAAAGAAAAGAAATTGTTTTATATTATATTATCAAAATAACTTTTTTATATTTTGTTAATTATTTTATTTCTTTTATTTTTACAGGGACAAAATTAATATTATGAAAATATAAAAATCTGTTGATTTCTTTTCTCTCCCAATCTCTCCACTTTTGAGAAGATTGAAAATGAGGATTCTAAGATAAATGGGTTTTTTACCATTTCTCCCAATTTCTCTCCATTATGTTATCAAAACAAATAAGAGAAATACATATCTCTTCATTTCTTTTCTTTTCTCTCTAAATCACTCAATCCAAACATAGTGTTAAACTGCAAAAACAACAACAATTGGTAAATTAAGACGCAATAAAACTGATGAAATAACTCCATTTAATGATAATCATACAAATTGTAGAGCTAGGGTTTGCATATATGAATACTAGCCGATGGGAACAAAAATAAATAATAAAAATATTAATAAATGGTAAGGATGTTTTTAACGAAATATAAAGTGTGTTAAGTTTAAATTTTGCTCATGCTTTTAAATAATAATTTTTTATTTTAGGACGTACAAATTTGCTACATGACAAAAAAAAGAAGTCACCAAACACACAGTGCTCACGTATAGGGTTAGAAATGAACAGAGTCATTCGTGAACAAATTATAACTCGACTCGATAAAAACTCGGTTGAACTCAGTTTGTTATTTTTTTTTTTTTTTTTTTTTGCGTTCGAACTCATTAAAATCTTAATAAGTAAGTCCAAACATACTAACACACGGCTCATTAATTGACTTGTTTAATATTTTTTATTTATCTATTAAATAATATAAAAATATATATATATAATAAAATAAATATGTTATTTATATATTTAAAAAATGTAAATGTAAATAATAGTTAACTATAAATAATACATTTATATAATACTGGTGATAGATATTATTATTTTAGTGAAATATTGACTTTTCTTTTAATATGTTTATATATATTGTATATATGATTGTATAATCAAAATTTCAATTATAACTTTAGTTTCGTACACAAATATTAATTTATAATTTTTTTTTTATTCGTTAAGGCTCGTGATCATACTCAAGTTCAAGTCAAGCCTAAGCTAACTTGGCTCGAGCTCGGTTCATTAAATTTTTATTGAGCTTGAACTTGAGCTTGAACTCGTTAAAATCTTAATAAATAAATCCAAATATACTAAAGATCGGCTCGGCTCGACTTGCTTTGTTTGTAGCCCTACTCACACATATAATAGTATAGATATAAAGAGATAGATAAATATAGATAAAGAAAAAAATGGCATAATGTAGGGGTGCATATGGTATACACACTCCCTACCATATGCACCCCTAGGTTATGCAATTTTCTTTTTTAGTTATAAAGTGCATACAGTACACACTCTTTGAAAGGTGTATACCATAGTCTTTCTCAAAAAATAGATAGATGGAATGAAGATTGCCAACCCTAGATTATATTGGAAATATATATAAAGTCACACATACACGAACATGAGAGTCGAAGATTACCTAACTGATTCAAAACGATATGTGGGACAACAAGAAAGAGAGAAAAACGATACGTAGGACAGTGAGAAAGACATAGATATGTTTTAGAGCATCTCCAACGTTTACTCTTTTTTTTTTTTTTAATCAAATTTGAGTAAAAGTTTTACCTGATATCGCGCATTACAACGGAAAATTTTCAATTTTCATCAAAGTATCGGTCAACTGGGAGTATGGCCGGGCAGATGTCCGGTCGGTCGACTGGTTTGATGTAAATTGACCACAACCTGCAGGACAATTTTCAAGGAAGATGTTGTCTATGAGGACGTCCAACCCAATAGTCATTTACAAATTTGAAAAAAATGCTCCAAGCATCCTCAATTTGATAAAAAGTTTAAGACATTTTCAATTTGATATTAGTTTGATGTTCTGATGAAAGGCACCCAAAACTGAACTTTTTTTTAATCAAATTTAAATTTGATGAATAAAAAAAAGAGTAAGCGTTGAAAACTCTCTTATAGAATCTCAGTTAAGTGTGATTTGTAAGTCGGTACTTGGACACGAGGAATGCTTCATAGAATGGGTTGTACGCATGGCCTAGCTAAGCGGCTCAGCACAATCATTTTGGCCCACGTGTTTTTGAAATGTATGAAAATTAGTTTGAATATTCATATTTTTAATAAAACTAGTTGATGCAATTTTCTTTAACAACTTCTGATTCATGTCATAACCACCATATTCTAACTAATCTTATTAAGTATTAACCAAATTTTCACACCCTAATTTGCAATCCATGCTCTGGAGCAACCATTCGTACATTCAATTATTTTCTCTTTATATCCAATAAAGGTTTTTTTTTTTTTTAATGTGGTAAAATGGGTGAGGAATGAGTGTATGGCAAGGAATGATGCTGTGTTAGCCATGGGTGAGGGAAGAAGGGGCAATGATAGGGGGGGATGTCGCCGAACATGATGCTTGTGAGAGACAAAACCATTATCTTTTTTCTTCAATGCAATCCGAACCATTGAATAGATAAAATGATGAAGTTGCATCATCTCATTTACAAGACTAGGTAGTCCAATTTTTTGGTAAACTGCAGATGAGCTACTCTCTTGTTATAATAGTAGATAGATGGAAACAATGATTTGTACATGCCTTTTCATTCAAATGTGGCAATACTTCATGTTTGCCGTTTCATTCAAATCCAATTATGAAGAGGGTATTTTCGGAATAAAAAAAAGTAATAAAATTATTAAAAAAATAATCATATTATGATGTTTGAAAGTGTTTGATATTTGAAGGGGTTTGAATTTCTAAAAGTATTTGGTTGTTCAATAAATGTAGGTTGTTGTGTGATATTGAATAAGTTTGGAAGAGTGTTTTCGGGATACAAAAAAAGTAAAAAAACATATGTGTTTTTCAGACTTTTAAAATAGTAGTAGATATATATTCACATTTTTGACAAATTTATATTATTCTAATTTATTGATATTATGAATTTTTAAAAAGTATGGAAGTTTTAGTATAAATATTCATACTTTTTAAAAAATTGATATTATTTTAATTTATTAGAAATGTGAATATTTATACTTTTCAAAAATTCGCGCTATTAGATTTCTTAAAAGTGTAGATATTTACACTTACAGTTTTTACACTTATCATGAAATTCACACTATTATAATATATCCCTATTAATATATTTTAAAAAAAAAATAAGGATAACACATTTTCTATATTAGTAGTATATGTCCTTCAAAGCACATGTTGACAAAAATACCTCCACTACACCGCTTTGGGTTTTATACCTATTACTTGTTTAACTTAATTGGAAATTTTAAAATTTTATAACTTTTGATTTAGATCTCAATTTTTATAAAATTTGTAGTTTTGGTTTAATTAAGATTTGTAAAACAAAATTCATGATGAATACAAAATTTTATATAAAAAAAATTAACAAAATTTCACTAACCTGAGATACGTCAATGAAATTTCAGTTG
Organism: Camellia granthamiana; assembly: GCA_036172215.1. NCBI lineage: Eukaryota > Viridiplantae > Streptophyta > Magnoliopsida > Ericales > Theaceae > Camellia > Camellia granthamiana. The sequence continues at coordinate 75,559,262 of CM069916.1, forward strand.
GTTAGTGAAATTTCGATGACTAAGTCAGTTTAAGTTATTGAAATTTTAGTTGATCAATGAAATTTTGATAACCAAAATTTCGATTGGTCAGTGAAATTTCATAAAAAAAAAATTCCAAAATTTCATATTAGTGATAGATCTTGTTTGAAAGATCTTATCAATAGGATTCTACAAATATAAATTTTACAAAAAATAGAGATGTAAATTACAAGTTATTAAATTTTAAAATTTTAAAATCACTTAAATAATGTAAAAAGTCACAAGAAAGAGAGACAACGTTACGAGAGAAACAATGAGAAAGAATAGAGTTTTTAAGATAAATTTTGTCTTTGTCATTTTAAGATTTCAAATCTCAAGGACTTTTACTAACAAACAAATTGTTGGTATCATTAAACTCTTACACAAATTTCTAGGGAGATGTCTCTAATTTCTCCTAAATATATTGTTATCCAAAAAATAACCTAAGAGGATGGGGTGAATTAGATTTTATAAATAAAAGTAATAATACCTTAATAAAAATTATGACTAGTACAATAGATAAATATAGTTAATGAAATAAAAATAATTAAAATAAGTGTTCTAACAACTATGTCAGTTAATTGTTTTAGTACAGTGAAAATGTGACATATAGCTATGTCAATTTAAATAAAATAAAGAAATAAGGGAGAAAGAGGCAGACAAATTTATAGTGGTTCAGTTTTAACTCGACTTACGTCCACTCCTCAAGCTTCACTTGAGATTTTTCGCTATACTCTAGCTTCACAAAGTGCTAGCAACCTTTTCACAGATGGAGCAATCCTCCACAGATTTTACACAGACTTTCTAAGTAAAGAATACTGAGTGTACTACACTCTTACAAGGTTAAAAACAATGTGTTTTTGCTTTCACAGAAAGCTACAAGAATTATCTCTCAAAGATAGATATAAAAATGAAACTCTGGTTTTTCTGTAAACCTCACACAGGAAAGATGGGCTTAAAGCTATATGTCTCAGTGTATAATTTCTGAAAAAGGATGTAAACAAAAATTGAAGAACACTTCTCAGAGAAGTTTTCAGAGAATAGATGTGAGTGATTATAGAGTAAAGAATATTTTCTGATTTTTTGTAATTTGTTTACATTAGAGGCTTTGGTATATATAATGAAACTTATAGCCGTTGTATTCATTTGAATATCTTCCACTCCATCATTACAAATTTAAATATCTTCCACTTGAACCGTTTAGCCTGCTGCTGTACTAGGTTGTTTGAACCTTTGTTTTGGGCTGTTTGAACCTCTGGTTTGAGCATTATTTTTGAGTTTGAAATGAACTCCTGATTTAAGCAAATATTAAATACATTCAAACAATATTTAGGATAAAAGTTTAGGTAAGAAATAATGTGACAAAATAAATTTTGATTCTATTAAAACATAATTAAATAAATCATCAAAATAAATTTTAGATTCTATTAAAACATAATTAAATAAATCATCAAAATAAATTTTGGATTCTATTTTTCTTTTTCAAATAAATTAAAATATAATTAAATAAATCATCAAAATAAATTTTGGATTCTATTTTTCTCTTTCAAATAAATTAAAACATAATTAAATAAATTATCAAAATAAATAAGTCTAACATATATATATACACACTAGCGTATTATCCGTGTTATTCACAAGTATAATTAAATAATCAAAAAAATAGTTTTAAAAATTAAATAATAGCATAAAATTTATCCAAAATATGTAGTAAAATGATTTATAATCAGTTAAATTTTATTCATTTTTATTAAAGTTACACATAAAAGAATAAATTTTATTTATTTATTGTTAGTAGATATTTTGATATTATATTGTGTTGTTGGTTTGATTTGTTTTCTTTTCCTCCAAGTTAATCCTTTTCTTGGTGTCCAAGATCCTCCAAGCAACTTCCTATACTTTTCCTCCAAGAATCCCCCAAGTCAAGTCTTCTTCTCTAAGTCTTCCATGTCTTGCCCACCAAGTCAAGTCTTCTTCTCCTCCAAGAATCTTGTCCACTAAGTTTCCTTTTCTCCAAGATACTTGCCCACCAAGTTTCCTCTCCTATAAATTGAGCCTTTTACCTTTCTTATTGGTAGCTCAAGTTTCTTCCTTTGTGAGATTATCAGGCAAATAAAAAAGGGTATATGTGTAAAGCTTTAGGTTCAACCAATTGTGCAGTATTGGTTAACCATACGACTTAGTCGAGCTGTTATATTCTGGGTGGGACAAGTCCAGGTTTTTTCTGCTGCACCGGTGTGAGGCTTTGCCTAACCGTAGAGGGCTTAAATCTCCTTAAAGAGAACGAATTTCCGGCGTCTCAGCCCTTTTAATAATTATTGTAATTTTATTTTATTTTATGGTGTTTTATTTGTAATTATCACTAACAATTTTAAGGAGATTCAAATAGTAAAATTCATGGAGCCAGTATTGGAGAAGCCCAACGAGAATACCGGTAATCTCAACAAGCCCTTCCGGTTCAAGGGAGCCCATTTCAAGAGATGGAAAGGCAATGTGCTTTTCTACCTTAGTTTCTTCAAGGTGGCCTATATCCTGACCAAGAAAAATCCGAACAAAGTCTCCACTGAAGAGATAACTGACGAGGAGTATGCCGCTCATCTTGAAAAAATTGAAAAATACAACACAGATGAGTATAAATGTCAGTATTATCTTTTGAATTGTCTTTCAAATCAATTTTATGATTATTATGATACTACTTACACCACTGCCAAGAAAATTTAGAAAGCCTTGCAGAATAAATATGACACTGAAGAGGCAAGCGCTAAAAAATATGCTGCAAGCCGTTTTTTCCGCTCTCAAATTATAGATGAAAAATCAGTGGTGGAGCAAGTTCAAGATTTTCAGATGCTAGTGGCTGAAGTTAGATCTGAAGGCATCAAAATTGGAGACAATCTTGTCATGGCAGGTATTATTGACAAACTACCATCGTTTTTGAGGGAGTTCCAAAAGTGAATGCATCATAAGCAAAAAGAGACGTCCTTGGAGACTCTAATCACACGAATTCGGGTGGAGGAGGAAGCACGAGGACAAGATGCGCTTATGACACAAGAGCATTCCACTGCAAAGGTAAATTTAACTTCTGGAAATACTTTACTTAAAGGTCAATTTCATAAAAATAGTCACTTGAAGCCAGTTAAGAAAATCTGGAAAAATACTAGAAGGCCACAAAATAAAAATTACCCAAGACAAAAGAAATGGAACCAAGAACCCCCTTCACAAGATTTGACAAATGTAACATGTTTTGTGTGTGGCAAAAGTGGGCATATTGCTCGAACTTGCAAATTTCGAAAACAACAGTCTCAACCACAGGCTAATGTTGCCGAGGAACCATTTGTGGCTATGATTACAGATATTTTTATGGTTTAATCTGTGGAAGGGTGGTGGGCAGACTCTGGTGCCAATAGGCATGTCTGCTATGATAAAGATTGGTTCAAAGATTTTACTCCTTTTAATGAAAAGAGGACTATTATGCTTGGTGACTCAAGTTTAACCAAGGTGCTCGGGTGTGGAGAAGTTGAGCTGAATTTTACCTCTGGACGTGTGCTTGTTTTAAAAGATGTGTTGTATACACCGTCCATGAGGAAAAATTTAATGTCAAGTTATTTGCTCAACAAAGCTGGTTTCAAGCAGACTATTGAATCTGACCAGTATGTAATCACTAAAAAATGCATATTTGTGGGAAAAGGGTATACCTGTGACGGAATGTTTAAATTAAATGTTGAGAATAAGAAAGCACATGTTTCTGTTTACATGTTGTCTTCTATGAACTTTTGGCATGCTCGTTTGTGTCATATTAGTAGCCGATATGTAGGAGTCATAAATAGTTTATGATTAATTCCTAGACTAACAAATAAGTTTGAGAAAAGTGAAGTTTGCAGTCAAGCAAAAATAACTAAAAGGCCTCATAAAAGTGTGGTGAGAAATACTGAATTGTTAGAATTAATTCACACTGATTTATGTGAATTTAAAGGAATTTTAACACGTGGTAGAAATAGATATTTTATCACTTTTATTGATGATTTTTTAAAATACACTTATGTATACTTGTTGAAAAATAAAAGTGCTGCTTTTGAAAAATTTAAAGAATTCCTTCTTGAAGTTGAAAATCAATTCGGTAAAAAGATTAAAAGATATAGAAGTGATAGAGGCCGGGAGTATGAATCTTTTGGATTCAACTCATTTGCTCAGTCTTTGGGAATAATTCATGAAACTACTCCACCATATTCACCTGCATCTAATGGTGTAGCAGAAAGAAAAAATATAACTTTAACTGATTTAACAAATACTATGCTAATTGAAACAGGTGCTCCTTCAAATTTGTGTGGAGAAGCGATTTTAACTGCATGTTATGTTATGAATAGAGTGCCACATAAAAAAACAAAAGTTACACCTTTTGAGTTGTGGAAAAAGGCATAAGCCAAATTTGAGATATTTGAAGGTTTGGGGTTGTCTAGCTTTTGTTAGACTTGTGGACCCTAAAAGACCTAAATTAGGTGTGAAAGCTGCCACTTGTGCATTTCTTGGATATGCAACTAAAAGTTACACAGATTTTTTGATATTGAAAACAAAATAATTTTTGAATCAGGTGATGCAATTTTTCATGAAGAAAAATTTCCTTTTAAATTTAAAAATGGTGGGGGTCAAAATTATTAAGAAAATATTTTATCTGAAACCGGTTCCTCTACTCATCTTTTACAAAACCAAGACACTGCAGTTTTTGAACTTAGAAGGAGTAAAATAGCCAGATTAGAAAAAGATTTTGGCCTTGATTATCATGTTTTTAATGTGGAGGAAACTCCATTAACTTTACAAGAAGCTTTGGCATCTCCTAACTCTGTTTTTTGGAACGAGGTTGTAAATGATGAGATGGAATCATTACTATCCAATAAAACTTGGGTATTAGTAGATTTACCACAAGGTTGTAAAACTATTGGTTGTAAATGGGTTTTAAGAAAAAAATTTGAACCGAATGGAACTATTGACAAATATAAAACAAGGCTTGTTGCAAAAGGTTTTAAACAACAAGCAAATCTTGACTTTTTTGATACATTTTCTCCGGTTACTAGAGTTACATCCATTAGATTATTAATTACAGTGGCTGCAATTCATGATCTAAAAATTCATCAAATAGATGTTAAAACAGCCTTTTTAAATGGAGACCTAGGTGAAGAAATCTATATGGATCAACCTGAGGGTTTTGTGGAACCCGGTCAAGAAAGTAAAGTATACAAGCTAGTTAAATCCCTATATGGCTTAAAACAGGCCCCTAAACAGTGGCATGAGAAATTTGATTCTTGCATGATTGAGAATGGCTATAAAACGAATGAATGTGATAAATGCATCTACTATAAATCTGAAAAAAAATTCACATGTCATTATTAGCCTCTATGTGAATGATTTACTTATATTTGGCTCTAATTTACATATCATCGTGGAAACTAAAAATGTGCTTAGTAGCCATTTTGATATGAAAGATCTTGGTGAGGCTAATTATATTTTGGGAATGAAAATTACCAAAACCTGTGATGGTACATTTCTTGATCAGTCGCTTTATGTTGAGAAAATTTTGAGAAAATATAATTTTTATAAGTGCAAGCATGTTTTTTCTCCTTTCAATCCTTATGTGTGTTTATTTCCTATTGAAAATGATGAGGATGTAATTAATCAAAATGAATATGCTAGTATGATTGGTAGCTTGCGTTATGCGACTGACTGTACTAGACCTGACATTGCCTATACAGTTGGAGTACTTAGTAGGTTTACTTGCAAGCCTAGCAGTGATCACTGGCTAGCCATTAAGCGGATTATGAAATATTTATCTGGTACCATAAAATATGGCTTGTTTTATAATAAGTATCCTGCAGTACTTGAAGGTTACAGTGATGCCGATTGGAATACCTTGTCAGGTGATTTATTATCAACCACTGGTTACTTATTTACATTGGGAGGTGGTGCTATAAGTTGAAAATTGAAAAAACAAACAATTATTGCTAATTCAACAATGGAGACTGAGCTTATTGCTTTAGCTACAGCTAGTGAATAAGCAAATTGGTTGAGAGATTTGTTAAATGAAATCTCTTGTTGGGAAAAACTGATTCTACCTATATTGATTCATTGTGATAGCACCGCAGCAATTGGTCGAGTTAATAATCGTTATTATAACGGTAAATCCAGACCTATCAGAAGAAAACACAGTACTGTGAGATCTTATATGAATAATGGCATCATAAATGTGGATTATATTAAATCTGGTGATAATCTTACAGAACCATTAACTAAGGCCTTAGCAAGAGATAGAGTCTGGAATACATCGAGGGGGATGGGGTTAAAGCCCATTGAATATAGCAGGAGCCATGTATGAGGATACTCAACCTAGGGACCAGAGATCCTGTAACTGGGTTCAATGAGAAAAACGATCATATGATGGCCGTGAGAAATGCATTAAATTACTTTTTACCTATCCCTATGATGTAAGTGCATTTATCCTGTAACGTTGTAGAGGTTGAGTTATTAAAAAAACTTTTAATGAGTTTCTGTAGCTCTTATTGAGTGAGGTGTCATAGTTACAAGAGCACCCTTGACAGAATTCACCTATGTGAGTGTGGTAGTGGGGCCACTACCTATGAGATTTGGGCTAATTCTCAAACACACTCATGAGTCCTGGGATCGCACAAGGCTGTAATGTGCTGGCTTTTAAAGCTTATGTGAACACCTGGAATATTATGTATGTGCAATAATTATTTATTTCCCTTAAGCAGTCATAGTTCAATGCTGAGCATACTATTGGCTCTGGAGTAAATATTATTGTTTCACTAATGGAGGTTCAATGCAAAGCACACCTACCATGATGTATAATATCCTTATTTGCCTAATAATCTCAATTTTTGTTACCTATAATATTGAAATAGGTGGGGGAATGTTAGCAGATATTTTAATATTATATTGTGTTATTGGTTTGATTTGTTTTCTTTTCCTCCAAGTTAATCCTTTTCTTGGTGACCAAGAATCCTCCAAGCAACTTCCTATACTTTTCCTCCAAGAATCCTCCAAGTCAAGTCTTTTTCTCCAAGTCTTCCAAGTCTTGCCCATCAAGTCAAGTCTTCTTCTCCTCCAAGAATCTTGTCCACTAAGTTTCCTCTTCTCCAAGACACTTGCCCACCAAGTTTCCTGTCCTATAAATTGAGCCTTTCACCTCTCTTATTGGTAGCTCAAGTTTCTTATTTTGTGAGATTATCAGGCAAATAAAAAAAGGTATATGTGTAAAGCTTTAGGTTCAACCAATTGTGCAGTATTGGTTAACCATACGACTTAGTCAGGCTGTTGTATCTTGGGCGGGACAAGTCCAGGTTTTTTCTGCTGCACCGGTGTGAGGCTTTGCCTAACCGCAGAGGGCTTGAATCTCCTTAAAGAGAGCGAATTTCCCGCGTCTCAGCCCTTTCAATAATTATTGTAAATTTTTTTTTTATTTTCTGGTATTTTATTTGTAATTATCACCAACATTTATTTATTCTGATGTGTTCAAAGTTATATTTTTGAAGTAATGGGTGTTCTTGATGAACAAAAGGTTCTTTTGGTTGCTTTTATGCTTAAGGGTAAAGCTCGATTCTAGTGGGAAGCCACTAAGAGGTTATTAACCACGCCTACGATAGGTGCACCACTACATCCGATTCCTGTACGAGTTACTTAGGCTCAGTTTGTTGATGCTTTCAATGAAAAATATTTTTTTATGACATACCAGTACGAGAAAGAACAAGAATTTATAAATTTGAAGCATGAGAAGTTGTCAGCTGCTCAATTTGAAGCTAAGTTTACAACATGGTCCTGATTTGCACTAGATTTTGTCTGTGCTGAAGATGTTAAGTGTAGAAGGTTTCAACAGGGTTTGGAATTACCTACCAAATCTAGGATTAGAATGTTGGAGATAACAAATTATCCGAAATTAGTGAGAAAGCAAAGATTGCTGAGAAGGGTGCACAAGAGGATGTAGAAAATCAAGAACAATTCAAGAAGGGCCGATTTGACTTATCATGAAAGCGTGGACTGGAGGCAACTTTGAAAAATGAAGAAAATATGAAAATTCAGTACCTTTATTTGTTTCAGCAATGTAAGTAAATTTCGGGACAAAATTTTATTAGGAGGGAAGAATTGTAATATTCACAATCTAAAATATAGAGGTTTATAACTTAATTAAAACATTGGTTATGATTATAAAATATTAGGGGTGATTAACACAATTGTTATAGTAAATTATGATTAGTTTTAGTGCAATTTAAGAAGTTGTGGGGACGACAATGCAAATAGGAGAGAAGATTCAAGATTTGTTTTGAATTTCATTAAAACCCGTGCAATTGCTTGTAGGTTCAACACCTAGCAGCCCAACTCTTCTCTCTTCCGACTCTTATTAGATGTATCTAACTTTGGAAAATATATATATATATATATATAAAGAAAAGAAATTGCGAAATTATTGTGGAAAGAAAGAAACGAAAAAAAAAAAGGAAAAAAAAGGGAAAAGGGAAATCAAGGAATTGTACCGAAGTAACAAAAAGTACTCATTTTTCACCTAAGAAATGACCTTGCGAGTAGTATTTGGTATTGATCCTTGAGGTGAGTGTATAAATTCATATTTAGTACTAATTGGATTATTCATGTGATGCTTGTTAATGGATGTAACAAATTCATTTGGCTTCGGGCTGATTCTTTGCATTGTCCTGGAGACGTTACATCTTATTGTCCAAGGGACGTAATAGTACATTGTCTTGGAGACGTTTAATACATCGTCCTGGAGACGATACCTTGAGGCCAATTATATATTATTGATGGCTTGGGGCTGATGCATAACATGTATGAGATGTACTTAAGTGAATGTTAATTGCTATTGAGCTTTTTATTTCTCTTTTTAGTTATTATTATGAATTAGTACATTCATTGAGCATGTTGATAGCTCACAATCCTATTGTGCTCTTGTTTCAGGTATGTCAGAGATATATGGGTTCACTGCCAAGTTTATGTGTTATGTTGAGTAGTTCGTTTTAAGAGAAGATGTGTGTAAATGTTATATAGGTACATAGATGGGAGTTACGCCCTAGTTTGCAAATGTTTTCCGCACTAAATTTTGTATATCTATGTAGTAGGATGAAGTTGAATTTTCTTTACTCCTGATGGGCGTTTTTGTTTATCTCTTATTATTGTTCTTAATGTGTGTGTGGCAAGCGTATATGTTTCACTCTATCCAGGGGAGATTTGTCAAATACCTACAGGGTAGGGTGTGACAAGTTGGTTATGAATTAAGCTGGCTTGAGGTCCATGGTAAAAATCCAAAACACCCGCAGAGTAGGTCTCAATTTCTTTCCGGTTAAGAGCCGGTAAAGTGATTTTGGTAATGTTTTGAGAGCCTACTTGCAGACACCAACTTAGGAATTACTAGCGTCGCATTTGCCGCCTCTTTGTTTTATCAAATGAATGATTGAAATGATCATATTTTTGAGTGCATGGCATGGAAATTTCAAGTAAGAAACTCATACTTTTGGGCATAGCACATCATTTGCATTTACCGCATGATATTATTAAACTATATGCACTTCATTAAGATATTTTTATTGGGCTTTAAGTTTATTCCTTAGTGAAAACCATTTTCAAGTGATAATGGCGTGCCTTCACTGAGATGAAGGCATAGATGATCTTTTTGGAGTGCAAGACTTAGTCTGATTTATGTTGTTTTGCAAGCAAATGGCTAATGTGTATTGGTTTGAAAGCCATTTGTTGTAACCGAACAATGCATTGGAGCTTGCAGCCTCTAAAGTATTAACTTGAATTTATTTTTGCTTTAATTATTTCTAATCACATGCTATAGATTCATATAATAGAAATGATGAATGTATGAATACATGTGACTTTTTTTGTGTGTGTGTATGTGTAAATTTCACTTAAATAAATCATGAATGAAAAGGTAGAGTTTAGTATAAATGTTAGTTGTTGGAGTATCTCTAATATTAAATGCTTTTGCATGTTAATAATGGAATTAATGGGATTTGGGGCTATGTATATGAATTAATCTAGATAATCTGGATTTCTATATGTTTGGGGCATTGCACAGGTGGCTTACCAGATGACCTAGAAGATGACCTAGAAGATGAAAGATTTTGAAAAAGTCAATGTGATGGTGCCCTGTTTGAATTAATTACTTTAGGGACATGTTATATTCAATCAAAAGTTGAGGGATAAAATGAATTTTTCTTTATAAATTTTACACTGCATTTAGTTAGGAGATTCGGGAAGGAAAATGGAAAATGTATATGAAATTAGGTGAAATATAGGTATATTTTATTCATATTTTATCTACATTTTTCTTTTTTTTTTTCAAATTCCTTTCTAAATTCCCTAACCAAATACAACTTTAAGGATTTAATAAATAGTTTAAGAATTAAATAGACAATTTAACAATATTTCAAGAGTAGAAAGTAACCCTAATTTATAATATAAATAATATATTCAATAAATCTTACAAACTAAAAAAAGAAAGTAATACTAGAGGCCCCATCATTCCTACAAACCATTTTACCAAATATTTCACAAGAATCTAACATTTTCCAACCAAAATAAAAAAAAAAAAAAAAATTTAGAATCATTGAAGTAGGCCCAAAGTGAATTTCACAATGGGCCTCCACCTTTGTCTTTTGCCGAAACCAAAACATATTTATCTGATCCGACACATTAGAATACAGGTGGCATTTTCTAAAGAGAAGATCATAGGTGGCAATAATCAACACACGACATCTGGCATGCCACTGTTGATGAAAAATTATTTGGTGCTCCTAAAAAAGAAATGCTATGTATCTCAAATATTCTATCAAATATTTTATCAAACTTCTCACATGGACTGAGACTCACACAAATCCCTCTATATGTAAGTCCTACACCACGTAAGAAATTTAATAAAATATTTAGGCCAAGTTTGACTAACCTAAAAAAGTGCACTTATTTCATCTTTTTATCTTTTTTGGATCACATCAATCAACATCTCCTCTCTACTTTTTCTACACATAATACAATAAAAATAAAAAAATACACTATTTAATCTTTCCAAACTTGACCTTGGTAAAATATTTGAAACCCATAACATAACTCTCCTAAAATAAAACGTCACATGACAGCAGAACCAACCAATAACTTCTCCGGTTCAAGACCAATCCAATCGTTGAGAAAATACGGTGAAAATCGAAAATAACCAATAACTACAGGGGTAATCGCGTAGTTTCAGTTAACCAGCTCGCCTCCTCCTCCTCGTCCTCTACAAAGTCTTTCTCAAGACCCAAACGACCTACAAAACCCCTCACTCCCAACTCTCTCTCCAAAACCATCTTTCTCTCTCTAAGTCGTGTTGGCCGTCAATGGCGGCCTCAGAGACCGTTCAAGGATCGACTCTGCGATACGCATTCGGAAATGTTCTCTCAATCTTCATCCTCCTCCTCATCGGAGTTCTCGCATTCTCGATCCGTCTCTTCTCTGTAAAGTCTCTTGATTTTCAACTTTTTTTTGTATATATTTGTCTGTTTGTATATGGATCTGACTGTGAAATTGTAGTTGAATTCGATGTGAGTGTTACTTTCAGTCTTTATAGTTTTGTGAATTTTTGTTGCAGGTTATAAAGTACGAGAGTGTTATTCACGAGTTCGATCCTTATTTCAATTACAGAGTCACTCAGGTTTGATTTCTATACGTAGCGTTGACTTTTGCTTTCCGTTGTAATTAATTGAAAGTGTAAAGATTCAATTTTGTTTTCGTATGCTTGTGATTCTGACCAAAGATTCCAATTTGGAATGATTGATAAGATTTCAGAAAAAAAAAAAAAAAAAAAAAGAATTCCCTGAATTTGAGACTGTTGATTGTCAGGGTTTATGGTCCCTGGGTAGGTGAAGGACATATAATGTATTGAATTTAAGAAGTGGTCCGAGTTATCAAATAAATAAATAAATAAATAAAAGTGGGAATTCGCTTTGTCTGCATTGGACCTCATAAGGAAGAAAATGGTGGTGAAGAATAGAATTTCGTAGGGGAACTCATTAGCTCTTGTGACTACCATTTGGTAAAAATCAAGTGAACTCTATTAAAGCTGTAACAGAGTTTAGTATTTCTGAACAGCTGCTTTCTGGGAAACAAGTTAAAAACCTCAAAATGACATTCGTATTTGTCTTATTCAAAATCTAAACCCTTGGATATTTTCTGATGTCTGTGTAACCCTTTTAAAATACTTAAATAAATGGGGTGATTTCTGTATTCAAGTTAATTACTTCAAGGAATTGTTAACGATAAAGAAATTCGTTTGCAAACACAGATATCCAATTTATGATATGTTTTGTTTGTCACGCAAGTAGATAGAAATGGATGCAATAAGGCTTTTTGAAGAATTGTAGCTGCGCGGGGAGAACACTTAAGAAGGTGAATCAAGCTGATGTCAGACGACTTTAGAAAAATTAGGATATTGCTGCCTATGGGTGGACATGTGAGGCAGTTGCCTACGGAAAGGTTCCATTTTGGGTCAATATGCTAGAAGGGATATTTTTGGTTTTCTAGACTAAAAAGGGACTGAAATTTGGTTGATTCCACAAGTAGAAGGGTGTTGGATTTGTAGAAAAAACTTGTTTGGAATAATCTAGGGTTGAAAGAGAGTTTTAAAACAAACAAAAGTATACGGTGAAATTATATTTCTAGACTAGATGCACTGAAATTTGGTTGATTCCACAAGTAGAAGGGTGTTGGAATTTTAGAAAAAAAAAAAAAAGAAAAGAAAAGAAAAAAAGAAAAGAAAAAGACAATAGATTGGAATAACCTAGGGTTGAAAAGAGAGTTTGTTCCCAAATTGTGACTAGTAACCTGAAATAGAATGACTTTAATCACACAAATACAATACAAAAATCCTTATAATATCAACTCTTTTTTGAACAAACTGTTAGATGGATGTTTAAATTGCTAGGTGTTTCCTAATTCTAAAATGATTTAAGACTCAAAAGTGGAAAGCTCATAAACTTTGGCCAGTAAAAACATTTCAGACCCCCAAAGTCATAACTTAACTCATGCTACCACTCATGTACCAAATAGACAACCCATGTGTATTAAGTCTTGAATTATTGGAATACCCTTGTCTTCTAAAACAAACAAAAGCATACGGTGAAATTATATCAACTTTCATTGGTTTTTTTTACTAGTTGCCAACTAATCTGGAGCAACATAAAGCTAGACTTAGACAATGTCCAAGGCATGGTCCATATGAAATTCAAAATTTGCCCCTTTTTATTTTTATTTTCGTGCTTTGCATTAAAAGCGCTTAAGTTCTACTCTAATAAATGATTGTTCATACTTTCAATTTTAACAAAAAATAGTCAAAGCTTTCATAGCACAATGTGGTACCTAAAAGAGAGGGTGGGGATTAGGGTTTCAATTTTTAATAATGAACGGACTGCTTATTAGAAACAAGCTACTTAAGCAAAGGACTAGAGCTAAATTCTAAGAAGTACGGACACGGACACGGACACGTGACACGACATGGACACGCTGACACACCAATTTTCAAAAAATATAGGACACGACACGTGGGGGACACACAGAAAATATATAATTTTATATATCTATTATATGTTATATATATGAATATATCATTTAAAGATTAAAAAAAAAAAAAAATTGCAATATGACACTAATTTATATAAATTTATATGATTTTTGTTTTATTATTGTATCTTAAATTGTTTTGTTCAAACTTATAATTAGTTTCACCTGTATCTATTATTTAAGCGATAGTCATGTGTGTCCTAAGTATCCAAAGAGTGTCCGGATCTTTTAAAAGATATGACCCGTTTTGAAGAATGTCGGACACGTGTTGGGGAGCTGTCCAAAGAATGTCGGGCTTTGACGGACATGCCACGGATACTTCATCTTCTTAGAAGTGTCTGTTCTTCTTAGGCTAAAGTTTTAACGAGAAAAAATGGTTATCTAGAACTTGAACTTCTTAACAAATAACTCAAAAAATGTTTTATAAATGTGTGAAACTCGATTGAAGAATACCAAAATTCAAGCATTCATTAATTAGACAAAACATGCATATAAATCCTTTTCAAATATGGACTAACAGAAATGTGGTATCAAGTCCTACGATAGTATAGCAAAATGAATATAATAAGGGTGGAAGATTTGAGATAAAGACCAGTAATAAAGAAAGAAGTAAGCAAAAGAGAAACATGATTTGGCATATCTTTGAAAGATAAATAAGACATAGAGAATAAAGAAAACTGAGGGGTCACAATTTAATGGAAGAATTACACTTGTTGGCCTTGGGTTGGACAAAATATGTGTATAAATTTTTTTCAAATATGCGCTAAAAAAAAGAACTATGGTATCAGGTTCGATAGGGATAATATGGCAAAATGAATATAATAAGGGTGGAAGATTTGATTCCTCTTGATCTGGAGGCTACAACATTCTACTTTAGATTGATTCCTCCATTGAAAGATAGAATACAACCCCATAGGTAGGCCTAGCTATGGAGCTTGCATGTAAATACTTAAAAGCAAGGTAACCTGTTCGGTTACTAGTAGGTGACAAGCAAGTAGGTAAACTTAGGAACTACTTAGTTTCTTTAAGATGATACTTTGAGACCAACTAATTAAGTAAATCATAAATACCACTAAATTATACCATCTCAACTACAAAATCATACATTTACACCCCTCAATGTCTGTGAAAAAAAAAAAAAAAAAAAAAAAATTTGACTTCAATCAAGAAGTGTTCAATAAATATAAAAATCTTTGAAGGCATCATGAATCCTGCTTTGAAATTGAATCAAATTTTAAATCTATTTGTTTCTTACTATTTCTACTTTCTTGAGCTTCCTAGGGCATGCATCAACTTACTAAGAAGGGGCAAGGTAGACTTTGAAGCTCTTTAGCACTACGAATGGAACTCGGGCATGTTTGTTTAGGCTAAGGGCTTGTGCAAGCCTAACCCAAAACATAATGGAGTTTGCCTAGGTCTAACCTCAATGGCTAGGTAACTCAACCAAAGCCTAATTTGATAAGGTTAGGTTGCCTTAGTCATAGTCATTAGTATATCAATGGCTCTATCAATAGCAAACCTTTCACATTTTTTTATTGCGTTGGGTTGTATTAATGCAATTTTAATATATGAATAAAACAAATATTGAAGAATTTTTTTGATTGAATACAAAATATGAAGGTTTTGATCTCAGCTAAAAGCAATGTCATTGTTATTAGATAAATTCCATTCAAAACTACATGCCCTTTCCAACTTGATATAAATATAAGTCAAAGGAAAAAAAAAAAAAAAAAAGGAAGACGAATAACTATGAAAACATAATTTATGCATCGTATCATATCCCTTATAAAAATGATTTTAAGAAAGAAGCCCTAATGGTTGTGTGTGTGTGTGTGTGTTTTTTTTTTTTGAGAGAGATAAGTACCTAAGAATGAATTGTAGGTAGCCAAGAGATCGAGGAACAGAGGCCGAGTCATGTCGTTGTGGTGGCATGATGGTTATAACTAGACAGAGAGGTGGCTGAAGAGAGAGTGAGAGATGTGAGATGAAGGGAGGTGAGTTGTGGTGGGAAGATGGTCATGTTGTCACGACATCGGTGGAAAGTGACTGCATCACGGTGGTATTGGCTGGCTACGGGTGTGATTATTATGGTGGAGAGAGAGAGGTAATTAGTTTGATACTAAAAAGCACGAACACATGTAAGAAGGGTGGTGTGTCATTAGACACTTGTCTAAGCCTGTCCTATTCTTTTAAAAAAAAATTAGACCCAAACCCTCGTTGACACGTGTCTAGTACTCATCTAAGCATGTCCATCATTTAGAGACTCATGAAACTAGCTATAAATTTGAACAAAATAACTTAAGAGACAATGATAAAAGAAAAATAATGTAAATTTGTAAGAATTAGAGTTATGTTGTATTTTTTATTATATTTAAATGGTATATTTATATATATGACATATAATAAAAATATAAAACTATACATTTTGTGCATGTCCTTCATGTGTTGTGTCTAGCATTTTTTTAAAATTGTCGTGTTGGCTTGACTGTGCCGTGTTGTGCGTCCATGCTTCTTAGGTTTGATATATTAAGCTTTCAAGTTTTAACCCTATATTTGTGCACTAAGATTCAATCTCTAAATCTAGTAGGTGGGAAAATAATTTTGATTCACCTATGGTTGAACGAGTGACACATGTTTCACATAAATTGATATATATTCATAGTATATATATTCAAAATTGTGTTCGGGTTGGCTCTGGTTGCCCTCCTCTGTCTCTGACTGGACCGAAACTAATTCAGGCTGGTGAATTTCTTCCTAAGCTTGACCCAAAGACTTGAAAATTTTGTCCAGTCCCAATTTTTTTCTAGGCTGTGCTTAACCTGCCCAACTTGCAATCGTATTTAGCACAAAATGTATGCAAAAGATGTGTGGATCCAAGTTAGGGATGTTATGTTTTTAAACCACTAATGAAGAAAGAGGATAGTTAGAAGGAGAGAGAAAGAAGGGAAAAAAGTAGAGAATAAAAAAGAAAAAGGGGGAAGGCATGGAGGAAATTTGGTCAAAAGCCACTTCTTCCACACCCCACACACACACACACACACAAAAAAAAAGGAGCTTTGTAATTGTTGGAGCATAATGTGGTAAATACCTCCCCTGTTACCGTGAGAATGACAATTGCACCTGTACTCCTAATGCAATGTATGTAAGAATGCCATTCTATAATTTTTCTTTTTGAATAGATAGAATACTATTCTATAAATAATTTTGATTAATAGCTCGGGTTATGTTATATTCTGTACTCTCTAGTCCATGAAGCATTGGTAGCTAAATGTTTAAATATAATTTCTTGAAAACACATCCAGTTTATATTGAGTTATTAGTGTTCTTATCTAGTGCATGTTTCCCTTCATTTAATTGTTTTGCAATAATATAGCGGTATATTGAAGATGACAAGAATGCTTTTTATTTCAGTATCTCACGAAGAATGGAATTTATGACTTTTGGAATTGGTTTGATGATCGGACCTGGTAATTGTGACCCTAGTGGTGGTTTTCATATAGCAAAACTCTTGTTTATTTCTCTACTATAGGTTGTTATGTAATGAATGCAAAGTGACACTGTATATTTGATTTGTTCTAAGGTATCCTCTTGGACGTGTGATTGGTGGAACTGTTTACCCTGGATTGACATTGACAGCTGGCACCATGTGGTGGTGTGTATTTGAGATTGAGACTAGAGATTAAGAACATTAATTTTCTGTGTTCCTTGTTACCAGATTAGTGAACTCTGTACATCTGGTTTTCCTTTATTATAAAACAATCAGAAGGGTGAATTTGAGTGAGTCCTGCTGCATTAGTTATTGCTGAGACTTTACTTTCTGATGGCAGGATACTGAATTCTTTGAATATTCCTCTGTCTGTGGAAACTGTTTGTGTATTTACGGCTCCAGTATTCTCTGCTATTGCTGCATGGGCAACCTACCTTCTCACAAAGGTTCATGTTCTATTTTTATTTTTGTTTTGGAACATGTATTTCTAGAACCTAGGACTCGTTATGTATTATATTTAATGTGAGTTTTCTGCAAACTGAGATTTCTCAATCTTGTCCAATACCCCAACACGCAGGAAGTTAAGGGTGCCGGTGCTGGACTGACTGCAGCAGTTCTTTTAGCCATGGTAAATTATATACAGGGTAGTTGTACCTTTATTTTCTATTCATTTTATGAAATTTGAAACTTTGAGCAGCATTCTAACATGTAAAATGCAACTTCTGTTATATCGAATCATGCGGCTATGTTTCATTAGTTCAGACTTTGATTTGATAAAAAAACAATTTATCATTATTTCACCGGGACTTTCTTTCTTTTTTCCTTTCTTAACTTTTTTTTTATTATTTTCTTCTTGTCTCTTAGAAATTTTTTTTCAGCTAGTAAATGTCAAATTGGCAGGACAAATATACGTTTTTTTTACTTTCATGCGGCTATGTTTCATTACTTTTTATGATGGCTGTGTTTTACTTTCATCATGTTCCTTTTCTCTGTATGAGGATTTCTCGTCCTCCTTTCTTTCTTCTTTAATAAAATAAATTTCATTGTTGTTTCAAAAAAAAAAATATACGTTTTTTTTACTGATTGGCGTATAGTTCATTTGATTATGCCTCTTTAGTATATAGTTAACTTTCCTCCCTAGTATACCTATTTTTAAATTTTTTAGATTTGTATTTATTTTCATGGTTCGTTGAAACTCTTACTAGCCTTAGAAATTTGAAATGACTCTACAGTTCTTCTGGAATCTATGTCTTACCTCTAGAGAAACATTTCATTAGAATTACGTCTATTGCTGATGATTTGATGCTGTCAACCAAAGAATTCTTTTGGTTTCTCACCATGGCAGACATGCCATTACAAATTTGTTTTCCATCTGTGAGTAAAGAACTTTTTACTCATAACAATGTCGTTTCTGTATGGAGCTCAGAGATTCTTGTTGGAGTGTCAATCTATGGGTCCTAGGCTGGTTACTTCTTATGGATAACTTGAAAGACAAACTTCTAAGTAAAAGATGGCATTATACTTGTTCAGATACTTCAAAGGTTTACATAAAGTATGCTGATGTATATAATTGATGTTCTCTAAATTGAATTACAATAAGATATTAATTAATATTCATTGTTTTGTTATTTTCCACAGGTTCCATCCTATATATCTCGATCTGTGGCTGGCAGCTATGACAATGAAGCTGTAGCTATATTTGCTTTAATCTTCACTTTCTATCTATATATAAAGGTCAGATTTTGATTAACATCAGTGCATCCTTTCCCCATTGATGCTATATTTCCTATTCAAACAAACTTCTGTTAATATACATTTTACTGGATAATAGTTTGACCAACTTTTATTTGTCTCATGCTTCTTCCTTTCCTTTTGTTTTTTTTCTTTCTTCTGGAATCTTATGTAAACGATTGTCATATGTACTGAACCATTTTCTGTATGCAGACGTTGAACACAGGATCTCTCTTTTATGCCACTTTAAATGCAGTAGCATACTTTTACATGGTAGGCTTTGTGTTTCTGATGTTTTCAGTGCACTATATACATCTATTCAACTTGTGTTTGTCAACTTATCATTTCCTCTTTCAGGTTTGCTCATGGGGAGGGTATACCTTTATTATTAACCTAATTCCAATGCATGTCCTTCTGTGCATTGTAACCGGTCGCTATTCTCCTCGGCTGTACATTGCGTATGCTCCACTTGTAAGTATCTGGGAATGATCATGAAGATTGAACAACAATCAAAATCATTGATGCATTTGTTTTAGCATAAAGACTGTAGAATGCATGTTATGTTTTTAAGATCTGGAAAGAAGACTAGGAACAATACAAATGTAATTTGACAAAACTCAAATTGACAAATGTGGGTTGCTTGCAAGTTAAAGAATTTTGAGGAAACGTGGGAACTGGGGCAGATTTTGTGGAGAGAAATATCAGGAGACACAATAAAGACACAGCATGAAGAGAATAAAATTTAGTGGTGTGTGCATGCAAGACAATGTGTCATTAATGGTTTCTGGACTTTCTTCTGTCCATATCCCTTATTTGAATTGAGTTAAATTTTTGTTTTTAATATTTTCACTAATGTGTTGGTTGAGGGTGCAATTATCTTGTTTTGCTTTATTTGTGAAATTTATCCTTTGTTTTCCTACTTTGGCATGTTATCATTGTGAATTAGACAAACTTGTCAACCAAAAAAAAATAAGGTGCGAGTTAAACAAATCATGAGCTCATGTGATGGAGGTGATATCAATCCTTTATGTTCTAGCATTGGCTGATCCTTTGGGAATAACTATGTATTTTCTTCTTGAGGTTTTTGCTCTTATTCTTGGAAATGCTAAGTGTACACCACCACACGAGAATTTTTCTCCACTAATTTTCCTTGATTAGAGATCAAGAAATTGCCATTAATATATATGTATGTATATATATTCAGTTTATAAATTTTAAATGAAGAGTTTTATTTGTTCTCAATAATGTTGCAACTGTTTGCAATGCAGGTTGTCTTAGGAACATTGTTAGCTGCATTGGTGCCTGTTGTTGGTTTTAATGCGGTCATGACATCCGAACATTTTGCATCATTTTTGGTGAGTTCCGTACTGATACATGGCACAATATTTGCCAATTTTTATGTCCATTTTACTTTCCTAATGATTTAGTTTCGTGGAACTATATATTCACTTCAATATGGGAGATGTTTTTAAAGTAGTGGTAAAAACAATGTTGCCAGTCTGTTATGTTGTGCTTAAGCTGTTTCACGAAACAGTCTAATCTTGTTTGCTGTATAGAAAAGGGTTTACAATGAGCATAATGGTGTGAGTACTAGCATCCTTGGCTATGAACCAAGCTTTATTGGGAGGATGGTTTTGGTGATTTTGAAATAGAAAAAAAAAAAGTATATTTCGAAGTAAATAATTATTGTAAAGTGTGACGTGTAATGACCTGGATGGTTGACAAGTAAGGTGGTTGCTTTCTTGTTTTGGTTCTTAGTGAGGACTTCTGATCTGTGCGTCTTTAAGAGCACGGTGATATTGCAGTGGGCAATTTTGTAGTTGGTGGGACTATCGATGAGCAGTGGACACGGTGATATGCCACTGTATATAGACATTTTGTTGACTGGATTGTTGGTTACATTGATCATGGCATCTATATGGTACACACGCACACACACACTTGAACGGCCAATCACCACCCTTTAAATACGAGTTGACGTTGATAAGTTTGCATCTACATGGTTAAGTCTAGAGTCATGGTTATGATATTTGTTTTGTCTCAGCTACTACTGCTTTCCCACAGCCTTAACCATGGATTAGATATTAATTTAATTTCTGATTTATGAGTACATAATAAGCACACTTTTTGTTGACATGATTTTTGCATAATTTGCTGGATTATTATTATTATTTTTTGTTTTTGTTTTTGTTTTGTTCTTTTTTTTTTTGTTTTGTTTCCTTAATGAAGTATTAGGAGGTCAGAACTAAAATTTCACAGACTAAAAAATAGTATTCCAAATTTCGATCTGCTGTAGTTTATGGATGGCTGTTTGGTTTTGAAAGAAGGGATTGAATATTATCTTTGAATGGATGACAAGAATGAAATAGAGCTATTTGTAATTACATGGACATACAACGAAGGATAAAATGAAGCAAAACCATTACATGTTTTTTGATGGCAATGGGTATATTTTTGTTTTGTAAATAGTAGTTTGTTAGAAGAAAGAACCAATAAACTTTTGTGGGAGTAAACTCAGCTGCAAACAAAAAACTACATTAAAATTTAAAAAGAATTAAAAGCATGTTACTTTTGTGATAATGTTAATGGGTATATTTTTTTGCTGTACATGGTATGGGAAGGAGGAACCACTTTTAAATTGAAAAACAAAATTTTGTACATTTTGAATAGTTGGTTCTTGGTGTTGTTGGTTCATCCTTGAAACATTTTTTGGATTTCGTAGAGACTTTTGATTGAAGAAGAATTATGTGTAGGAGTTTTAGGTGTTTTGTTACGCTTTTCTTATGGGTGTGTACGGGTGGCAATTCCTTGGTGTCTTTCTAATAAAATCTTAATAAGAAAAATTGTTGTAAATGGCAGTTCATTACGAGGAAGAAAAGGATAAGTTTTTGTAGGAGTAAATTGATTTTTCAAGAAAGAAAAATTATGGCAATGTGCCTTAAAGTCAAATAGAGATGCTGTCGCTCTAGTTTTTCGTGAACCCTTGTATTGGTAGCTCAACCTCAATCAGGGTCTCTAGTTTCCTTGTTTTGTTTTTATGTCCTTGCATATTTAGGCTGCGTTTGGCAACTTGGCTTTTGACATAGCTAAAAAGCCAAAAAGTTACTAAAAAGCCAGAAAGCCACTAAAAAAAGTTATTTCCAAACAAATGAACTTTTTTTTCACCTCATAAAAAAGCCAAAAGCCACTAAAAAAGCCAATTCCCAAACAAGGCCTTAGCACGTTATCTAGTTTCTTCTTTTTCTTCTTCTTTATAAAGCTTTTTTTTGTTATCATTTGTTCTTGTTGCTAATTTTCTGTGTACAGGTTTTCATTATTATTCATGTGGTGGCTCTTGTGTATTATATCAAAGGAATTCTCTCTCCAAGCATGTTTAAAGTCGCCGTTACCCTTGTTGTATCCATCGGCCTGTAAGCTTTCCTTATCTCTAGTTTTCTCAAAACATGTTCAAAGTACTATAAAATTGTTAAACAAATAGTGATGTTGACCATTACAAACTCAGGAAAGTTCTTTTTTGGCTTATTATATATGATTCCATTGTTCAGGGTAGTATGTGGTGCTGTAATAGCTGTACTTGTAGCATTGGTGGCTTCTAGCCCAACAAAGGGATGGAGTGGACGAAGTCTGAGTTTGCTTGATCCGTAAGTGGCTTTTTAACCATTCATGCCGTTATCTTATATAATTGGTTAATTCCTTCTGAAGAGATATTAAGGAAACAACAATTTTGAAGAAGAGAGGAGAGGGGAGGGAGGGACAAAGTTATTTTGGGTTGTGACTTTGTCCAGGGAAATCTGGAATCCTGACAAACATGACTGCATTATATGGTGGATTCATTTGTTCGGAGCTACAAATACTTGGAATCAATGCAAGGCCTGCTGAACTGACCTAACTTGAGAGTTAATTCTTAAAATATATCCATTGAGATGTGGGGCAGTTGGGCATCTTTAATGGCTGGGAAGGCTTGTCTTCTTCACTGTCATTCCCTTACCAGCCTTTGTAAAGTGCATGCCCTACTTCCCTTCATTATGCGTGGGTGCCTTGCTTTTGGAATTAGGACTTTTGTGCTGGTCAGTGATTGCGCTCGACTGCTATAATTTTGTAGACGATTTGTGACATGTTCAACTTTCATAGTTGATTCCAACTGCCATAACTCATTTGAGTTTTTCAGTTTCAGATTTAAAATTTGGTTGATCAGCAACAAAAAGAAGATAATTGATAAAGAAAAGAAGGTACAAGGAGAGGACAAAGAGTCCTCTAACAGGAAAAGACAAAGAAAAATTACAAACAAACAAGGAAAAACAAACTACTCCAATCCTTGGATATCAAAAAAAGCAGGACCCCCTTAAATGCAAGAGAAACATAAACCCAGAATGAGGCCAAATGGCACACCTTATCGCATAACCAAATAACCCAAAAAATAGTGAACACAACACAAAATCACAATGTTATCACCTAGTATACCCTTTGTGCTTGGCTAAGGCCAACTTAGTTTGTTTACTCCTCTTTTTTTTTTTCAATAAATTTTTTTGCACAATAATCTGGGTTGACTGCAGTCTTAATTGAGTTGGGGTGATAGTTCTAACTTGGTTTTCCGGATTTCTTGTTTGATAGTAGATTTGATGCTGATTTCATAAACTTGAGGATGTGATTTAAAAAAAAATACCTTTTCCTCTGTTTGGATTTCTTTTTCCTTTTTATAATTTTTATTTGTTAAACTCCAATACTTGTGGCACTGTCGAAAATGCTTATGTTAATTTTTATTTTTATTTTTATTTTGTTTGCAATTGAAAAATATTGATTTGGCCGAATAGTGGGAAAAAAAATTTATATTTCCTTCACCATCAATTCTGTTTCTAGTTGTCTGAGGTAGCTTTCTGACATTTTCCCTCTAATGGTTTGTGACAGAACTTACGCAAGCAAGTATATACCCATTATTGCCAGTGTTAGTGAGCATCAACCACCTACTTGGCCTTCATACTTTATGGACATTAACGTTTTGGCTTTCCTGGTTCCAGCTGGCATTATTGTAAGTTCTGAATGTTAGACTAACTTTTTTCTTGTGGCTGTATGAGTCTTTTTCCATTTTAATTTTATTGTTAATAGTTGATAAGTTTGGAATTGCTCACCGTACATCATGGTCTTCTTCTGCTGGTCCTTGGCAGGCTTGCTTTTTGCCACTATCTGATGCAAGCTCCTTTGTTGTCCTTTACATAGTGACATCAGTATATTTTTCTGGAGTCATGGTAAGGACAATTTTCTTCATCTAACTCCACCTTGTTTCTTCGTCTTTAATTTTCGTTCTTGGTCATCATTGTCTTTGGGCTGACATTACAGGTGCGTCTAATGCTTGTACTTGCTCCAGCAGCATGCATATTATCTGGCATTGCGCTTTCAGAAGCTTTTAACGTTTTTACGAGTTCAATCAAATTTCAATTATCTGGATTATCAGGAAATTCCCAAACTGATGTAAGGATGTTATAATCTTTCTTCTAATTATTATGACACATTCTTTCACCATTTAGTGAGTAAAAATTCAGCTTCTGGACTAATATTGGTTTCATGGTGCTGCCTATTAAGGCAGGGGATACCAGTTCTGGCAGTGTTGTCTCACAAAATGAGATGATGAAGACCCAAAAAAATGAAGATTTGGCAAAAGAACGACCTTCGAAAAAGACTGACAAGAATGAAGATTCATTAAAGGAACGACCTTCAAAAAGGAACAAGAAGAAGGAAAAGGAAAAGGAAAAGGAAAAGGAAAATGTGGAGAAGACTTCTGTCAAGGCTCAGATAGAAAAGAGGCTTCTGGTTTTGCCTTTGGAAGCATCTGCTATTGCTATTTTCTTACTCGTGTTGCTGGGTGCTTTTTATGTGGTATGTACACTTTCTTCATTACTTCTTGAATTTAATCATAATTGCATGTCATCATTTCTAGCAGAAAAATGACCATGTTACATTACTGATATATGCTATTATGTTAATTTTCTGCCCTTTGACCATCTTCAATTGTGGCAGAGCGATACATTCATGTTTGATCATCCTTGTTCACTATATAATTGATGTCAAGAATATTAGAGATGATGCCTTTACCTCTAAAAGTCTTGCCTACATAGGCTACATGCCTTTAACTCCTTTCTAGTGGTTATATGGGCTAAAAGGCTTCCTTTAACTCTTAAAACCTAAACTGGAGCAATTTTTGGATTTTTTTATTATGAATTGGGAGATATGAAGAATGTTTAGGTTTTTGGGCTTCTCAAGTGCAGTTTCTTTTGCTTGATGTACACGGACCACATTCCCGCTTGATGTTCTTCTTAATAAATTCTTATTTGTTTAAAAAAAGAAAAAAAAAAAGAGAGGGAAAAATTAGAGATGGCAACGTTGAAGTTTAAGGTGTTACATTGATAACCACCAACTCATCTAAAATAGTAAATTGTTAGGAAATGGGCTCAACAATGTATATCAACAATGTATATCATGTGACCTCATCTCGCACGTGCAGAGAATATAGAGAACAGATGAGTGCACAGTGCACACGTAGAGAGAACAGATTGAGTGCACAATAACATAGCTAATGGAATTGTTGAGATTTGAATCAAGGACCTTTTAGAACCCAAGCTCTTATACCATGTTAGATCACCAATTGTTTCAAAAGCTTAAGCTATTTTTTTTTTTTTTGATAAGTAATTAATTTTATTAGAAAAGTATCAAGATGATGCAAAGAATACAAAGATCGTAGAACTCCTAACCAACAATTTTATCCACAAAATCTATGAAAACAAATATATCCGGCTCGGCCTGTGACTTCAACCAAGTGCATAAAGTAAGCAACAAGCGATTTTGAAGCCAAGACACCGAATGAGTAATGTCGAGAAACGTTCGCCGATTCCTTTCCAACCAAACCATCCACATCAAACAAAAAGGCACGACGGACCAAATCCGTCGGCGTCGACGACCAACACGAGCACCTCGCCAACTCCATAACATCTCCAACACCCCGTTGGGCTGCACCCAAACAACCCCAAACAAAGAGCATACCAACCCACATAGACGAGCTGCCACATCACAATGAAGAAATAAATGATCCACCGACTCTGCATCCCTACAACACATACAACAACGATTCACTAAGACATGACCTCTACGGACCAAATTATCAATAGTGAGATTCCGGCCCAAAGCAGCTGTCCACAAAAAGAACACTACCTTAGAAGGAACGCCCGGAACCCAAATGCTTCGCCAAGGGAACAACGAAGTTGCCCCCCCCACCAGACTCCGATAAAAGGATGACACCGTAAAGAGGCCTTTTGAACCCAACACTGACCACACCACCCTATCCTCCCCTCGCCCAACGGGTCCCAAACCATATAAAAACCCCAACATCTCCTCCAATTGAGTAGCCTCCCAATCCTGAACTGCCCGCCGCAGGCGGACGTCCCAGACTACCACCTCTCCATTCCCCAAACAGTTCACAACAGTCACCTCAGGATCCGTCGCAATGCCAAAAATCAAAGGGAATCGATCTTCCAACAACACCTCCCCGCACCATTTATCCCTCCAAAACCGAACCCTCTCCCCATTTCTTACTTGGAAATGCACCTGATCCCAAAACTCATCCCTCCCAAACCAAATCCCTCTCCACAAACCCCGCCCATGAAATCTTGTAATTGTTCCCGTCCTCCAATCCCCGCTATCCACCCCATACTTGGCAGCAATCACCCTTCGCCAAAACCGGTCTCGCTTCCACGCAAAACGCCAAAACCATTTACCCAATAAGGCTCGATTAAAAGTAACCAAACTCCGGACCCCCAAACCACCCGCAGCCTTTGGAGAACAAATCTGATCCCATCCCACCAAATGATAACGGAAAACCTCCGCTTCACTCCCCCATAGAAAATCTCTCTGAAGCTTCTCCAAACGTCGAGCCACTGAAATCGGAATTATCTGTACAGACATAAAGTAAGTCGGAATACTACTCAGCACACTCTGAATCAAAGTTAAATGTCCCCCTTTTGACAAATATTGCTTCTTCCAACCTGCCAGACGCCGCTGCACTCGCTCCACCACACCATTCCACACCTCTTGCGACTTAAAAGTAGCACCCAACGGCAAGCCTAAATAAGAAACTGGCAAAGCTGACACCTTGCACCCCAAAATAGCTGCTAACATGGGGACTCGATCAACCTCCCCTACTGGGATTAACTCAAACTTACTCAAATTCACTCTCAGACCCGAGACCGTCTCAAAACACAGCAAAACACACCGCAAATAGCCCAACTGCTCAGCACTCGGCTCGCAAAAGACCAAAGCATCATCTGCATACAAAAGATGCGAAAAACTCGCCACGCCTCCGCCCACAGATCCGACCGAAAAACTCTCCAACAAGCCTTCATCTACAGCCCGCCCCAACAATCTAGTAAAAGCCTCCATTACCAAGAGGAACAACAATGGTGACAAGGGATCTCCCTGTCTAAGGCCACGAGAAGTAGAAAAGAATCCCACCGGTGTGCCATTCACCAATACTGATAGGTGGACCGTAGAAACACAGAATTTTATCCACTGACACCATTTCTCCCCAAAACCCATCCGCCTCATAACGTAGAAGAGAAACTCCCAATTAACACTATCATAGGCCTTTTCAATATCCAACTTACAGATCACCCCGGGACGCCCCTGCCAAAGCCTCGAGTCAACACATTCATTAGCTACTAATACTGCATCCAGAATCTGACGACCCCCAATGAATGCATTTTGAGCTTCAGACACCACTGTTGGCAAAACACCACGCAGCCTATTGGCCAAAACTTTAGCTAAGAGCTTATACATGCTCCCAAGTAAACTAATAGGCCTAAAATCCCGAATATCCTCAGCCCCTCCTTTTTTTGGAATCAAAGCCAAAAAAGTCGCGTTTAGACTCTTCTCGAACCGTCTCGAACTAGAGAAATCCTGAAAGACAGCCATCAAATCTTGCATAATAACCTGCCAACAGTGCTGGAAGAAGGCCATCGTGAACCCATCTAGACCTGGAGCCTTGTCCCCACTCATAGTCTTCAGAGCCCCCATAACCTCCTCTTCAGAGAAATCCATCTCTAAAGCCTCCCTATCCCCTCCAGCAATAGCGTCAAAAAGCACCCCATCCAAACTTGGCCTCCACTGTCCTTCCTGCCGACTAAATATAGTCTGATAGAAGCCCACTATACCCTCTCTAATCTCTGTAACTGTGGTCAAGTCAGTCCCAGCTATCCGCAATCTAACAATCTGGTTCACCCGGCGATGGCAATTCGCCATTCGATGAAAGAATTTTGTGTTTCGGTCCCCCTCCTTCGACCATAAACATCTAGATTTTTGTCGGAAGCACACCTCCTCCATACGAGCCAGACGAACAAAATCTTGCCTAGCTGCCTCCCTCTTAGCAAGATCTGCCTCCCTCAACCCCCCATTCATCTCCAGCTCATCAAACCACTGCAAAATCCCTAGCACTTCCGCTTTCTGCGTCTCTAGCCGACCAAACGACTCTTTGTTCCATTGTTTCAAGTTACCCTTTGGTAGCTTCAGTTTTTGAGCCAGCCTACCACTCGGCGAGCCAAACACCACGTAGCTCTGCCACCACTTCTGGACCATGTCAATGAAACCGGCAGACTGTAACCACATGTTCTCAAAACGGAATGGCGTAGGCCCACCACGAAAACCCCCACAATCCAACAGAAGAGGCCAATGATCTGAAATTGGACGAGGCAAACGAAGTTGCATAACCCCCGCAAAATGTTCCTCCCAATTTCCGCTGACCAAAAATCTATCAGTCCGAGACATCTGCCGCCCATTAGACCAAGTAAAGCACCCCCCATGAAGCGGTAAATCCATTAGTTGACAATTATCAACAAATGTACAAAAGGCCCGCATCGCACCGTTCACCCGACTATTCCCCACCTTCTCAAGCGGCCCTCTGACCACATTAAAATTACCCCCCACACACCATGGTTCGGACCACCGGAACGCAACCATATCCAGCTCTAATAAGAACTCAGCCCGTTCTGCATGACAAACCGGCCCATATACTCCTGTAAACGCCCACCGAAAATTATCTACCACACACCTAAACAAGCAAGAAATCGAGAAACCCCTTATGTCCTGTCTCTCCCTCACTACGATCCTGTTGTCCCAGCAAAGTAGAATCCCTCTTGCTGAACCCACTGCAGGCAAATAAATCCATTCCATAAAATGACCACCCCAAATTTGTCGCACCACCGCATCCTCCATTATCTCCATTTTTGTTTCTTGTAAACATACCACATCCGCTCTAGCATTTCGCACCACTGCCCTGACAACCATCCTCTTATCCCTATCGTTCAACCCTCGCACATTCCAGGACAAAATTTTTAATCTCATTTCAACAAAAGGGCGCCCCCCCCCCCCCCCCCGGTGGCTTACGAACCTCTTGCCTCGCCATCCTGTCGACATGGTCATAATTAATTGAACAATGCAGATTTTTAAGCTCACGAGCCCCTTTCCGACCTGAGAAAATGGTAACTTTATCATTTATATACTCAACACGGCCCCATGTGGCCATACCCTCCTTCATAAGTAGACAAAATGCATGCAAGTATTACAATTATTGGGTAGGCAATGAGGTTTGAACACATGATCTATTACTTTCTCTGATATACCACGTTAAAGTTTTTTGAACAAATTGACAATGGGTGGAAGAACTTTTAGATTGTATAAACTAGACTTTAGTGTCTTAGAGAGGCGACGGGGAAAAGTCTTTAACACTCCTGCATGTGCAAGGCTACATGTGGAGATGATAGAGAGAAAAGCCAGAGAAGAGAAACAGGCTCGAGGTGGTGACTTGGTCCGAGAGGTCACCTAAGACCTAACCCTGATACCTTGTTAAATTGTTAATCACCAACTCATCTAAAAGCTCAAACAATTAGGAAATGGGTCTAACAATGTAAATCAAGCTGACATAGGCTAGCCATTTATCAAACTTCCATGTTTGCAAGCAAGGTATGTAAGCCCCTAGGAAAGAATTTATTTGAACAGAGAAAGAAGTCTGCAGTTCCAAAATAATGGTTTAACAAGATAGACAATGAAGAACTTATATAGAGAACAGAATTTAGAACTTGTCCACAAAAAAAAGTGTTACTCCCAAGAATTTAGAATTTATTTTTACATCTTTACTTAAAACGGTTATTGAAATCTACCAGAACGGTTTGTTGATTAATGGTTCAGTCTAATTTTTATTTTATTTATTATTTTTTAAAATACAGTGGAATTTGTCACGCCCCAAACCCGCCCCTAAAAGTTTGGTGACGAGACCGGCCAGTAATCCTAGATTACCACAGGCCTTTCTGTACATAACATACATAAACGGGGCTCGCGGAAGCGAAATAAAGAAACTAATAGTCCAAAGAGCTGTGCATTTATATGAACATATATTTATATGACAAAATGAGTTAATTACCCACAAACATTACATAACATGTGATCATCAAAACATATACGACTCATCTCATTCAGTTACAACTGTGCAATTAAAACAAAACAGAGACTCACAACGGCCTTCCAGGCCTAGCCTCAACTCGGAGGCTCACAAAACTGGTAGGCTTCAAAACGGCGGCTCGGTCAAGACTCCGCCTCGGCTTAACTCCCCAGAAGATCACCTATAATACATAAATACACGGAATGAGCTAAAGCTCAGCAAGTAACATTAAAGTAAAAGGAAATTTAACATTTCATTAAACCATAAATCCAGATCTATATATATATACATTTATCATAATCAATAAAC
Organism: Camellia granthamiana; assembly: GCA_036172215.1. NCBI lineage: Eukaryota > Viridiplantae > Streptophyta > Magnoliopsida > Ericales > Theaceae > Camellia > Camellia granthamiana. The sequence continues at coordinate 75,589,888 of CM069916.1, forward strand.
AGTAATCATATAAGAAATACCCATCGACATATGCCGTCGGATCTTTTTATAACATTTTCATAACCGTTTCATATACCTTTCCATAACCTTGTCATAACTATCCATTTCATAACCATTTCGTAATCCTTTCATAACCTTTTCGTAAACTTTCATACCTTTCGCAACGTCGACTTAACGACTAGATTAACCGGTCCGTACACCGATTAAACACCTTTTCATAACGTCAAATTAACGACTAGTTTAACCGGTCCGTACACCGATTAAACACCTTTTCATAACGTCGAATTAACGACTAGTTTAACCGGTCCGTACACCGATTAAACACCTTTTCATAACGTCGAATTAACGACTAGTCATGGACCCGCATTTTCATGCCGTCCCCCATGACTTGGGACTAGTCATGGACCATGCATTTTCATGCCGTCCCCCATGACTTGGGACTATCCGCAAATGCCATACTAGATTTACAAATAAAACATTCGTTCACAGAATCAAATTACATTTCAACTTAATGTACCTTCTCATAGCCTTTGCATCACATTTTCATAACATTCTAATAGAGTACATTCGTTTACAGAAACAAATATCATATCAGAAACCATATCATAATAATCATTCATTCACAGTTAAATTCACATTTTAAAACATATCATATCAACTCATAACACTTTCGGGATATAATTCATAATGACATATTTTTACAGTAATGTTACTTACAGTGAGTTTCCGAAACCGGTGGCACGGTCTTCGAGATTTGCCCTGCAATTATCAACATTTATAATACCATTTCTTAATGCACATTAACATCAATTCACATTCATACATTCTATTCTTTCTTTAATTCATGCCATACTATTTCCTCGTAATACACATTACCAGTATTTACTTTAGTTCATGCCCATGTTTCTTTAATTGGTTACATGGTAATGAAGTACTAAATGGATGCAAATAACGGATTAAATTCAAGTACATGATGGTCCAAGAGTTAGAAAACATCAAAAAGCCAAAAAGGGGTGAACACTGTTGGGCCGCTCGAGCGGGGGCCCAGGCCGCTCGAGCGGTGGGCTGGGCGCTCGTGCGGTGGCCAAGGCCGCACGAGCGGTGCAACTGCAGAACCATTTTGGCCAAAATCTTGCTGGGCCGCTCGAGCGGGGGCTCAGGCCGCACGAGCGGTCTGGGTAAAAATAGGTTCGAATTTTCTACTCAACAAATGGGTCTCTCCTTTGCAAAAACAACTTTCACTTTATGAAAACAAAGCCCAAAACATTTGGAAACCACTTCCAATTTACAAAGCCAAGGCCAAAATCATTTGGAAAACAACTTATAAACAAAACCCACATAAATCCTTTAAAGACCAAACTTTGAATGAAATTGGAGAAACCACCAATATGCACATAAAAGCTTCATGCTCTAAACCATGGAGTTCCTTCATCAAATATGAAAATCATGCAAGAACAATATGATTCTAAACATCAATTACATAATATGATGCCATATATGCTCAAATATGCAACTTAGATCAAAATACACACAACCTCTCCATTATTCATAATGTCCCTTTCAATTCCACTTACTTACCATGAGATTCTAGATGATCAACCTTATTTCCAAGAAATTAGAGAGAATTCTTACCTTGATTCTTTAATTGAAGAAGATCTAAGCTTGGTTTTCCCCCTTTCTACTTCTTCTTCCCTTGTCTCTCCCCTTTCTCCCGAATGTTCTTCTCTCTCTCCCTCTTAGATATTTTCTTTCCTTTATTTTGAGTCAAAACATGGGTCAAAGCCTTATCTTTCCATATATGTATCATATAAATCAAATTGTGCCAAAACTTTGGGCCAAACAAGGCCTTACGATTCAGACAAAATTCAGTCATCAATTTATCGTTTCGAATGGTTCTAAAAATTCCCGGTATCACATAAGCGTGCTCAATTTCATTTTCTGAACCCGTTACGGTCGTCAATTTCAGTCCCGAAGTTGTAGTTTCAATAGATATTTTCTAATTCGAACAGAAAATTCCCAATTAATTCATATTAAGGCGTAATTAATTACCAATAATTGTGGCGTACATTCCGGGGTCATTACAGAATTTGTGTATGAGTTCAGGAAGTGTAATTGGAGCTTTTGATAATTACTGCAGACCTAGGCTAACAGTTGTTTGAGGTTTTAACTATAGCATGATTGAGAGATTGGTCTTTTTAGTGGTAGTTATTGCCTTCATCTTTTCTTTTCCCTATTTATGAATAAGAGGTCTCAGTGAAAGAAGAGTTATGCTAACAACTCGATACTCTATGCTTGCTAATATATATATTTTTTCTCTACTGCTACTTGATTAAGTCCCTAGGAAAATGGAATCTTGTCACGGAGACTATTCTGAAATATGTAAGTGTAAGATTCCATCCATGTAAATGATGGTTGCAGTAAATCCAAAACGTGGATCGACATCAATGCTGAAGAGTGAAATTGTATTACAAGGAGAAGAGAAAGTGGGAAGGCATTGATAGCTATGCTCTATAACAATGGCCTTGAGGGTTGTATATGCTGCCAAAAGTCAAGAAGAAAAAAAAAAGGTCCAATGCATAACATCTTGTGAAGATAGTATTGGGTCACTGACTCGAACCTTGGACATGTTGGAAATGGCAGTACACAATCAGTAACACTGTTAAAAAACTATTTTCATAATCAAATCATATGTTTATACAAGCCCTAGACACTTCAATGACTAAACTGATTCTAGGAAAGCACTCTTAATTTAAAATCTAGGATATAGCTTCTTGTTATAATTGTCTTTAAAATTTTTGATCTGAATGCTGGATGCTCATGAAGTCACTGTTGACAATTTTAGTGCCATGTCTATTAGGGCCTGCATTTTTATGGCTATTAATGTCTGTTGTTGAAGCCTTTTCCCTTCCCCAGCCTATAAAAACGGTAATATAATGAGTAAGTCTTTAAAATTTTTTATCTGAATGCTGGATGCTCATGAAGTCACGGTTGACATCAAAGTTGGTGCAAAGATTAGAATGACAATTTTAGTGCCATGTCTATTAGGGCCTGCATTTTTATGGCTATTAATGTCTGTTGTTGAAGCCTTTTCCCTTCCCCAGCCTATAAAAAACGGTAATATAATGAGTAAGTAATTATATAAAGTATGTGAATATGTTTATAGTAGCTGATTGACCTAAAGATGAATTTGTTTTTACTGGGTTTTCCAGTATATATTGAACTATGTTGTCTCAGAACCAGATGACTTGTTTTTATGCACATGGCAATTTCATCTGATGTTTTAACATGATGATGTGGTGCAATCACAATTTTTTGAGTTAACCTTTCAATTTTGTTAATGAATCTACTCCCATCCCATTATACACTTTACTTGGTACACCATAGGAAGTCAAAATTTTTTAGTTCCTTTGTATTTTCTACTGTGTTCAAACAGGAGGATACTGCAATCATCTTTCTTACCTGCCTTTTCTTATTTTCTGACATTTTTAATCTAAATGCAACTGATATATCTTCTTGTAGGTTCATTGTGTCTGGGCTGCAGCAGAAGCTTATTCAGCACCTTCTATTGTCCTAACATCTCATTCTCATGATGGTCTTCATGTGTTTGATGATTTTCGAGAGGCTTATGCATGGTTGAGCCACAACACTGAGGTGGATGATAAAGTGAGCCTTAGTCCATTCACGTATAAGCTTTGTTATTCTAGATTTGTCGTATTCATTCTCGTTAGTTTCGTGGTCACTATGTTGTGGCAAGTATTGTGGGTCTATGATCTTGGTCGTGTATGTTAAGGTTATCACTATCAAGAAGTAATCATAATGGGTCATTTAAAATTAGTCATACAAACACTTTTCTTGCCTGGGTGTGTGGGTGGTGTGTCCTCTCTAGTGTTATTTTCATGAGCTTACTTTTGAGTTGCTGAGAAAACGACTTGGATAAGCTAAGGGATTGGGATGAAGGAGGGTGGTAGCAGACTTGGAGAAGTTGAATCCAAGCAACGTGTAATTGTGATGATAGTGTTGAATGTAGTCTTATGTGTTGTCTTTTTGTTTTTAGTTATGAATAAGTTGTTAGTAGAAAGGATGAGTTAACAATAGAGATTCACAGAAAATCATACTTTTAGGCTGTGATGACAAGGATAAACTACTAATAGGTCCTAATAATAGTTGGACTTAATTCCATTAAATCCTATTGAAAGTTAGTCATAGTAAAATCGTAGTTAAAAATATTTTGTGACAATTTTTTGCATGTTGCTAAAAATTGACAATTAGTGACTTTTTTTGTCACGATTTTTATAAAATGTTGCTAGAACTTACAATTAGTGACCTTTTTGTGTGACAAATTTTTCGAACTGTCGCTGAAAGTTGAAAATTTGTAACATTTTTTTGTGACGATTTTTTTAAACTATTGCTAAAACTTATAATTAATGACATTTTTTGTGATAGTTTTTAAACTGTCGCTGAATATTAATAATTAGTGATTTTTTTTAATAGTATTTGATGAAAAATGCCAATAATTATCGCAAGACCTATTGGAGAATAAGTCTATTTATTAGGACCTACATGTAAGTACCCCATAAAACAATTGTATCTATCCACTTGGATAAGTTGAGAAATCTAATATCTTCTTCCAACAACTTGTATAACTGATGCATGTGTTGATCATGTGCTCTCGCTTGAGTTGATGGTATAAAAGAATGGGTTAAATTTCACTCTAATTTGTTCAAATTTTGCAGGTGCTATATGTTTTTCCATGATATTTAACTTCTTGATGGTTTTTTTTTTTTTTTTTTTTTTTTTTTTTTTTTTTTTTTTTTTATGAACTAAAATACAGATAGTCTTCTAGAGCTTCTGTTGAGCTAACATTGTCTCTCACCAGAATAAAGATATTAAGTTTACTGATTCTTACTGAACTTCTTCCAGGTTGCTTCTTGGTGGGACTATGGTTATCAAACAACTGCTATGGCCAACCGCACTGTCATTGTTGACAATAATACCTGGAATAACACACATATTGCAACTGTCGGTACAGCCATGTCTTCTCCTGAAAAGCCAGCTTGGGAGATTTTCAACTCCTTGGATGTGAAATATGTTCTTGTTGTATTTGGAGGTTGGTTTTCTAATGTTGCTAAGATTGTCTTACTTGGGGAAAAGGGCAACATTCTGAAGTTTAATTTTGCAGGTCTTGTTGGCTATCCGAGTGATGATATCAACAAATTCCTGTGGATGGTTCGTATAGGTGGTGGTGTATTCCCTCACATCAAGGAACCTGATTATCTGGTAAGTATTTATGTATGTTGGTTTAATTTTAATAGGAATTTGTAGTCTTCCAATTGATGACATTGTGTTTCCACACTATGTATTGAGCTTTGAATCTGTTTGAGATTTACAAAATAGTAATTTGGAATTAACTACATATAGTCAAAATAGTAATTCGCACTTTGCATTATGCTAGAATGCCAAGATTATATAGCAAATGTTCATACAATTGTGCACCAAACAGGATTAAAACCAAACTCGACAAAGCTTTATTTGAACTATTTGGGGGTTGCTCATAAAAACCTTTTCCCAACATTCAGCTCTACCTAGTTCTAACTTATTCAGCTCTACCTAGTTCTAACTTAGTCAAACTACACCTAAATTTTTCTTTCTATTTAAACCTTGCTAATTTCGGTCTTCTTTCATCCCATTAGCTTTCATGGTAGTGGACCCTGTGGCCTTTATTGTGCAAGGCCAAAGCATTCCTGTTCCTGTTGATTTTTTAAAATGTATCTCCAATTGTTTGAAATAAGAACAAATAAAAAAACCAGGAATATGTGCTATTATGTCTTGAGTTTGTTTATGTTTGAAAAACCCTTGTATTGTATGCTCCTGTTTAGAGATTCAAAAATTGTGTTATGGATTGATTGATTTGAATGTTATCAATTACTTGACAAAAGTCAATAATATTTATAAATATTTCAATATTAGAAATGAAACATCGTTGATTTTAGATATAAAAAGTTGAAGTCCATGTTGATAGAAATTTTAAACATAGTGCACATTTTTTGCTTGTCGTCTGTTTTTCTTCTAAGCACGAAGAGTTGCTTTTTTCTTTTTTTAACCCATCTATTTATGTGTTTTTAGTCTGGCTGATGAAATATGATATGTATAATAGTGTTTTTTAAATTTGGTTATTGATAACATGAGATTTTAACTAAATTTTACTGTCGTTTTTTTCTTTGTGAAAGAGAGATGGTCAGTACCGGATTGATTCCCAGGCCACTCCAACCATGCTAAATTGCCTTATGTACAAACTCTCGTATTACAGGTACGCCTTAGGAGTGAACTTGGTTTATTATTTGTAGATGTGCTTATTTTTGCTTTCTGAAGTGTTCCTTGACCTTGTTTGTGTTATTTTAGGTTTGTGGAGACAGATGGTAAAGCCTTTGATAGAGTAAGGCGGACTGAAATAGGGAAGAAACACTTTAAGCTTACCCATTTCGAGGAGGTAAGATAATTCAATCCCCAATTGTGGGATAAGAACACAATTTAAGAAATAATTAATTGTTGACCTGTTGATTCTTTGGAATATTCTGTAGAAAAAGGAAAAGCAAAAGACAATTCTATTTAATGTTTCACTAAATGGAGGAAATTTAGTTAGTGTATTGGTTGCTTATTCAAATGAACATCCATTTCTACACAAGGCAAACCAGGGTTTTTACATTTACAAAGTGTCTGGCTTAATTTGCTTTTGAATGACTGGCTTTTTTCTTTAGGAAAGTCAGATTTGAATGACTTAGTTGTCGTTTGATAACATAGTCAGTTTTATTTGGAAACAAATGACAACAACAACAACAACAACAACAACAACAACAAAAAAAAAGAAACATGTTTGGTGAGTTGCCAGAGGTGGTGGCCAACGGTGGGGGTGGTCAGAGGTAGCCACCGTAGTTGGTGGTCGGAGTGTCACCAGAGGTAATGGAGTGGCCAGAAGTCGCGGGCAGTGACCGACTGAATGCTGGAAGGTGGCCAGAGCTTGTTGGAGATTGCCAGCAGCTGATAGTGCTGGAGCTCGGTGGGTGCCACAGGTGGGGGAGAGAGAGTGAAAACTTGTTTTGAAAACAAGTGAAAGCACATTTTTTCATTTCTAAAAATTTTGAAAATTTTGGAATCAGTTTCACTTTTTGAAAACCAAAACAATATACTAAACAAGTTTTTGTTATCACTTTAAAAAAAAAATGAAAGCAAAAACAGGAAACAAAAGCAATACGAAACGAGGCCTTCAATTCTGGTGCCATCGGCTTTTTTCTTATTGCCGAATTGTATCATTCTCAAATTGTTATTTGTAGTTGAGCAAATATCCATGCTTATCATGTTTTGAAGAATTCTGGAATGCTTGTTTTAAGTTTTTGGATTTTTTTTGAAGTGCTTGTGCTTCTTATAAATTAGCTTTTTTCTGGCTTTATATTTATGTTAGGTATTCACAACTCACCATTGGATGGTTCGGATATACAAGCTAAAATCTCCAAAGAACAGGATCCGGGGAAAGACAAAAAAATCTAAAGCGGTATATAGAAGTGATCATTACTCTTTAATTCTTTAGCATGTGTATCTTGAGATTATGTCCACTATTATCGAGTCACCGGTCATTCTTCTTTGTTTTTGCAGAAAGCTAGCTCAACAACTAGCTCGAAGAGAAGTGGATCAAAAAAGAACCCTTGGCACTAAACAGCAATTTCACAGGCTCTTACTTTAGATCAATTACTTGTAATACATAATTTTTATGCATGAGCCTCCTGAGAGGGATTGTGAGGGCACAGTTAGCAATTTTCCTTGATAGTAATGACAATGATCAATCAAAGATTTTGTAGTCTCTGATATTGTACCGTTTTCTGCATTTACATCGGACGTTCAACACATTGTTGCTCAAAGAACAATATTGAGGCAGTTTTGGACCGGTTATTTTGCTGGAATAGTGTACAAGTAGAAATGAAATATGGTTCCTGACTGCATGAGTTGATGTCCCGGTTTTGATTATTATGTGTAGTATCAAATTATAACCGTGTTTCATTTTCAGGACTAATTTACATTCCCTGTGCACTTCAGATGATGAAACAAAATGATAAGTATCTATTCCATTTAACCAGAAATTTGTGATGGATTCAGGTGCAGTTTGTGGTTCAATAGATTCATCCAAAATGTGGATTATACGAAACATGTCAAGGTCTGAGTGAATCATCTTGTTTGGATTCAAGGATTGCGTGGCTTGGATTACACTGCATCTCCTGTTTTTTCCCTTGATATGTTTTGTTTGGATGACAATGGAAGTGCAGCACTGTTTCTTCCCTTTCCTTTTGGCTTCTTCATATTATGTGGTGTGCTAAAAACACAAGCCAAAGCAAAATCTAGCAATATCTCAACTGTCTTCAATGGTCTGCCATTTGGGCAAAGTTCTCTCACTTTACTGCTCATGATAGGGACTTCAACATTTTCAGGTTGATATTTGTAGCACTAGAGCAGTATTGCCTAGTATCTTGACACTAGCATACCAAAAATTGACTTTGACATCAACTATTGGAGATGCTCTTAGCTGTGAATTTCTACTCTTAAAAAAGTTGGCTTTGGCTTTGGCTTTGATCGTTTTTAATGGCAGGCCCAGCAGCCAAAGTCTCGTGCTTTTGGAATCCTTCTAGGAATTTCCACAAGAACTTCAACTCATTGATTGAGGCGCCCTTGCTAACTTCAAGGTAGGTTACATTGAGGTGAGCCCGCCAGTTGCACCCGGTGATCTTATACAATATCACATAACGCTCTATAATCATATCTTTTCTTTTCTCACCTCTCTATTTCTCTCTAGTCTCTCATTTAACCTGATTTGACCTTTCTGAGTATGTATTAAACCTCAAACAACCACCACATGCTGTCATGGTGCCTCACAGTCACTAAGTTGTAGAGCCCCCCATCCAAAACCAGGGACACAGCACCAACTGCTATTACAGCCCAAACCTGAAAAGATCGGCCCAAGAAACAGCCACACTAGGTGGCATTGGGAACATTAGACATATTCCCTGTTGGTTTTCATGCAAATTTGAAGGCCCCCCGGTGCATTGGCAAAAACGCCAGATCCAGGGAGATTGATCTTCATTCTGTAAAGTAAAATTCGGCTATAGATCTACTAATTAAAAACTCGTGTGAAATTTTTACTGCTTGTGTTAAAAAATTAAACTTGAACACATTTTAAAATTCATTAAAATTTTAAACTAGGCTTTAAACAATTACAACTTGGTTCGACCTGATTATATGTACAATAAAATAACAAGTTATTCGAGCTCGGTTTGTGATTTGCCTGATTAAAATTCATTGGAGATGGACTTAAACAACAAAGAAGTCAAAGCTTAAATATAATTTGATGTTCTTTAAGTTTTCCAACCATGCTTTGAACAACTTACCAAAGGGCTGTAGGGTTGGCAAACAGTGCCTTGGCACAGTTGAGTAATTATAATAGCTCAGCTTGAAACGGACTTGTTCAAGTGGAAAGACGTTTCACTCTAGATAAAAGACATGAGATTTCTTTACATTTGTGCAGTGATTGCAGAGAGAGAGAGAGAGAGAGAGAGAGAGAGAGAGAGAGACTTTCAAACGACAACATATTATGCAGCCTACTCCAAGGAATGTAAAATATGGGCTTTAAAACCTCAGAAAGAATAAAATTTACAAGATAAATAGCAAGCTATATTTCAACCATTAGACAACAATAAATATAAATACAAAATGGCAAACACACAACAAACTTGTACCTTTCACATTTCTATGATAAATAGGCAAACTTAATTCTCTATCTATCCTGCAAATTTGTCTTTTTTTTTATGCAGAGGCTATAAAGTGGGAAAAAAAGAGAGAAAAAAAGAAGGCACATTGATGGCCAAAGAAGCTCACCGGGTTGTTCTAATCGTAGTGGAACAAACGTAATGATCATCCGATGTGAAAGATCAGTAATTGATCTTTGCGCCCTTTCCTTGAGTCTTGACTTCCAAAGCTTACTAACCTGCTACATGAAGGACAAGTCTGTTCCTATTAACTTACCAAGTGATTAAGTAGTGAAGCTTAAACCAAACAATCAAACCATACGTATACTATACAACTCTTTGCTTCCGGAGTAGAATCTAGCCACTTAAAATCCCACTTCAGAGCTTCTGATGTTCTGATTGTTGCAAAAAATGCTAGCAACGCTACAAGAATAATCCCGCTGCAATTCTTACATAAGGATCGTGTCAACTTGTCATTCATCTCGAAGGATTTGGAATTAATTACAGTTTCTTTGGCAAGTTGTATGTTTTCTTGAGGAACTTCGTAGCCATGTCATCATTCCTGTAACACAATACTCGCAAAAGCGTGTTTGGTTCAGCGGGACTCCACTGCCCTGAAGTCTCAGGCAGTGGAAGCCTGGATTTAGAAGAAAACCCGAAGCTTTCTTGGGTAACACGTCTGAATTGCTCGATAAGGCTTTCAGTATCAGTACGGAAAAGGGGAAGAATGCCCTTCACAGTGGTTGAAAGCTTATCTATCAACTCAGCTGGCAATCCGTCCCCATTGGACCAAAACAAATCCATTAGAAACTTGAAATCCTCCTCCAAAGTATGAGAATCTTGCAAAGTAAAAGCGCGAGAAGGGCCTCCAGCAAGCAAAACGAACAAAAACCCTTCAAAAGACGTTTTCATTACATCAGTAATAACACGTGTCCGGACTCTATCATGCACCGTTGCAGAAATAACCACCAAATGTTGCTCGAGCTCCTGAAGGAACGGTTCTATCCGAGGGGAAGAAACATCACCCACGTACAAACCATCCCAAAGAACATGACTTAGGTCATGGAATACAACCTTATGCGCAGTTACCTCACAAAGTAGTTGGATCCCTTCCACACAAGCAGCTGCCGAAAGCTCAAACTTTTTCTCCATCCGATTGGCAATATCATCCGCATGAGCAGATTTAGAATTCCTCAGATGGTTGATTATCTTCTTTCCCAAAACTTCCAACTGTGTTCGAATATGCTGCAAAGTGTTAATACGAACACATAGCTGTGGAATCCCAATTGAATTCTCTCTGTTCGTAGTCCCAACCTGAGGTTTCCTCCTCTGAGTTGTATAAGACTTTTCTTTCTTCTTAAATAATTTTGAACCAGTTTTACATCTGGTCAGGGCAGGCATGGTGGGAATGAAAGTACTTTGGGTTCCTACATACCAGGAAAGACAATTAGAAGTTGCAAAAATGAGTATAATTACTTGACAATAGAGAGGTTTTTTGCAGGTTTCGTTATATTTACCACAGCCAGATTTTGCCTTCAATACATATTGTTGAAGACATCGGTCAAGACCGTTCATCAAATCAGGAAGCAAATTTGGATGCATTATTATTGGCAACAAAAAGAATGCTTCTATTGTTTCATCCATGGTTCGTAGAACTTCAATAGCCGACGGAGCAAATCGCTCTTTGTTTGCCTGTGGGTTCCACACCTAGAAATAAGAGGTTTGTAAGTTCGGTTGTATGAATATAATAAACAAGAGTTTCAAATTGGGATACAGATGAGTTAAATGTAGAACTTCTCAATTGGCACTTTAGCGAGATGACATGAAGACACAAGAAGCAGACAAAAATGTCCTAAATTAACTCAAAAAAATCATGGAATTAACACTTTAAAGTTGAAACCAACAGCGTACCATTCAAAGAAAAATGAAAAGTTAAAAAGCAAGATCAACCCATTATTTGTTTAGTAATCTGACAAATGAGTAGTTCTCAAATTTGCAGATAATTTATGACATCAATATATATATGGATACTTGCATGGAATTGAACCTTATCATCAGCTTGTACTTCTTTTTCCTCTTCTTCCTGTTCTTCGTCCCCTGTTCTCTACACCTTCTTATCCTCCAAACAAACACTTATATCTCCAAACTATGATCATGATTAGATCTCCTATCTTAAACCCCACAATCCCTGCCGGGATCCTCTCTGACTGGAATCCTGCCATTCACTGGCAGAATAATCCCCTTTCTGAACATAAGTTTCTTACACTTTGGATTAGTAGTGCTACATGACTGTAGAAGCCAAATGATAATAACTCAAGGTGCCTTACTGAACTCTTTGAGGTTGATATCAAAGAGAAAAGTGCGTGTAGAGCATTTTGTGTGATATTTTTACTAGTTAGACATATCCAAAAAAAATTAATACTGTAAATGTTATTGGTTAGACCTAGCAGGTGATAACAATGTTAAATTTCGGGGAAAACTTAAACTAGGTTTACACACCTCTTGTTGCAAATTCCTGTCAACCCATTCCTTAAGTCTGTCCACTCTTGTCCTTATCCACACCTTCACTAGACTGGTAATCACAGTTTCAGCCTCGTATGGAGCCATCTCCTGAATTATTGCCTTCCCACCATCCTCACTTTCCACTGAATCTTCAACTGCAATTTGAACAAGAACCTTTTCCAACTTATCAGCAGCTAGCAACACTTGTACTGCATCAGGTGACAGCTCGTCAATATCCGATACAAATTGCTTCAGCTCATTTCCGTAGCAAGCATGAAGCGTGGCTACGGCTGTACCTGCTGCAAGAGGGTGCCATCTCTTCATTATAGGACTATATATCTCCTTCTCATTAAGAGCCAGTTCGGTAAGATCCTGTGCAAGAATGGAAAGAACAGGAAGAGGATTTTGCTGGTTTTTAGAAGACCGCTTGCTTGATTTTACTGTCTCCATCTTCTGTCATAAGGCAAGCCAACCAGAAAAAAATGGGTCATTATCTGACATAAAAGTTTAGGATACAAGCTCAGTAAAATCTAAACAAATTTGTTCATGAAAGTAAATAAATAAATAAAGGCCAGTTGAGTAGTTCACTAATGTCTTGTGCAAGGATGCAAAGCACATTGAAGAAAAATTTAGTACTTTCTAAAGAACAACTTGTTTGATTTTTCTTCTTCATTTTCTGTGTTCAAGCTAGTGTTGCATGAACGCTTCTATTTCTCCCACAGCACCCATGTCTACTAGTTATGACAACATTAAGGGTGTGAGATGTGTCCAACACCTGTACCTAATTTAGACACTTGGATCCTCTAATTTTATATAATGTATAAACAAGAAGCTCACATTTGCTAGTAAAGAAATATTTCATGCCTCTCACATGGATAGGAGGTAGAAATTCCACATTTTCCCTACGTTCTTTTAATTTCAAGTTCATTTCTAAATAACTTACATTGTCTTATCTAAGAATATTATACAATATGTAACATATGTAAGTGTTCAAGACACGTCTCTCTATCCATACCTAACTTTTGGATACATATCTCAATATCATAAGATTTAGGTTTAGGAAAGTCTGACCCTTGGATATGCACCTACATCTGATACTTGCACACGAGTCCATGTAACATAGATTCAAGCAAATTAAACAGAAAATGGATCACACTTCCTATAAACAATTTAAGATACAAGCTCACTAAAATATATTTGTGCATTATGGTCGTTAACTTCAAGGCCCTAGGATTAGTTGAGGTGCACGAAAGCTGGTCTGTACACCTAGTTATCAAAAAATATATATTTCCGCATTATACAAAACAAAAATGATATACATATTGGGTGACGATAACAAATAGGAACAATTAAGAAATAATTTAGGGTGAAGAGTGTGTTCCATTAAGGAGGCAAAAAAATTCCATAAATAATACAATATACATAATAGGAATACATTTATATGAATAGGAAAATGATTTACATACAAAATTTTCATAAAAAAAACTCATCCAGAATGACGTAGAAATGATGTTTTTGAAATTACAAGCCAAAATAGCAGGTGTTTTGATTTGAAATGAAAAGACCAGAAGAGACCACATCATTCTGTATGAAAATTATATATTTTTTTTCATTACTCATTTGAATATAGGAGCTAGAAGTATTCCGAATCCTACATACTTGCCTGAGCAAAAGCAGAGCATACTGATGACCTGATGTAATTGTCAACCCTGTCACATGCTACATCAACTTCTTTCCTTTTCTTGCGATACTCATTAGAAATGTCATCTACCAATATCTTAGCCGATATTACCGCCAGAGATACAACTATTTGCATCAATTCAATATTGCCACTGTAAAATGTATCATGATAAGCAAGAAGGCTTTTCTCTGCCCAACGCAAAATCCGACTCAATGTCGAACTCAAGATTGTGGAATAAACTGAATCCTTCGTTGCTTTTGCATCGTTTTCAACTTCCGCCAACAGATTATTCGCGGCAAAGAGCAGGTCATTCTCAACTTGTCCAGTGGCAACAAAACGGTGGAATAACACCCATGAAAAGCATAGGTTATGCAACATTTGGTTTATTCCGAGGACAACCCAAGTCTTCTTTATGAGTTCTAAAACCTCGTCAACTTCTTCCACAACGGATGTTTCTTCATTCACGTCAAAGCAAGCTTCAAGGAGCGTTTGGTAGAGTCGGAGATTAAACGGAACTCCATCTGCCCAATGGCATGTCTCAGAGGTGGATCCGTCAAATGATCTGCATGCAAGAGACATTACAGTGCTCCGGAGAACTTGCATTGATTCGCTCTGCTTTCCGGTCTCTATGGGCCTTTCTAGGCCCCCACGTATTATCTGTCGAAGCCGCTGTGGAGCAGTGTCTGCCTTATCTAAAGGCATGTGAGGATGCAAGAGTAGTCCTGCTTCAAGAATCTTTAAATTTCGTTTCTGCCATGCTTCGTATTCTTGCTGATTAGGAAAATCTGATGACTTAAACTGCTGTAATAGTTCAAGTGGAAGAACCATCGACTCAATTCGTCTTCCAAGCTGGAAAAAAATGCATAACAGAAGCCAATGATTAAGTGTACTGAAATTTACTACTCCTAACCTAGTCACTAAATGAACAAATATTGAATCTTCAACAGTTTCTCCTCAAGTAGCACAGACATGCAACATGACATAAATATGCCAACACGGTCATTTTCAAAAAATGTAGGACACGATATGCCATACATTAAAATTTTATAATATATGAATAGTTTATTCAAAGTTGTCATTCACATAACAATTGCAATCTAAAGAATACAAAATAATTGTAGAGCATTGAAATAGACATGATGCATTTATCTTATAAATTTTTTAAAGCATATTTAGAGTGCAAAGTTGTATTTTGAAAAATGCAAACTAACTATGAAGAAATTCATCAAATAGGTCGTGTTTAGAGGGTTCAAGAAATGTTACCAAAGTGTCCAAGAGATGTTTGTAAAGTGATTGATATTGCAAATTCAAAATTTTAATTAAGACACGTTGAAGAAGTTTTGGACACATTTTAGGAGTGCCTGGAGAGTGCCAGATCCGACACAACACGCCTCCTCTATAAAAGTGTCCGTGCATCTTAGGTTTCTCTATGTGTATGACTTAAATCCTATATTTCCAAATCAATTCACTCGAAGCATTAAGCAACTAACATACCCATTTTGGACTATAATATAACCCAAAAAAGTTGGAATCCCAATTTATAAATACAAAAAAGGATTTTCCAAAATAAGCTCATTCTCTTGCCGTTTAACTACATTAAAGAGGACCTGCCAAAATGGTTGCATAGTTCTCTTTCTACTTGAACTAGAACTAGTCATGTTTACCGACTATTCAATAAAAATGCTGAATTACCAATAATAAAGACACATTACAATCAGCAAATACACCTAGCAAATTAAAACACACCTGTGTAAGTTTTTTTAAAAAAAGAAAAAAAGATGAACACGCCTACAAGAATGAAAATGATGGAATCTCTCAATTCAGTTGATTCAAATTTCAAATTTTTATGCACAAGTGCCATTAAAATCAAATGTGAATAAAAACTACCCAAAAAAAATTAAATAAATAAATGAAATTGAAGCCACACCGTGCTGAATTACCAATAATAAAGATACATCGTCATCTTTTGAAAAAACAAAAAGGCCTAATAATTAAAGACACCTGTATATATATAGAAAAAAACATGCACCCACCCAGCAGGAATGAAAATGATGGAATCTCTTAATTCAATAGATTCAAATTTCAATTTTTTTTGCACAAATGCCATTTGTGATTAGATACAACCCAAAAAGATAAAAACATGAAATTGAAGCCACACCACATAAAGTTAATATTAAGGGAATAGTAAGGTAACAAAAAAAACCAAATGAGAAATAACAGACACTACAAACAAACAGAAAATAGCAATATCTGTCTTCTTGGTGACTGAAAATATGTTCGAAAAATAAAATAAAAAATTACTAAAATTATGAAATCAAAATTTCCACCATCAAATTCCCCTCATAAATCAGTCATAGAAGTTCTTTGAGCCCAAATGCAACAATTCAATTTGCCAATTTTCTCCTTTTTTAATAAATCAACGTAACAAAGTGAAGTTCTCTCTCTATTTTCTCAGCAATGAAACAGAGGCTACACAAAACACCAGAAAGGAGATATAAAAATTTAAAAAAAAAAAAAAATAAAAAAAAACGAAGCTAAAATTACGAATTCAAAATTTCCACCATCAAATTCCCCTGATAAATCATAGAAGCTCTTTCAGCTAAATTTGAGCCCAAATGCAACTATTCAACTGGCCAAATTTTACATTTTTTGGAAACAAATCAACATTAAACAAATGAATTTTTCCTTTTCCCCTCTATTTTCTCAGCAACCAAACACACACACACATACATATATATATATATATATATTGCAGAGAGATCACCTGGCCAGCAGCAATTCTCAACAAGCCTCGCCTAATCCTCGAATCGGTCTGCTCCGAAACCCTCATCTGGATCCTCACCAGCTCACCAACGGTCACGGGTTTCTTGCCCTTACCCGAACCCACCGGGTTGTTCTGACCCGCAACCGCGTTCGGACTCTTCTTCTTCAACCCCAAGGCCTTCTTGACCTTGCTGGCCGCCGTCGACGTCAGAGATCTCTGCAGCGACGGCGCCCCCGAAGACAACGACAACGACGACGACCTCTCCACCGCCGCCGTCCTCTGCGACTGAGAAATATAAGTCAACGGCTTCCCTCCGGTGCTCCGGCAGGCTCCGACGAGGACTTCGTAGGCCATTTCCCGGAGCTCCGAGTCGGACAGGTCCACACCCAGTTGGCCAAACGGGTTGCGGAGCTCATCGGAGGAAGATATGGGTACATCGTCGATTCTATTGCTTTTGATCACCATGTTGCTCTCTGTTTGTTTTGTTTTGGATGGTAAAATGAAAAGGGTCTTGCTTTTGTGGAGTGAGTGTGATGTGGTGGCCTCTCTCTGTTGTTATTCGTGTAATTCCGTGCGGTAGCTTTTGCGCTTTGTGGTGTGATGTGAGAGAAAAGGAGGATAGAGAATGTAGAGAGTTAGGGAAATGGTGGTGGGTTTATTCTTGCTTGACTTTTAAGGAATGCATCATGTTGTGAAAGAGGAAGGTTGGTGGAGAGAGTTGGAAAAAGTAAAAGGTGGAGATATGGATAGAGCATAGCAGGCTAAAGCGCTCTCTGGCCTAATACAAATCTCTCAACTAGATTCCAATGTGTCATTACAACTTTAAAAATTAAAGATAAATTATAAATATAATTTTTGACATTTCCATGAATTATTTCTTAAGCTTTTTAGTTTAAGGTTTTTGATATTACAATTTTATAAAATAAAAACTATGTAACATTTTTATAATAATTTTTGTTCTTCAACATCTCTATAGAAAGAAATTTCTCTATATAGAAAGAAATTTCTAGTTATTCATAGAGAAATTTCTTTGTGACGAGTTGAAATTTTTTTAATAATATTATTTAGAAACTTTAACTAATAAAAAAAAATATGTTGGACTTCTCATATTATTTAAAGTTGGAGATCAATGTTTTATTAATTTTTCTTTATTTCTTGTAGTTTGAAAAATTATAAATATCATTTGTTATAATTTTTTATTTAACAGAATTAATTGAAAAAATAAAATTTCTAACTATTCCTCTATACGATAATAAAGTTATTTAAATTATTAATTGAAATAAATTTTTGATATTATTAAAAACTATTAATTTACTTAATAAGTTATTAATAAAACGACTATTTGTTATAAAATTAGAAATTTCAATGGGCGGAAAGTAATTTTCAAAATTATAGGAAATAATTTGTATTTTAAACAAATCTCAAAGAATGTATTTGTAATTTATCTTTAAATTAACAATAGGAAAAATTGCATCTATCCCTCTAAATTATTGTCTAATATCACTTTACTTATTGAATTAAAAATTATAACACTAGACCCTCTTCATCTTTTAGACTTTTGTGACAAAAATACCCTTTTAAGTATAGAAGTAAATTACACATTGCCCCCTTAAACTATCACTTAATAACACTCTACCCCCTCTACTAAAAGAAAATGTTTGATTTTAATTTAAAATAAAATTTTAAGTTTTTTTATTTTATAATTTTTTTTAGTAAACATATTTTAGTTAAAAAATTTTAATTGTTAAATGCAGCTAAACATTAAATATTTGTGAATAATTTTTTGAAAAAAATCACTGAAGACAAAAAAAAAAAAAAAAAAAATTGTACTTTTTTGTCTTTAGTGATTTTATTTATTTATTTATTATTTTTTTTACATTTCTTCATAAATATTTTGCTCTATTTGGTTTGGTTTTCAAATTTTTTTTTAAAATTTTTTTCTTCTAACAAACTAAAAACTAATTTACTAATAAAATGAAAAAAAAAAAAAAAATCGCAAATCAAAAATGATATTGGGTGATAGTTCAATGGGATAAAGTGATATTGAGTGATATAGGCCCTGTTTGGTACAGCTTAATTTCAGCTTATTTCAGCTTTCAGCTTAATTTAAACTATTTTGATGTGTTTGATTTAACTTAACAATACAGCTTATAGCTTTTTATAAGTCAGAAATCAACTTATTCTTTGAGTGGGGCAGGAGAAGCTTAATTTATAAGTCAGAAATCAACTTATGTTCATAGTTATAAGCTATAAGCTGTTAAGGTATAAACTATAAGTACTTTTCCACAGCTCTACCAAATAAGGCCATAGTTTAACGGGGTAAAGTATAATTTATCCTATTGGGTATTTAAGTTATAAAGGTCCAAATTGAGCCATTGTTTGTCATTCATTTTGAGGCTAAATGATCATAAAAAGATAAAATTGACTACAAAAGCTAATGAGATAAAATATTACTTTTTATCCATAATCATTACACTTTTTTTCTCACAAAAGTCAAAAAAGTCTCAAAATAAAAACCAAACGAGGCTAAAAAAGTTAGACAAAAAAAGTCCCAACACAAAAAGTTGGCTTTATTAGCCAATGTTAAACGAACCTTTAAAAAATAAAAATTAAAAGGTTAGTTTTTACAATTTATAGTTGAAGGGGGTAAAGTGATAAGGGACAATAGCTGAATGGTTAAAGTATAATTTGTTGGACAATTTTCACTGTATTTGAAAAAATAAATTATGTTTGTATACTTAATAACAAACGGAATACAGAAGAAATAAAGGAAATGAGAGAATTTGTTTGATTACAAAAATCAAACCAGAAAATAAAATAAAATAAATAAAACAGATTTTTATTTTGTTACAAAAACAAAATGAAAATCTGAAACAGAAAAATAATAAACCAGAAAATAAAATAATTACTTACCAAATTAATTTATGGAACAAATTTTCTTATCAAGTCTAGTGTTCAACACTGTGTCCTTAAGACAGATTCGTTCTCTCTATGGTGCTTTCAGATTGTGGACGCCTATCTCCCAGGATAAAATGATTAACAGCAAACAACAGCAACACTACAAATTGTTTGCACAATGAACACACTAAGTGTTTACACTTTTTCTCACAGAAATTTAATGCAACAAAATACAGAGAATTATTGCAGAGAAGATGTACGAAAATTGAAGTGAAAACATCAAATAAGGGGCTGCCTATTTATAGATGGAGTGGTGGCTGTTTAATTTGAATTAAACAGGTATAGATTTGAATAAACAGGTATGATACCTGTTCGGTTTGAATAAATAGATAAAACCCGTGTTTAACATATTTGAATCTGTCCCGGTGGGGAAAAAAAAAAAGGAGCCCATTTTGAATTCAATTTCCGAAATTCAAATTCCAAAAAATTAGAATTTAATTTTAGAAAATAAATTTCAAATGTTTTTTGCCCAAAAAGATAAGTATTAGGCTGAACAAGCCCAACTTAACCACACACCACGCACCCGCGCCCAAGCCCAGGCCAGCCTAGCCCGATCGGATCGACGGCGACGGCAGCACGCGTGTTGTTATTTTTGGGTCCAATGGGTCTAGCCCAATTTGCCCATAATCTCTCCCTTCTACAAATTTGGGGTGCCTTTTGAGGCCATCTCCAAATTATAATCCCAAGCTTTATAAACCCATAAATTTCTTCCCACCAAACCAATGTGGGACAAGCTTTTATTCAAACCTTAAGGAATTTCCACCAAAAACTCCATTTCCATGGAGCTCACTTTGGTTTCAATTTCTCATTCACCCAATAATGGTTTTGAGCAGCAAAATATACCACGTAAATCACAATGCGACATAGAACGCGTTACCACTTAGACCCGCCAAATTTGGCGCATGGATCCCATCTAAAAAATAGACCAAAGTTGAGGAAAAATTATGTTTTTTTCCAAAACTTCAAAACTCATTTTTAATAATCCCCCACATGAATAGAATTTGATGACAACGGAAATGCAACAATATGTAGAATTTGTTAAAAGAGTATAAATCGAAAATATCTTGCATCAAGATAGGTAGCTTTCGGCCTTGAACCTTCTCTAGTGATAACCTATCGGACTTACTAGCTAACCAATGGACGCGATGCCTTGAATTGTTCAGCCGTTTCTGTAAGCCAAGACAATAGATTTCACACAAAATATCTTCTGACACATCGTGGTTCTCACGGTTGTATTCATTTTGGCTTTGAATGCTCCTATTTGTTAATGAGTGCTTCTAGAGTATTTAGCCTCTTCATTCTCATAGAACCGGCCTGTAGCGATCCCAGTTTCGACCTTTCTTTCATGTATTTGCCACTTCGACTGGGCAGGCAGGAATCGAGTTGCCCGACTAGCTCGCGAGGGTCCAGGGGGCAACGCCCCTTGGCGGGTCCGAGGGCAACGCCCTGGCGGGGTCGAGGGGCAACGCCCCGAAGCAAAAATGTAAAATGCATTCGAAGTTACTTGTCCACTCGAGCGGCTGTTTATGCACTCGAGTGGAGAATGTTTGGTTCCAGAAGTTTGACCTTCTGCAAAAGTACAAAAAATGTGTATTCGATGTTCGAGCGGGGCTTTCCACACTCGAACGGACCATGTTATATCAGTTCGTAAATGTGATATTTCAGATCACTTTTGTATATCTCTCACTCTCTAAAAACATTTCCTCTCATTTCTTTCTACATTTCCCTACGCCAAATTGGATCAAAACCTTGATTCTCTAGATCCGTTAGGAGTTAGACTAAAGTTCTTCATCAAAGTTGTGTAACTTCTCGAGGGCTTCGTTGTGTACGGTGGAGATCGAGTCTCGACACCGTAAATTTTGGGGTTTCATCCCATTTCTTCTTCAAAACTTGAGGTAGGGATTTTCTTAGAGTTATATATATATTTTTGCAAGATCTATATGATTTTCGAAATCATATTTCGATAGCTTTGAAAATTGATTGTTAATTTGAGAAGTTGAGCAATTTTGAAAGTGGGTTTGTCTCTTATTCTTTTAAAATGATCATATGGGTTTTGATCGTTATTGATTGAAGAAAAAATGATTTTTGAAAGTTTTCTTTCAAAAGATTTGAGTTGTATAGTTTTGGTGAGAAAACCTAAAATTTGGAGATTTTTTTTAAGAGATTGAAAATCCATGAATGATATTGTTATATTTATTTTGTGTGTCAAAATAAATGGATGTTTGGAAATTTTCTTATTTATATTTATATAAATGATGAATTTCAGGGAATATGAAAATTATTGTTCATTTTGGAAATTATTATTCAGAACGTTGAAATAGTCTTGAAATGACTAATTGTTGAGGATACTTGAGAAGAAGGAATTGTGTTATTTCTTAGATGATGAATTGGAATAACAGTATTTATATTCATCTTGTGTTATTGGCATATCAATTCATTTGATTATATTAAATTTTGAAAGTTGATTTGAAAACTTGCATTAAGAAAAGAATGTTGAGAAACAAGTTTTCATGGAATGGTTTTGGGAGTAAATACGTTGGTAAGTCTTGATAGGTGGTGTAGATGATATTAAATAAGTTGGCCTGAGAGTCCGGGGTGAAAGACCGAAAACCCGTGCGAATAGGTGTCGAGCCTTCTGGTTAATACCGGTAAAAATGACAAATTAGTAGTACTTGTATAGTCTACTTGCAGACACCGACCTAGGGATTACCAGAGTCATATTTACCGCTCTTGAAATGAATTATTAAGTTTTGAAGAATTGAAATTGCATGACATCATTGAGCATGATGGTTTTCAAAGATGAAGATGTGATTTTCTTTCAAAAGGGCATAGCATGGCATGTGCATTTCATCTTTTGAGACTTGTATAAAATGTATATACTTTATTAAGGATTTTTTACTGGGCTTTATGCTCACCCTACGGGATTTTTGTGCAGGAAAAAATGTGGTGATGCCGCCTAACTAAAGGCGAGGAAATATGTGTTGAGAGTACAAAACTCTCATTTTGCTATGACTCTGTGTGTAAGCCAAGGGCTGTATCTGTGTGGGTTTGAATAACCGTTTTGTGTAATCAGGCTCAAGCCTTGGAAACTTGTAAACCCTTGGGGGTATTTATTTGTTTATTTACTTATTGTTGGATTAATGTATTGTTGCATGAAGAACTATTGTATCATGTAATGTAAGTTTGGAGATTTATATTCGGTTTTCCTTGAAAGAGCCATGATTGTTGTATTATCATTTGGGCTAGAAATTTGGGGCATTACAACTTGGTATCAGAGCTACCGGGTTTGAATACTTAGAGCTCGTGGGAAGCGATTGTTTAAACACAATGGGTTCATTTAGCATGTTTAGGAAGTGTTATGCATTTTGTGACTATGTGATAACATGCTTATGTGACTAAATGGGTATGGGACTGGACTTTTGGGATGTTGTTTGCGCTTGTTAAATTCCTTGAGGTCTCATTAGAAGAATACTTGATCAATACTCGTTCTACTAAGAATTCTTGATTTTTCGTGGGACGGATTTCATCATAAAAGAATAGTCCGTATGTGTTTACATGACTAAGTGCTTATGTGGAGTGAAATTAAATTGTGTATATGGTAAAGAAATATATGAAATTGTTGTAGTTGAACGTGTGAGTTAAGTTACGAGCACATATGAGTTAATGTGCTAAATTATTTCTCTTGTGCCCTTTATTAGGATGTCAGGAAAGGGTCAAGTCCGTGGTGGTAGAGGCAGGAGGCATGGTAGGGCTCGCCAAGGTGTGCATGATATACCAGTCCATAGGGTTTCGATGCAAGAAGAAGGGTTCGGCCAAGCTAATGTGGCCAAGCAGGTGGGACAAGCGGGTCAAACCGCAATGTGGGCCATAGTTCGAGAAATGGTAGGGGCTTTAAGAGAGTCTATGAACTTGTTGAGGGTGGAGAATCAAGCCTAAGAGAACACCGCGGAGTCAAGGGCGAGTTTTCTTACTAGAGAGTTCTTGTGGGCCAAACCGGATGAGTTCCATGGTGGTCCCGAGCCCAAGAAAGTGGATGAGTGGCTCGAACAAACTGTGAAGACATTTGAAATGCTTCACATCGAAGATAGTGAACTAAGAGTGACTCTAGCGAGTTACTACCTTAAGGGAGACGCAGGTTAACGGTGGAAATATGCCAAGGGTACAGTGGAGCCGACATAGGAAGCCTTTGCGGTTGCTTTCCAAGATAAGTACATACCTTCCACTGCTAGGGAAAGATTGAGGCAAGAGTTTAAAGACCTCAAACAACTCGACATACCCATGGTCGAGTTTGAGGCGCTCTTCTCTAGTTTGTCTAGATTTGCACCAGAGTTGGTGGCAACGGAAGAGCGTCATTGAATTGAATTTGAAAAGAAATTGAAAACAAAAATTATGTTCAAGCTTGTCGGAAATATGATTCGGGCATATGACCGTCTTGTGGAGATGGCGACATACGTAGAAATTTCCATACAAGCCGAGGAGGAGAGGCTTCGAAGTTCAAGGTCTAGGGGCCAAGAGTCTCAAGGAGACTATAAGCAGAATAAGAAGAGCAGGAACCCCTATCCATTCCAGTTCTAACCACAACAGTCTAGATCCACTTTTCCTTTGCCTAGTGCGGGTCCGGGAAAAAGTGCATCGAGTAGCTTCTCGTGTTTCAAGTGTGGCCAACCGGGTCACAAAGCCTTCTCATGCCCATAGAATGGAGGAGGGCAGTTAATGTTACCACCACCTAATCGATCTCAAAGTCAGTCTCAGTCTTAGAATAAAGGTCAAGGGTTTAATTTTTATCAGTGTGGTCAGCTGGGGCATATGAAGAGAACTTGCCCACAATTAGGAGGCATATCTGGCGCATCAGGGTCGAGGCAAACTCAGAGCCACCAACAGACTCAATCAGTCCAAGCTTCGCGAGTTAATCAGAGAGTCACTTCGGCTCAGTCAGTACAATAGGCCTATGCTCCGAGAGGGAAGCAAGTTAATTAGGGGCTACAGGAGCGTATGTATGCTGTTACCATACCAGAGCAGTTTCCAGAATCCTCAGTTGCGAGAGGTATTTTTGTTATGTGTAATTTTTGGCTAATGTATTGATAGACATGGGTGCGTCTCATTCATTTATATCTACTGCATTTGCTTCTGCATTGGGGTTAGAGGTAATACGGTTAGTGCCTCAACTCAGAGTAGAGTAACATGTTGGGGGTACAGTTGATTTAGACCGGGGTTGTCATGATTGTGAAATAGAAGTTGTCGGGCGTCAACGTCCGTTTGCTTTTGTGTTGCTAGATGTTTCGAGTTTTGACGTCATTTTAGGCATGGACTGGTTATGTTCTTATCAAGCTGTGATTGATTGTTACTGTCAGAGAGTTACGGTGTACACTTCGGGTGGTGATCGTTTCTATTTTTTAGGGAACCGAGTTGATAGAGCCTTGTCGTCAGTTATTGACCCTCGTAGTAGGAGCAAGTTTAGTGGCCTTCTTGCAACTCTCTTGGATAGTGAAAGTGACGGGGCTTGTGTTGAGTTACCAAGGGTAGTTTGTGAATACCCGGATGTCTTTCCAGAAGATCTTACTAGTTTCCCACTTTACCGGCAGATCGAGTTCTCCATTGAATTAGTGTCTGGCACGACACCGATTTCCATGTCACCGTATAGATTTGCACCCGCCAAATTACATGAGTTAAAGATTCAACTCCAAGAACTTTTAGACAAGGGCTTTATTCACCCTAGTACATCGCCTTGGGGAGCACCGGCTCTCTTTGCGAAGAAGAATGATGGGTCATTGCGGTTGTGTATTGATTACTGCAAGTTTAATAGAGTTACAGTTAAGAACAAGTATCCTCTACCTAGAATAGATGATTTGTTTGACCAACTTAGAGGGTCTCGTTGTTTCTCATAAATAGATTTGAGGTCGGGGTACCATTAGTTGAGAGTCCGGGAGGAAGACATTCAGAAGACGACTTTTCGTACTCGTTATGGCCACTACGAATTCCTTGTAATGCCTTTTGGATTGACCAATGCGCCGGCTTCCTTTATGGATTTGATGAATAGAATTTTTCGGGAATACTTGGACCATTTTGTGATCATCTTTGTGGACAACATCTTGATTTATTTTGTGGACAACATCTTGATTTATTCAACCTCTGAAGAGGAACATGAGACTTAATTGCGGGTAGTGCTGGGTTTACTTAGTGAGCACCAATTGTATGCCAAATTTGAAAAATACGAGTTTTGGTTAACAAAGGTGAAGTTTTTGAGGCATGTAGTGTCTAGAGAGGGAGTGACTGTGGACTTCTCGAAGATAGATGCCGTACAGGATTGGGAATAACCCAAGAATGTTTTTGAAATCCGGAGTTTCTTGGGATTAGCGGGGTATTATCGACGTTTTGTAAGGGACTTCTCTAGACTAGCTGCTCCTTTGACTAGGTTGACTAGAAAGGGTATCAAATTTGTGTGGAGTGAGACTTGTGAAAAGTCATTCCAAGAGTTTAAGACTAGATTGACTACCGCACCGGTTTTGATAATTCCGAAAAGGGGTTTGAATTACACTGTCTATTGTGATGCATCCGGGAATGGACTTGGTTATGTCTTGATGCAAGGGGGAAAAGTTGTGGCCTACGGTTCACAACAATTGAAAACTCATGAGAAAAATTACCCCACCCATGATCTAGAATTAGCAGCGGTGATTTTTGCTTTGAAAATTTGGAGGCATTACTTGTATGGTGAGAAGTTTAAAGTCTTCTGTGATCATAAGAGTCTAAAGTATTTATTTTCTCAAAAAGACTTAAATTTACGACAACGGAAGTGGATGGAATTTATGGAGGATTATGATTTTGAGTTACACTATCATCCAGGAAAGGCCAATGTGGTGGCCGATGCTTTGAGTTGAAAATTTGTGAGTAGTTTGGCAAGTGTGGCCATTTGGGAATGGGATATGCTAGATGTTATTGGCAAGTTTGATTTGTACTTGGGTGAGTTCAGGGAGAGTGCTACCTTGTTTACTTTGAATGCTCAACCTACCTTGGTTAGTAAGGTCATAGAGGCACAACGAGGAGACCGTGATGTGGAATCAATCCGTGTTAAGATTTCTAATGAAAAAGAAGAGAAAGGTTTGAATGTTCACTCGGATCTGAGTGTACATTACCTAGACCGTTAGTTTGTACCAGAATCTTGTAGAGAGGAAGTACTTCGGGAGTTCCATCGCTCACGCCTTGCGGTACACCCGGGAGGCACTCAAATGTATCATGATCTTAGTTGTCAGTTTTGGTGGAGGGGTATGAAACGGGATGTCGTTTTATTTGTATTGAAGTGCCTTACTTGTCAACAAGTGAAGGCTGAATATCAAAGACCAGCGGGTTTATTACAACCCTTACCGATAGCCGAGTAGAAGTGGGAGCGTGTTACCATGGATTTTGTAGTTGGGTTTCCTAGAAAACAACGAGGCAATGATGCCGTTTGGGTGATTGTTGATAGATTGACTAAGTCTTCCCATTTCATTCCGATGTGCACCAGTGACTTAGTTGAACGCTTGACAGAATTGTACATTAGAGAGATAGTTTGACTTCATGGAGTCCCTGTGACTATTGTGTTGGATAGGGATCCTTGTTTTACTGCCCAGTTATGGCAAAACCTTCAAGAGGCGTTGGGAACTAAGTTGACTCTTAGCATCGCTTATCACCCAGAAACCGATGGATAGTCGGAACGTACTATTCAGATTTTGGAGAACATGCTTAGAGCTTGTGTCCTTGATTTTAAAGGGCCTTGGGAAAGGCACTTACCATTGATTGAGTTTGCTTATAACAATAGTTACCAAGCTAGTATTAGGATGGCACCATTTGAGACCTTGTATGGCTGACCTTGTAGATCACCGGTTTGTTGGACTGAAGTGGGTGATGCACCATCACTGGGTCCGGAAATTGTTAGAGAGACAACCGAGAAAGTCGTTCTTATTCGGAAGAGGTTAGCTACGGCCCAAAGCTAACAAAAAAGTTATACTGATAAGAGGAGACCACCTTTATCTTTTGAAGTTGGTGACCATGTTTTTCTAAAAATCTCACCAAGGCGGGGTTTGATAAGATTTGGTAATAGTGATAAATTATCTCCAAGGATCATTGGGCCTTTTGAGATCTTAGAGCGAATTGGGGAAGTGGCATACCGATAAGTTTTACTGCCACAACTTTCGGGAGTTCACAACGTATTTCATGTATCTATGCTTAGGAAGTATGAACCCAACTCTTCTCATGTTCTTGATTGGGTTGACTTGGAGGTAGATGAGGATGTCTCTTACAAAGAACGACCGGTTCAAATATTAGATACCCGGGAGCAAGTGCTACTGGGCAAAACTATACCGTTGGTAAATGTGTTGTGGAGACACCATGGGGTTGAAGAAGCGACGTGGGAACGGGAGGCGGAAGTCCACTCCAAATATCCGGATTTGTTTGAAAATGCTTAAGTTGCTTTTCTTTGTAATATTCCGTAGTGTTGAGAGAAACGTATTTAAAGTTGTTAACCACATGTTGATATGTGCATTGTTGTTTTAAGCATAAGGTTGTTGAGAGTTGCCATTACTTTTAGGAAATTTCATATTTATGCGTATTTAGGAGGTTGTTGTTAATGAGATAACTATGGTGGAAATGGTGGAATTTGGTTGAGAGTTAGTATTGTGATTTGAAAATGAAATAGCATGGTTTTGATCGCTAGAAACCCCTTTGTTTGGGTAGTTTGATTTGAAATTTCAGGGACAAAATTCTTTAAGGGGGGAAGGTTGTAGCGATCCCAGTTTCGACCCTTCTTTCATGTTTTGCCACTTCGATTGGGCAGGTCGGGAATCGAGCTGCCCAGTTAGCTCGCAGGAGTCGAGGGGACAGCGCCCCTTGGCAGGTCCGAGGGTAGCGCCCTAGCGGGGTCGAGCGGTAGCGCCTTCAAAGCAAAAATGCAAAATGCATTCGAAGTTGCTTGTCCGCTCGAGCGATCGTTTATGCACTCGAGCGGAGAATGTTTGGTTCCAGAAGTTTGACCTGTCTGCAAAAGTACTGGGAATGTGTATTCGATGCTCGAGCAGGGCTTTCCACGCTCGAGCGGACCATGTTATATCAGTTCGTGAATCTGATATTTCAGATCACTTTTGTATATCTCTCTCTCTCTCTAAAAACATTTCCTCTCCCTTCTCTCTACATTTTCCTACGTCAAATTGGATCAAAACCTTGATTTCTCTAGATCCGTTGGGAGTTACACCGAAGTTCTTCATCAAAGTTGTGTAACTTCTTGAGGGCTTTTTTGTGTGCGGTGAAGATCGAGTTTCGAAACTGTAAATTTTGGGGTTTTATCTCATTTTCTTAGAGTTATATATATATATTTGCAAGATCTATATAATTGTCGAAATCATCTTTCGATAGCTTTGAAAATTGATTGTTGATTCAAGAAGTTGAGCGATTTTGAAAGTAAGTTTGTCTCTTATTCTTTTACAATGATCATATGGTTTTGATCGTTGTTGATTGAAGAAATATGATTTTGGAAAGTTTGCTTTTAAAAGATTTGAGTTATATAGTTTTGGTAAGAAAATCTAGAATTTAGGGATTTTTTTTAAGAGACTGAAAATTTATGAATGATATTATTATATTTAGTTTGTGTGTCAAAATAAATGGATGTTTGGAAAATTTCTTATTTATATTTATATAAATGATGAATTTCAGGGAATATGAGAATTATTGTTCATTTTGGAAATTATTGTTCAAAACGTTGAAATAGTCTTGAAATGATTAATTGTTGAGGATACTTGAGAAAAGAGAATTGTGTTATTCCTTGGATGATGAATTAGAATAACAGTATTTATATTAATCTTGTGTTATTGGCATATCAATTCATTTGATTACATTAAACTTTAAAAGTTGATTTGAAAACTTGCATTAAGAAAAGAATGTTGAGGAACAAGTTTTCATGGAATGGTTTTGGGGTAAATACATTGGTAAGTCTTGATAGGTGGTGTAAATGATATTGAATAAGTTGGCCTGAGAGTCCGGGGTGAAAAATCGAAAACCCATGCGGATAGGTGTCGAGCCTTCTGGTTAATACTGGTAAAAATGACAAATTGGTAGTACTTGTATAGTCTACTTGCAGACACCGACCTAAGGATTACCAGAGTCGTATTTACTGCTCTTGAAATGAATTGTTAAGTTTTGAAGAATTGAAATTGCATGACATCATTGAGCATGATGGTTTTCAAAGATAAAGATGTGATTTTCTTTCAAAAGGGCATAGCATGGCATATGCATTTCATCTCTTGAGACTTGTATAAAATGTATATACTTTGTTAAGGATTTTCTACTAGACTTTATGCTTTACGAGATTTTTGTGTAGGAAAAGATGTGGTGATGCCGCCTAACTAAAGGCGATGAAATGTGTGTTGTGAGTACGAGACTCTCATTTTGCTGTGACTCTGTGTGTAAGCCAAGGGCTGTATGTGTGTGGGTTTGAATAACCGTTTTGTGTAACTAGGCTCAAGCCTTGGAACTTGTAAACCCTTTGGGGTATTAATTTTTTATTTTCTTGTTGTTGGATTAATGTATTGTTGCATGAAGAACTATTGTATCATGTAATGTAAGTTTGGAGATTTATATTCGGTTTTTCTTAAAAGAGCTATGATTGTTGTATTATCATTTGGGCTAGAAATTTGGGGCGTTACACGGCCCTAGTTCGACACTCATATAGGTGATTCTTATTGTGAGTATCTCTTATACTCGTCTTGATTTTATGCTTAAATCAAGATATAAGTAATCATTAAAAGCTAAGCTTATCCTTAGACCTTTGCATACAACACATGTTGCAGATATCACTTTCACCATAGGAATGGGTAAGGAATTTTAATCCCTTGGTGATTTCTGGCGAGCGACACATAACTTAGTTGTCCTTTTGAACTTAGTTCTTGGGATCTCCAATCATATAAGTAGGGTTACCATTATGATGACTCTTATGTAATAGGCTTTAATCCCACCCCCTTCGATGAACTATACACTTGCTTTTTTGTCAAACCTTTTGTTAACGGATCCACAATATTCTCTTTAGATTTTATATAATCTATTAAGATTACTCCATTTGAGAACAATTGCCTTACGGTATTATGTCAACGACGAATATGTCGTGACTTACTACTATACATATGATTCTGTGCCCTGCCTAGTGCAGATTAACTATCACAATGAATGCAAATAGCTAGCACAGGTTTTGGCTACATTGGAATGTCTTCTAAGAAGTGACGAAGCCATTCTGTTTCTTTTCTTGCTTTGTCTAAAGCAATGAACTTAGATTCTATTGTGGATTGTGCGACGCATGTTTGTTTCGTGGATTTCCAAGAAACAACAGCACCTCCTAGAGTAAAGACATATTCACTAGTGGATTTTGAATCTTTAGTATCCGATATCTAATTGGCATCACAAAAACCTTCGAGTGCTGCTGGATATCGAGTAAAGTTCAAACCATGATCACGGGTAAATCTTAGATATCTAAGAACCCGAATGATCGCTTTCCAATGGTCTTCTTTGGGGTTACTAGTGTACCTACTTAATTTACTGACTGCATAAGCTATTTCAGGACGAGTACAATTCATTAGGTACATTAGGCTTCCAATGATTTGGGAGTATTTTAACTAAGTGACCGCATCACCTTTATTTTTTGGTTAATAAAGACTGATATCTATAGGTGTTTTAGCTACATTCATATCATCCTTGATAAATTTACTAAGAATTTTCTCAATATAATGTGATTGAGATAATGTATATTCGTCAGATGTTTTAGTACTTTTCATTCCTAATATAACATCTGCGACCCCCATATCTTTCATATCAAATCTTCTATTCAACATTTGCTTAGTTGATTTGATCATGTTTTGATTGCTTCCAATAATAAGCATATCATTCACATAAAGACAAACGATGACATAACCTTTATTAGTGTTTTTAACATAGACGCACTTGCCACGTTCGTTTATTTTAAACCCATTAGTGAGCATAGCATGATTAAATTTTTCATCACATTGCTTAGGTGCTTGTTTTAATCTATAAAGAGATTTTACAAGCCGACAAACTTTCTTTTCTGGCCCCGGCACTACAAACCCTTCGGGTTGCTCCATATAGATCTCTTCATTTAGATCACCGTTTAAGAAAGTTGTCTTAACATCCATTTGATGTAT
The DNA here is from genome assembly GCA_036172215.1 of Camellia granthamiana. NCBI lineage: Eukaryota > Viridiplantae > Streptophyta > Magnoliopsida > Ericales > Theaceae > Camellia > Camellia granthamiana. The sequence goes on from CM069916.1 coordinate 75,621,748, forward strand.
TTCTAAATTATACAACGCTGCTATAGCAATAAGCATATGAATGGATGTTATTCTTGTCATAGGAGAATATGTGTCAAAATAGTCCAGACCTTCTTTTTGTCTGTAACATTTTATTACAAGTCTTGCGTTATACTTGTCTATTGAACCATCTGCTTTTATTTTTCTCTTGAGTATCCATTTATATCCAAGAGGTTTAGAACCAGGTGGAAGATCCACCAATTTCCAAGTATGATTTTGCATAATGGATTCAATTTCATTATTAGCAGCCTTTTTCGACAAAGGTGCTTCAGGACCTGTTATTGCTTCCTTAAAGCTTTGAGGTTCATTTTCTAATAGGTATGTCGAAAAATTTGGACCAAAGGATTTTGATGTTCTTGCTTTTTTACTTCATCTTGGTTCATTATCAGTTAAATCCTGCTAGTCGAGACTATTACTAGTCTCTTGTGTTTGATTGTTATTAGTCTCTTGACTTTGTGTACAATCATAAGTTCTTTTCTGTGAACTTAATTCCTGTCATTTCTTATAAGGAAAGACATGTTTAAAAAATATAGCATTCCTTGACTCTAGAATAGTGTTCACATTTATATAAGGTATTTCTGATTTATAAGTCAGAAACCGATATGCACTACTATTCTGAGCATAACTAATAAACACACAATCCACTGTTTTTGGTCCTATTTTTGTCTTTTTCGGAACAGGAAATTCAACTTTTGCCAAACAGCGCCACACTTTTAAGTATTTGTAGGAAGGTGGTCGAGCTTTCCACAATTCATAAGGAGTGCTGTTGGTTTTCTTATGGGGTATTCTGTTAAGAACGTAATTAGTAAACAATATTACTTCCCCCCACAAGTTCTGTGGTAAGCCTGAACTTAGTAACATAGCATTCATCATTTCTTTTAGGGTTCTATTCTTCCTTTCAGCAATTCCATTTTACTGTGGAGAATAAGGTATTGTAGTTTGGTGAATAATGCCATGTTGTGCACAAAATTCATTTAATGGTGCATCATATTCACCGCCCTTATCACTTCTAACCATTTTAATGGTTTTACTAAGTTGATTTTTAACTTCAATTTTGTAGAGTTTAAACATTTCTAAGGCTTCATCTTTACTTCTAAGTAAGTATACATAACAATATTTTGTGCAATCATCGATAAATGTTATGAAATACTTTTTGCCTCCTCTAGTTTGAACAAATTTAAGATCACATACATTTGTATGAATTAATTCTAAAGATTCGGTTTTTCTTTCAACCAATTTAAATGGAGCCTTAGTTAGTTTCGCTTCTACACAAATCTCACATTTGTGATTAGGATTAATTTCAAACTTTGGTATATAATCCAAACCAATTAATTTACGTAAAGCATCAAAATTTACATGTCCTAATCTACCATGCCATAAATTCGACTCAAGAGTATAAGCAAAAGATGTGTTATTCTCATTAATAGCAAGTTTTGGTACAACCGTCATTACATTCAACTTGAAGAGACCATCACTCAAGTATCCCTTACCAACATACATACCACTATTTGTTAATACAAATTTATCAGACTAAAAAATAAGCCTAAAACCATTTTTACTTAATAAAGAACCAGAAACTAAATTCTTTCGAATGTTTGGTACATTTAGTACGTTGTTGAGGGCCAGTTCCTTCCCTAATGTCATCTTCAATATCACCTTTCTTTGTCCAGCCATAGTAGAAGTAGAAGAATTTTTCATGAAAAACTTATTCACCATTTGCAGCCTCATTGTATGTAACGCCCCAAATTTCTAGCCCAAATGATAATATAACAATCATGGCTCTTTCAAGGAGAGCCGAATATAAATCTCCAAACTTACATTACATGATACAATAGTTCTTCATGCAACAATTCATTAATCCAACAATAAGTAAATAAACAAATAAATACCCCCAAGGGTTTACAAGTTTTCCAAGGCTTGAGCCTGGTTACACAAAATGATTATTCAAACCCACACGTATACAACCCTTCGTTTACATACAAAGTCATAGCAAAATGAGAGTCTCGAACTCTCAACACACATTTTTTCGCCTTTAGTTAGGCGGCATCACCACATCTTTTCCTGCACAAAAATTTCGTAGGGTGAGCATAAAGCCCAGTAAGAAATCCTTAACAAAGTATATACATTTCATACAAATCTCAAGAGATGAAATGCATATGCCATGCTATGCTCTTTTGAAAGAAAAGCACATCTTCATCTTTGAAAACCATCATGCTCAATGATGTCATGCAATTTCAATTCTTCAAAACTTAATAATTCATTTCAAGAGCGGTAAATACGACTCTAGTAATCCCTAGGTTGGTGTCTACAAGTAGACTATACGAGTACTACCAAATTGTCATTTTTACTGGTATTAACCAGAAGAGTCGACACCTATCCGCGCGGGTTTTCGGTCTTTCACCCCGGACTCTCAGGCCAACTTATTCAATATCATCTACACCACCTATCAAGACCTACCAACGTATTTACCCCAAAATCATTCCATCAAAACTTGTTCCTCAACATTCTTTTCTCAATGCAAGTTTTCAAATCAATTTTCAAAGAATAATGTAATCAAATGAATTGATATGCCAATAACACAAGATGAATATAAATACTTTTATTCCAATTCATCATCCAAGGAATAGCACAATTCCTTCTTCCCAAGTTTTCTCAACAATTAGTCATTTCAAGACTATTTCAACGTTTTGAACAATAATTTCCAAAATGAACAACAATTCTCATATTCCCTGAAATTCATCATTTATATAAATATAAATAAGAAAATTTTCAAACATCTGTTTATTTTGACACACAAAATAAATACAACAATATCTTTCATGGATTTTCAGTCTCTTTTAAAAAATCCCCAAATTCTAGGTTTTTTCATCAAAACTATATGACTTAAATCCTTTGAAAGAAAACTTTTCAAAATCATCTTTTCTTCAATCAACAAAGATCAAAACCCATAAGATAATTTTAAAAGAACAAGAGACAAACCCACTTTCAAAATCGCTCAATTTCTTGAATCAACAATCAATTTTCAAAGCTATCGAAAGATGATTTCGAAAATCATATAGATCATGCAAAAATATATATATATATATATATAATTCTAAGAAAATCCCTACCTCAAGTTTTGAAGAAGAGATGAGATGAAACCCCCAAAATCAACGGTGTCAAAACTCAATCTTCACCGCATAGAATAAAGCCCTCGAGAAGTTAACCAACTTTGATGAAGAACTTATGGCAGAACTCTAATGGATCTTGAGAAATCAAGGTTTTAATCCAATTTGGTGTAGGGAAATACAGAGAGAAGGGAGAGGAAAGAGTTTTTAGAGAGAGAGATATATATATAAAAGTGATTTGAAATATCAGATTTACGAACTGATATAACATGGTCCGCTCGAGCGTGGAATGCCTCGCTCAAGCGTCAAATACACTCTCCCAATACTTTTGCAGACATGTCAAACTTCTGAAACCAAACATTCTCCACTCAAGCGCGTAAACGGCCGGTCGAGTGGATAAGCAACTTCGAATGCATTTTGCATTTTTGCTTCGGGGGCGCTGCCCCTCAACCTCGCCAGGGAGCTGCCCTAGGACTCGACAAGGGGCGCTGCCCCCTGGACCCTCGCGAGTTGACCGGCAGCTTGATCCCTGCCAGGGAGCTGCCCTTGGACCCGCCAAGAGGCGCTGCGAGCTGATCGGGAAGCTTGATTCCCGACATGCTCAGCGAAGTGGCAAAACTGGGATCGCTACATTGTAGGTAGTGAACATCTTCTTGTCCGCACAAATGTGATGAGTTGCACTTGTTCAACCACATTAGCCTTGGACTCAATGGGAATTTTACCATTCCTCTTTTCAGCCTTTCGGTTATCTTCCTCAATTCTTAGTCTTACAATCAATTCATCTATAGTCATCTCCTTGCGTTTATGTTTTAAATAATTTTTGAAATCTTTCAAAGCTGGTGGTAACTTTTCCACTAAAGCAGTGACTTGGAAAGACTCGATAAGAGACATACATACCTTCAGAATGAATATCATGCAAAATTATTCGAAAATTTTGAACTTGAGAAATTATTGTTTGGGAGTCTACCATAACAAAATTCAGAAATTTACCGACAACAAATTTCTTTGTGCCGGCATCCTCTGTCTTGTATTTTTTCTCCAAAGAATCCTATAATTCTTTTGCTGTTTTCAGAGGGCTGTAAACATTATACAACATATTGTCAAGGCCATTGAGGATGTAGTTTCTGCACAGGAAATCAAAATGTTTCCAAGCATCTACAGCGGCAACAACTTGCCGATCACTTTCACCTTCTTTAAGTGCTGGAGCCTCTTCACGGAGAAACTGGGCCAGATTTAGAGTTGCAAGATAAAACAACATTTTCTACTGCCATCTCTTAAACTCAGTACCGTTAAATTTTTCAAATTTTTCTCCATGATTTATTGGAACTTGAACATGGTTCTGGATAGGGACCGGAGTTGGTGTAACAATTAGAGTACTACTTTCAGTTGCAGTTTCAGTTGCAGTAGCCATAATATCTGATTACAAAAATCAGAAAAAATCCAAAACACAAATTAATTTTCTAGTTACTAAAATCAAAAAATAAATTATAACACAAAATAATCTTATTTTTCTTGTTACTAAAACTAGAAAAATAAAATACCACAATAATTTTTCTGTAACACAAATTAATATTCTGTAGTTATTAATGACACTAGTATATTACTACTAGTTGTCAAAGAAAATAAATAGTATATTACTACTATTTGTCAAACAATATATTACTACTATTTGTATTTTCCAACCAGAATATCACTTTGTGAAAGCATAGAAAATTAAATACAATGAAGACACAAAAAAATATTCTGTCTTAAGATTGTTGGACAATCTTCACTGTATTTGTAAAAATAAATTCTATTTGTGTACTTAACAACAAATGGAATACAGAAGAAATAAAGGAAATGAGAGAATTTGTTTGGTTACAAAAATCAAAGTAGAAAATAAAATAAAATAAATAAAATAGATTTTTATTTTGTTACAAAAACAAAACAAAAATATGAAACAGAAAAATAATAAACCAGAAAATAAAATAATTACTTATCAAATTAATTTCTTGAACAAATTTTCTGATCAAGTCCAGTGTTTAACACTGTGTCCTTAAGACAGATTCGTCATTTCCACGGTGCTTTTAGATTGTGGACGTCTATTTCCCAGGATAAAATGATCAACGGCAAACAATAGCAGCACTACAAATTGTTTGCACAACGAACACACTAAGTGTTTACACTCTTTCTCACAAAAATTTAATGTAGGAAAATGCAGAGAATTATTGCAGAGAAGAAGTACGAAAATTGAAGTGAAAACATCAAATTAGGGGCTGCTTATTTATAGATGGAGTGGTGGCTGTTTAATTTGAATTAAATAGGTACATATTTGAATGAACAGGTATGGTACCTATTCGGTTTGAACAAACAAATACAAATCTATTGGGTTCAAAATTTGAACAGAAAAAACCCATGTTTAACAGATTTGAATCTATTCGGGTGGGGGGGAAAAAAAAGATAAAACCCGTGTTTAACAGATTTGAATTTATTCGGGTGGGGGAAAAAAAAACGGAGCCCATTTTGAATTCAATTTCCGAAATTCAAATTCCAAAAAATTAGAATTTAATTTTAGAAAATAAATTTCAAATATTTTTGGCCCAAAAAGATAGGTATTGGGCCAGGCAAGCCCAACCCAATCGCGCGCCCAGACCTAGGCTTAGGCCCAGCCCAGCCCATCTTATCCCGCTTGTGTGGTTATTTTTGGGTCCAATAGGTCTAGCCCAATTTGCCCATAACCTCTTCCTTCTACAAACTTGGGGTGCCCCTTGGGGCCCTTCCCAAGTTATAATCCCAAGCTTTATAAACCCATAAATTTCTTCCCACCAAACTAATGTGGGACAAGCCTTTATTCAAACCTTAAGGAATTTCCACCAAAAACTCTATTTCCATGGAGCTCACTTTGACTTCAATTTTTCATTCACCTGATAATGGTTTTGAGCAACCAAATATATCACGTGAATCACAACGCGGCATAGAACGCGTTACCATTTAGACCCACTAAATTTGACGCATGGATCCCACCTAAATGTCACGACCCAAACTCGGCCCTATGGGTTTAGCACCGTAACCGGCCAGTAATCCGAGATTACCGAAGGCCTGCTTAACAGTAGTACAGTAAAACAGAGTTCAGGGCCTGGCGGAAGCCAATACAGTAAATAAATAATGTCCATTGAGCTGTGACAGTCTGTATGCCAAAAAGATTTTTCATGCATTCACACATTCAAACAGTACAGTCTACACAAAATTTACAGTCACACAGTAAAGGGACCTTATCCCTCGATAACAGTACAGTTAGTAGCTGACAGTCTATACAGTAATCCAAAACAGTACGGAGACAGACGGGGAAAAACAAAACACCCCAAAGCCATAACATGGCAACTCGGAACCTCGCAGTGAGGCACAAAGGCTGGCTTGAGAAAACTGGAGTCTAACCCACGCTCCTAGCTCCGATCTGGTGGCTGAGCACCTACATATATATATAAACAGTGAGCTAAAGCCCAGTGAATAACATAATGCGTAAAGAGGTTAAGAATGAAATGTCCTTACAGTAATGAAAACAGTTCATTTAACAGTATTTCGGTCTTTCAGTCAGAACAGTTATTCAGTCATATGTGGTACATCCATTAGCATAGCAGTAAACAGCAGGTCTTAAAGACCGAACAGTAATGATGGCCATCAATCAGTAAACAGTAATGGTTCCACGAGGGGACCAACAGAGATCTCTGTAACAGTACCAATAACAGTATACAATAGTTGCTAAGGATGCCACAATACATTTCAGAATATAGGACATACATTCAATCAATTAACAATAATTATTTCAGGAAACAGTTCTGTTAAACAGTCAGAAAACATTCTCAGTTGAACATATCTTTACACAATTGTTACTCACAGAGTTTGGGCTACGGTATGCTAGAGCGTGTTTCCCCAGTCGCCAACCCTACACAGTTCACAGGTTGAACACACACTAAGCTACACCGTTGGGAAATATCATAATTTAATCCCTAATTTGCCTTGGTGTGTTCTACATCTATATCCTTATTAAGATGTCTTAAACTAGGCCTAAGAATGCCTAGAATGAGATGAGGATGCAAAAATACACTTAGAAAACATTTTACAAAGTTTGCTGAAAATAGGAGCCTCGCTCGAGCGAGCCTTCCTTCGCTCGAGCGAGCTTCCAAAATCAAAGGCTCCGCTCGAGCGAGAAATCCTTCGCTCGAGCGAGCTGCTGTAACAGTAAAAGTACTGGATGCTGAAATTTTACGCTCGAGCCACCAATCCTACGCTCGAGCGTAGCTTCGAACAAAGGTTGGTCGCTCGAGCGAAGAATCCTTCGCTCGAGCGAAGAAGCCAAATTCTGGAATTTCCAGATTTGTCTCCTAAGCTCAAACCAAGCATTCTTTCACTCAAAACTCGACCTCTTGGGCCCAAATTCTGGAAAACACATCTAGATTCAATGTATAACAAGTTTCAAAGCTCAATTTATGAATTCAAGCCCCAAAGGTGAGTCAATTAAAACCATTTTTCAAACCCATTTTTCATGAATATGGAGAAATGCAAACATGCATGGATTCAAACCAAATTCAACCTTCAAAACTTGTCCAAATGGACTCATTTCTTCAAGAACATGATGAATTCATGGACTCAAGCCTAATGATGAACATGCATGTACAAATGGGCCATGAAATTAACTCAAGATACACACATGCATGCATGAATTATGCTCTAATTCAACATGTATGAACTAATTCATGACTTAATTTTACAATGATGCATAAACCATGCAAGACTTAGCTCAAAGACAACAATGAAGACTTAAATTTCTTACCTAGGTCTTGTATTCAAGGTTTAAGAGCTCAAGTTTGCCAATTTCCTACAATTCTTCAAGTCTACAAGCCAAATCTCTAGATGGAAACTCAAATTCTCTTCTTCTCCCTCTCTTGGTCGGTTGGGTGCTCCAAATAGGCTGATGAAATATGTTTTGATTAAGTGTAAACAAGGCCTCAAAGATGAATAACAAAGGCCCCACTCAATGGCAAGAGTGTAATTATGACAAACTCTTTAATTGGCTTAAATTAATCTAGTTTAATCATTCCTAATCACATTTTAGATAAATATACCATTAAATCCCAAAAATTCTACTGATCATGAAACACTAAACAATTTTCAGTTTGGCCGCCGATAAGGCCTTCAATTTGCAGTTTAAACATAAAAACACGAACAGATATTCAAATAATCGAAAAGATAAAAATGCAACACAATAAATATGCTCAGTCAATTCGTTTTCAATTTTCAATCAGTCCATTCAGTACTTCAGTTGGTTCAATTATCAGTCATAAGCGGTCCAGTTTAGCAGTAATCAGTATGTAATTCAGTAACTTTTCGGTAAACAGTATGGGGGTTGTTACACTAAAAAAAGACCAAAGTTGAGGAAAAATTATGTTTTTTTCCAAAACTTCAAAACCCATTTCTAACATAATTTATCCTTAATAATATAATTAGACAAAAAAAAATAATTAAAAGGTTAGTTTTTACAATTTATAGTTGAAGGGGGTAAAGTGATAAGGGATAATATAGTTGAATGGGTTAAAGCATAATTTACCCTTAATAATATAATTAGATAAATGTTAATAAGTGTTTATAGGCATGTTTTAGTGTCAAAAAAATGTACATTTTTTTTTAGAAAATGAAAAAAAAAAAAATCACAAATGTGTTATGAACTTGGTGATAAGAATCTTGTAATTTTAATTTTTTTGAGATCATTTTCTTGTGCATTATTTGAATCTCATGTCCATGATCATGTTCATCCCTCCTGTCTACTCTATGAGATTCATCACTTTCTGTGGTCTGCCATTGCTGAAGGCTATTGTCCTAATCCCGTTCCTCCCAATGTTCCACAAAATCATCGTCAATCGGCTCCATCATAGTACCATCACCCTCGTTATTGGGCATACCTATTTCTTCCGGAACCCAATTGTGAAAGGAATTCATCATTGGTCTGGCCAATGTGCATTAGCTTGAATCCGTGAAGTATACATCTGATGTTGTTCTTGAATTCAAATTGATGAGCTTTGACTCTGACCCATTTCCTGAATGCGTTCATCAATCAGCTATTAAGCGTCATCAAAAGACATAGAACAATGGGTGTACGTATGTCCCATTCTTCCAAAATTATGGCATACCTTGTAGAGCAGCTCGTAGCTGCAACTAATCCATTGATAATGACCGTCACGAAACTTAAGGAAGAAATCGCTAATCAATGGATGATCAATTGGGATCTATCTAGAACATTGTGTAAGCACTTAGGTGCTTTATCAAAGATGGTGAGATTTTCTTCTATAGGTGCTAATTTAACAACTAACATTTGTCGATCCAAAAAAACAAAAAAAAAGAGTTCGCTTTATGGACGGTTCCATATCCATGCTAAGACTGCTGCGAATATGATGTCGCATTAAGGGATGAAACGCTTGACCAGGGCGAAGACGACTCTTTTCCTCCGAGCATATTCACTTCCAACTTCTGTACCACTACTATCCGTCCAACCACCCTCGCGTATATAAGGGTAAGCCATAATCGTCAACAACTGTAAATGACCTCACCTCCTACTGAGACCACTATGTCAACCACTTCTGCTAAAAGAACGCACGTCTAATACACTGAGAGGAGACAACCTGAAAAGTTTCCTTTGAGGGACCTACCACTTCTAAAACTTTGCCTTAAACAAGCCACAGAAGGGGAAATTATTTAATATTTTCAAAGTCTCACTTGTCTGTATTCTCTAACTAATCAACATTTAATATATTTTTCATAATTTTTAATCACTCAACACAATATTCTACCTACTTATCTTCTTTACCAATTATAATATTATAGAATATTATGTGTGCATGTTTCGGAATTATTGAATAATTACCCACACATAAAGATACTTTTACTACTGTTAGAAATGGTTTTGGAAGTTTTGGAAAAATCAGATTTTTCCTTAACTTTGGTCTAATTTTTAGGTGGGACCCATGTGCCAAAGTTGGTGAGTCTAAGTGGTAACGCGTTCTATGCCGCGTTTTGATTCACATGATATATTTGGTTGCTCAAAACCATTATCGGGTGAATGGAAAAATTGAAATCAAAGTGAGCTCTATGGAAATGAAGTTTTTGGTGAAATTTCCTAAAGGTTTGGTTTAAGGCTTGTCCCATATTGATTTGGTGGGCATACTTTGAGTGGGTTTATATGACTTAAGTTTGGAACTTGGGGTAATCCCCAAGGGGCACCCAAGTTTTGTAGAGAATGAGGTTATGCGTAAAGTGGGCTAGACCAATTGGACCAAAAAATAAACACGCTCGCGCGCCGCATTCCGATCGGGCAGGCTGGGCTTGGGCGCGGGTGCATGGTATGAGGTTGGGTTGAGCTTGTCCGACCCAATATTAATTATTTTTTGGACAAAAATCTTTTGAATTTTATTTTTCTAAAATTAAATTATAATTTTTTGGAATTTGAATTTCGAAAATTAATTCCAAAAATTCTGCCCGATTTTTATCTATTTGAATTTAAACCGGAACACATTCAGTATCTGTTCAAATTTAAACCCAAACAGTGCCTTACCTGTTTAAATTCAAACAATACCTGTTTAAACAGGTTTGCACCTGTTTAATTCAAACTTAATAACCACAATTTCTCCTATAAATAAACTAACCCCTCATTTGATGTTTTCATTCAGAATTTCGTACTTCTCCTCTATAATAATTCTCTAGATTTTGCTACATTAAATTTCTGTGAGAAATAGTGTAAACACTTAGTGTGTTCGTTGTACAAACAATTTGTAGTGTTGCTATTGTTTGTTGTTGATCATTTTATCCTGGGAGATAGACATCCACAATCTGAAAGCACCGTAAATAGGATGAATCTGTCTTAAGGACACAGTGTCAAATACTAGACTTGATCAGAAAATTTGTTTAACATATTAATTTGGTAAGTAATTAATTATTTTTTGATTAATTATTTTTTCTGTTTCAGATTTTTATTTTGTTTTTGTAACAAAATAAAAATCTGTTTTATTTATTTTATTTTATTTTCTGATTTAATTTTTGTAATCAAAAAAATTCTCTCATTTTCTTTATTTCTTCTATATCCCGTTTGTTATTAAGTATACAAACAGAATTTATTTTTTCAAATACAATAAAAATTATCCAACAACTACTGAGTGTAGTAACCAACCACCAACCAATAAAAGTGTTGAAAAGAACAAAGCATCCCTCCAGTTAAAAACAATGCAGTATTAAAACTGAAGGATCGAAGAACAGACCAACAACTATTCTGAATTGCAAAAAAAAGGATTCTCCTCACCTTGAGGAAACACTGGCTCTGTAGAGAGAGAAACAGTTTTTTTCAATCCCCACCAACCATTCATTAACACTTAACCGAACTATTCAAATTTAACTTATATTTGTATATGTCAGAGTTTTTCTATTGTTAAAAAAAAAAAAAAAAAAAAAAAAAAAAAAAAAAAAAAAAAATAGTTTGGTTAATTTTTACAGTGTTAAAAAGCATTAATTTGTTCTTTTAGCAGTCAAATCGCTACAAAATTTCATTTAAATGACCTTTTAAAAAAGTTATATATATATTTTTTTAATATTTATTTATTTATTTATTTATTTTTTCAAGGCATTTGGTTTGGCAAGCATAAAAGTTACTCCTTTTGACATGTTTTTGGTGATATGATGTTGAAATGTTTTGATAAGTTATTCATATTTTTAAATTTGTTGATGTTCATATATATATATATTTTTTGATTGGTTTCTCTTTAATTCAAGATCGATCTAAATTGAAGAGGATTGTTTTAGTCCGTGAGATTTACCATAAGTTCTGTTTTGATTATTCGAATAGTTTATTTTATAAGACATTCCATGTATACTATTCATATTCAAAATTAGATTGATCAGATAATTGTAATTTATTCAACTTATTACAATTCTCTATAAAAAAAAAATAAAAATAAACGGCAAACGGATTTTTTAAAATAGACCATTCTCTTTTTTTATTTATATTACAAACGCAATAAATTAAACATATTACGATTATAAAATATATAAATATATATATTTTTTGAACTCGATTATCAAATATACTCTATTTTTTAAAAATTCACACAATTGTACAAACTTACAATACCATAAATGCAACAACTTTACAAATACGGTGGTACTATATGCACCAATTAGTATATACACTAATATATCAACTAGTGTTATGATATTATTATTAACCACATTTATTATATAAGTTACAAATATCTAAAATCATAAAAATGATGCCACATCATCTATTAATATACTAATATGTACATTAATTAATACATAAAACATTATTCTTATAAATAACCATTCGCATTAAAGTGACATAGTCCATGTAAAAAGAAAAATGCACCAACAAAAATAATATTAAATATAATGATTAACTTTTCGTTCAATTTTGAATCCAATAACAGTATAAAATTACTTGTAAGTAACGCCATAAAATACAAAATCAAAACACAAGAAGTAGAAGTAAAAATTTACTGTGGTGGTGAATTTTACCCAATTTTACACCACAATAATCACACAAACCCTAAATTGAACAATGAAAAATATAAAACCCAATCATATATAATATAAATAAAGTAGTGCCTTTTTATGCCATGTGTCAAACTTATTTGTTGCCATGTGTCGTTTTGTTATTTATTTATCTATTTTATTGTCTCTCTTTGTTGTCTTTTTATTTTTCTTTATTGTTTTTCTTCATATTTTCATTTAATGAGAGTGGAAAAAATGAAGTCTCTTGAATGGAAGATGAATGATCCCTTCTCTTATATAATACTATTGGCCAAGGGCATACGCGCTGCGTGTGTAAATTTAGAAAAAGTTATATTATGCTACATTTTTTTTATTATTATATATATGTATCATGAGTATAATATAATGTATTGTAATATAATATTTGAATTTAATATATTTCATAAATAAAATATGTACAACATGATATATATATAAATCTTTCAAAATATATAATATTTACTAATTTTCACAAAAAATAAAAAATATATATATACATTATGTGGTAAAGCAAGTTGAAATTTTTTTGTCCCCAGTAGCACAATGTGGCAAACCAGCTTGATTTTTTTTATTTATTTATAATAATAATGAACAAAATTAAATTATAAAAATAAAAAATAAACAATCACTGAGATGTGGTTTTATATAAATAAATAAATAATCACTAAGATGTGCTCTCAAGTTCAAATTTTGGAAAGATTGGTCAAGAAGAGTGATATTACTTAACATAATTTATAGTAAATAAATAAATAAATAAACAAAAGTTTTTATGATTGAGAATATAATAAATTCAAGAATCTTAGACAATTAAAGAATTTATACCAAAGAAAATAAACAAAATAAACAAATTCAAAACTCTTAAACAATTATAGAATTTATTTAAAAATAAAAACAAAAACAGAATTTATACCCCCCCCCCCAAAAAAAGTAATAAACAATTATTGAGAATATTTAAAACATAAACAAACCTATTAATTCTAATTATTTTTTTAAAATAGAATTTATAGTTTAGAATAATAATGAACAAAATTAAGCTATCACTATAGGAAATTATACTTTTGGCGACCAAAAAAAATTTAGTTACCAAAAGTTGTGGAATTCACGACTAAACATTATATTAGTTGGCAAAAGTACAAGATTTGGCTACTAATTTTTTTCAGTCGGGGTATATTGATTATTGGCGACCAAAAAAAAAATGTAGTCGCTAAAAATGTCACAATTGGTGACGAAAACAATTTTTAGTCGTTAAATATGCACAATTGGCAACAAATCAAAAATTTTAGTGACTGTATACTTACTTTTGGCTACTAAAATTATTTAGTGGTTGAATGAAAAATCAAAATTTACTTTTTATCTTTGGCGACCAAAGGTTTGGTAGCCAAAAATTTATTTTCTGTGACCAACTAATATTTTAGTCACTGTATAGTTAGTTTTGATTACTAAAATTATTTAGTCGCCGAATGAAAAAAAAAATGTAATTTTTATCTTTGGCGACCAACCATTTGGTCGCCGTTGACTATTGCCGACAAAGCTTTGGTGACCAATGAGGCAATGAATAACTTTAGTCACCAGTGACTTTCGCCGACTAAAAAACAACCTTTGGCGACTAAAAATTTGGTCGCCAAAAGTGTAATTGCTTGAAGTATATAAAAATAAATAAATAAACAATCACTAATATGTGCTTTCAAGTTTAAATTTTGAAAATATTATCCAATAAGAGTGATATAACTTAACAATTACAGAATTTATAATAAAAATAAATAACTAAATAAACAAAAACTTCTATGACCAAGAATAAAATAAATTCAAGTATAGCGACCCCGGTCTTTTCCCATTTGATTATTGTATCCGGACTTAGGTTCCGTAGATTCTGTCATTGTATAATTGTTGTTGTCATCCTTTATTTTCTCTTAGAGTTGTAGGATGTGTTGGTCAGGTTTGTTTCAGGTTGGTTGGGTTCGGAAACCAAGTGTTGCTGTCCAGTTTTTGGGTTGGTCGCTCGAGCGAGGACTTGGTCGCTCGAGCGAGGGTTGTATTTTGTGTCTGGTGGCTCGAGCCAGCTTTTCTTCGCTCGAGCGAGCGATTGCGTTTAGTATAGACCTGAGAGCAGTGTTTCTTCGCTCGAGCGAGCTTTTCTTCGCTCGAGCGAGTGAGGTGTATGTTTTCGAGTTCTTCACTCGAGCAAGCATTCTGTCGCTCGAGCGTGCTTTTGGATTGCAGACCTGAAGCATCGAGTTTTTGGCTCGAGCGAGCTTTTCTTCGCTCGAGCAAGGCTTTCTTGTGTCTGGTCGCTCGAGCGACCATGTCTTCGCTCGAGCGAGCCTGTCAAATTTAAATAGGCAGCAGCGGGTTTTAAATCACTTTTTCACATTCTTTTTGATTCTAAAACCCTAGGTCCGTCTTCTCTCTCCCTCTACACACCTTCTCCCTTAGGTTTGATTTACTTAGAGTGCGTTTCTATCCTAGATCCTTTATTAAAAAGATAGTGTGGGTCGAGAGCTTCTGTTTAATCTGAACAATCTTGGATTTGGAGCACTTTGGATTTCGGGTCATCATCTCCGTCTTCTCTATTCGGGTTATTTGCTTCGAGGTAGGGATTTCCTACTCCATATTATAGGCTTTGTCCTAAGTTTTGGTATTTTGATATGTTGGGGGTTATTTGGTAATTTTGGGAAAGACCCTAAATGTTTTAATAAATTAAGCTGTATAGTTAATTTAAAGAAAATTGGGGAATTTAATTGAATTCATGGAATTGGGCAATTATAAGTCTAAATGGTGTAGTTGAATAATTTAATCACGCGCCTACTGAATTATTGAGATTATAATTGTTGATATGTTTATTTCTTGTTTAGAAATAACTGTTTTGGGCTATCGGTAGAGGATAGTCGTGATTGTTGTAGACATTGCATGTGGATTAGAGAAAATTGAAACTAATCAATTTGGTTAAGTCATTAATTTTGACTATTGAATTAATACAGAAAATACGTGTATTGATTGAGCATTGCATATGCATATTGTTTGGGAGGAGATAGGGGATGTACTCCACGGTTTAGGGGAAGATAGGGGATGGACCTCTAAACCGGATTTTTGTTTGGGAGGAGATAGGGGATGGACTCCATTAGCATCACTATTATGTGTGCTTATTGATTTATAGAAGTGTTTCTATATGTTGTTGATACAGCACTAAAATGTGTATCAAATGAGAAGTATGAAGTGTTTTGATATGAGCCTTAGTCTCATTTGTTTTGTTGATATTGGAAGTAATGTTAAGGTGATGTGTAGTTCACTGTTATAATTTGGCCAGGTTCTGAGCCATATTGATAAAAATGAAAAGTTGAATAAATAATGGAAAGTAAAAGCTGATATTTGAGTTAACCATCTATTGAATGCTATTGCTTTATTCAATGCTTATATTTGGTTTAGTATATTTCTACTGGGCTGTGGCTCACCCTATACGGGAACATCATTTTCAGGTTCTGGTGACGTGCTACCTCCAAGGAATTAGCTTGGAAGGATTTAGAGTTGAAGACTCATTTAGATTAGTTGTTATTTGCTTTATTCGTTATTACATGTAAGGACTCAAGCCAAGGGCTTAACTTGTAAATGAGTTAGTACTCATGTTTTTGTGTCCAAGTATTGGCTTGGAAAGATGTAAGCCCGTAGGGCATTTACTTTCTTTATTACATGTAATGTCTTTTAATAAGTTTACTCTGATGAATGGAATAATACTCTTTGTTTTCTTATAATGACGTATGGTAATATTAGATGTTATGGGTTTAATTTTGAGGGCGTGACACAAGACTCTTAAATAGCCAAAGAATTTATACCAAAGAAAATAAAAAAAATAAACAAATTCAAAATTCTTAAACAATTACAAAATTTCCCCCCCCTCCCCCCCAAAAAAAAGAATTTATACCAAAAAAATAAAAATAATGAACAATCATTGAGAATATTTAAAACATAAACAAACTTATTAATTCTAAACAAAATTTATAGTTTAGAATGAACTTTTATATGGTCTAAAAAAAATGAAACAAATTTTCATAAAAATATGAGCCTAAAATTCACATCATAATATATACATATTATACGGTTTTTTATTTATTGTTTTTCAGTCAACATAATCAACAAATTGAAATTTTAAATTTTTCATTTTTTTCAAAAATTACAGAATTTATATACCAAAATATGAATTTTTCAGGATGTTTGCTTTTTTAATTTTCAAAATATGTTTAATTAAAATTTATAAACTTGCATATACTACTGTTCAGGAATTACCAAAAAGAAAAATAGAATTTATATCCAAAAAAATTGAGAATATTTAAAACATAAACAAACCTATTAATTGTAGTTATTTTTTTAAAACGGAATTTATATCTAAAAAGATTAATAAGAAGGATAATTTATAGTTTATATAGCGATTTCGGTTTTAATCCGACTTTTTTGTATCTCAGACTCGAGTTTCGTGGTTTTGTAGTGTTGTTCAGATCTTTTCCCCTTATACTCCCTTAAATTTGGCTATTGGATTATAGTGGTTGTGTTTGGAACTGGTTGGTTGCTTAGTTTTCAAACTTTTGTTGTCCAGAATTTTGTTTCTCCGCTCGAACGACACTTCTTGCGTTCGAGCGGGCTTTGTGAACTCTTAGTACTTTTGTAGGTTTGCAAAACTACTAAGAGAGTGTATTCTACGCTCGAGCGGCCTTTCTTACTCTCGAACGTTGGTCTATTGTCTGCAAAATTACTGGGAGTGTGCATTCTGCGCTCGAGCGTCACTTCTTGTGCTTGAACGGAACAACTTATTGTGTCTGATGCTCGAGCGTCACTTCTTGCGTTCAAGCAGACTGTGCGTATATTAGTTCGCAGCAGCACCTTTCTATTTCACTTTTTCACACATTTTCCCCTCAAAACCCTAGATCTAGAGCCTCTCTCTCTCTCTAAAACTCACACTCTCTATACATTTTCACCTAGATTTGGTGGTTTCTTTACCCATGTGCCTTTGTTAAAAAGGTAGAACACCTCAAGGGCTACGTTTTGATCCGAATAGTGTTTGGTTTCAGCGTCTTTGAAGCTCTTGCATTGCTTCTGTGGTCTTCTAAACTCGAGGTAGGTACTTTCTATACTCTTCTATGAGTTTTAACTTAGTTATTTGTTAATGTGTAAAGAATATTGAAATTTGGAATGATTTTGAACAAACCTAGGGTTTTGGTTTAAAATCGAAAGAGGAGTTTTTAAATGTATGTATTAAAAATGGTTATGGGAGTAGATATAAGGTTGTGCTGTGATAAATTTGTTGATTTTGATACCCGGGATGGATTTGAAAGAAAAGACAGTTTTGCCTTAAAATGTTTCAAATAGTTATTTCGTATAAATAAATGAAATTGGTATTGAGAATATGGAGTTGGATGGGTACTTATATAAATGGTGGAGTTGGATATGTATTACCTCTCACCTATAGAAATTTGGGTAATTTATCTGTCTTGGAGATTGTATATCTGTTTTGAGCTATCGGTGGAGGATAGCTATGGTTGTTGCAGAAATTGCATGAAGATTAGGTGAATTGAAACTAATCTCTTATCTGTTGTCATTGAATATGACTATGTTTTTGATACATTGTAAATGTATGATGTTTGGGAGAAGATAGGAGATGTACTCCATGTTTGGGTGAAGAAAATGGAAGGACTCCATTGAATTAAGTTAGCCTGTGTGTCTAGGGTGAATGTCCCAAAAACCGCGCGTATACATAGATGCCGATTCCTGCAGACGAAATATCTGTGAAATGGCAAAATGGAAGTGTCTGTATAATGGTTGTGCTGGTTAGAGAACCATTGAGTTGTATCCTCAGTTTAGTTGTTTGAATAAAATAGTGAATGACTCATGAATTGAGATAAAGTGAATTGAGATATGGGTTGGCATGGCATGGTTTTTGTAAAAGAGTTATAAATGATTTTATCATGGACATTGGATATGCATATTATACTTATATCTTTGTTAAGATTCATACATTGTGTTAGATTGTTTCTACTGGTTTTTGGCTCACTCTACTTTGGAAAATCATTTTCAGGTGCTAACGAAATGTCTCCGCCAAGACAGTAGCGTGGAGAGATTTGGAGCAAAGGCTTCTTTTTTGTGTATTATGTTATTGTTTTGATTCAAGCAAAGGGCTTTACATCTATTGGATTTATATCCGCTTTTGTTGTAACCAAGCATAGCCTTGAAAAGATGTAAGCCTATAAGTTATTTATTTAGTTAAACTCTTTTGTAATATTAACTCTTATGAAATGTAAGAACATTATACTTTGATTCATATTGTTATTTACATATGGTCTTGAATGGATTTATGCATTTATTTCGGGCGTTACAACTTGGTATCAGAGTGTACTGGGTTTGAATACTTTGGTTATGTGGGAAGTGGTTATTGCCACAATGGGTTTGTCTCGCTTGATAAAAATTTTAGTATGTACGATGTGTTTACATGATAACATGCTTATGTGGTTATATGGGTGTGGAATTTAGTTTCTAGGATGTTGATTGAGCCTACGGGTTTCTAGAAGTCCTATTAGAAGAGCATTTGATCACTGTTGTTTTTAATTGGAACTTTGTAATGCCGCGGGACGGTTATTATCCGGAAATGAAATTCGTATGTGTTTATGTGACAACGTGCTTATGTGGAGTGAATTACTGTTGTCCACTGCATTAGGACATGAGTGAGTTAGCTTCGGTACATTTGTTTATGTACTAATCTCTTGTGTTACCTTCATTAGGATGTCAGGACTTAGACGTGGTGGTGATAGGCATGGTAGGCCTAGGAGGCATGAGGTGCCTTTATTGGATGATATTTCGGTACAAGAAGAAGGGGTTGGTTAGGCTAATGTGGCCAAACCAGTGGATCAGCAGGCCATGTGCGCCTTAGCCTGCGAAATAGCTAGAGCATTGCGGGAGTCTATGGACATTTTCAGAGTTGATAATCAAGTCCAGGCCTAAGTAGCTAAGGTAGGGCAGTCTTTCTTGAAACGAGAGTTTTTCCGGTCGAATCTGGATGAGTTTTTGGGTGATCTCAAGGAGCCACTAAAGGCGGATGGGTGGTTAGAACAAATAGTGAAGTCGTTCAAGATGCTTGGCATCAAGGACGACCAATTGAGAGTGACCTTGGCATCCTTCTAGTTGAAGGGAGATGCGGGTCAGTGGTGGAAGTATGCGCGTGGGCGCATTGGAGTGACCTGGGAGGCTTTCGTCAGCGTCTTTCAGGATAAGTTCTTGCCTCTTACAGTTCGGGAGAAGTTGAGAGATTAGTCCTCCAAACTTGTGCAGTTGAACACTCCGGTGGTTGAGTTTGAAGCCACATTTACTAGCTTGTCGAGGTTTGCACCAGAACTTATGGCTACTGAGGAGTGTAGTTGCTTAGAGTTCGAGAAGAGATTGAGGACCAGGCTCATGTTCAAAGTGGTCGGATCAATGATTAGAGATTATGGATACCTTGTGGAGGTGGCGGCTCACTTGGAGACTGTTATGTAGATGGAGGAGGAGAGGGTGAGGGGTTCCAAAAGGAGTCAGGATATTCAGAGGGACAGTAAGAGGCAGAGGGTTTCTAACCCATAGCAGTCCTAAGGAGCTCAATCGAGGTCTACTTTTTCCAGTACTAAGTTCGGGTTTTGGGAGAGGTTGTCAATGAGATGTCACTTGTTTCAAGTGTGCTTAGTTAGGCTATAAGTCTCCAGTTTTCCCGCAAAGAGGAGGAGGACAACGGTCTACATCGTCGTCGGCTCATTCTCAGAGCAGAGTCAAGGGAGAGGCCAGCTGCTCACTTGTTATCAATGTGGGTAGGCGGGCATGTGAAGAGGTTTTGCCCTTAGTTAGGCGGCACACCTAGTGCGTTTGGTTCGAGGTAGACACAGAGCCACCAACTGGCATAGTTAGCACAGGCCTTGAGAGCCAATCAGGGAGCCTCTTCGGCTCAGTCAGTGCATCAGGCTTATGCTTCGAGGGGTGAGCAGGTTGACTAGAGACCTACCGGGCGTGTGTATGTTGTTACCGCGCCAGATCTTGTACCAGCTCCTTCAGTAGTGAGAGGTACTTTCTTGTTTTGTAATTCAGTTGCTAATATGTTGATTGATATGGGTGCATCCCATTCATTTATCTCCTCTGCATTTGCATCGGTTTTGGGGTTAGAGTTGGCTTAGTTAGTATCTCCTTTCTATGCAGAGTCACTTATTGGTAGTGAGATTGTTTTGAAGCAGGGGTATCGGGGTTGTAACATAGAGGTTGCCAATCGCTGACTTCCTTTTGCATTTATGTTGATTGACATGTCTAGTTTTGATGTTATTTTGAGTATGGACTAGTTATCATCATATCGGGCTGTCATAGATTGCTACCATCAGAGGGTTACTATATGTACCTTGAGCAGTGATTGCTTTTATTTCTTGGGGGACTGGGTTGATAGGGTCTTATCACTAGTGTATGATCCACATGTGCGGAGTGAACTTAGTTGCCTTCTTGCCAACTTCTTGAGTAAGGAGTGTGATGAAGTCTGAGTTGAGTTGCCAAGATGTTTTTCCTGAGGATCTTACTAGTTTACCATCTCATTGAGAGATTGAGTTCTCTATTGATTTAATGCTAGGCGCGATATTGATTTCTATGGCACCGTATAGATTTGCACCTGGCGAGTTGAGTGAGTTTAAAATTTAACTCCAAGAATTGTTAGATAAGGGTTTTTATCCACCCTAGTACTTCACTTTGGGGAGCACTGGCTCTATTTGCCAAAAAGAAATATGGCACTTTATGATTGTGTATCGATTATTGAAAGTTGAACTGGGTAACTGTGAAGAACAAGTACCCAGTGCCTCGTATAGATGATTTGTTTGATCAGTTGAAGGGGTCTTGTTGTTTTTCTAAGATAGACCTGAGATCAGGTTATCACCAGTTGAGAGTAAGGGAGGAGGATATCCAGAAGACGGCATTCCATACACGGTATGGCCATTATGAGTTCCTAGTGATGCCCTTTGAGCTAACCAATGCACTAGCTGTGTTATGGATTTGATGAATTGGATCTTCCGTGAGTTCCTAGGCCGTTTTGTGGTTGCTTTTGTAGACGACATCTTGATTTACTCACCCTTTGAGGAGAAGCACAAGGAACACTTGCGAGTGGTGCTTGAGTTGCTTAAAGCCCACAAATTGTATGCTAAGTTTGGGACATGCGAATTCTGGCTGAGGGAAGTTAAGTTCTTAGGCCATATGGTATCCAAGAAAGAGGTGACTGTAGATTCATCTAAGATAGAAGCAGTGCAAGATTGGGGACAACCTAAGAATGCTTTTGAGATCCGTAGTTTCTTGGGGTTGGTCGAGTATTATCG
Organism: Camellia granthamiana; assembly: GCA_036172215.1. NCBI lineage: Eukaryota > Viridiplantae > Streptophyta > Magnoliopsida > Ericales > Theaceae > Camellia > Camellia granthamiana. Next base: position 75,643,787 of record CM069916.1, read on the forward strand.
TAGATTTGTGAAGGATTTCTCTAAGCTGGCCTCACAATTGACTAGATTGAAAAGGAAAGTGATAAAATTTGTGTAGAGTGAGACCTGTGAAAAGTCTTTTCAAGAGCTTAAAGTTAGACTTACCACTGCTCCAGCTTTGATTATTCCGGAGAGAGGTTTGGGCAATTCGGTGTATTGTGATGCCTCACGGGAAGGTTTGGGTTGTGTTTTGATGCAAGAGGGGAGGATAGTAGCCTATGGCTTGCGATAGTTGAAAACACATGAGAGGAACTACCCTACTCATGAACTATAGTTAGCGGCAGTGATATTTGTCTTGAAGATCTGGAGACATTATCTGTATGATGAGAAGTTTGAAGTGTTTTCTGATTACAAGAGTTTAAAATATCTGTTTACACAGAAGGACTTGAATCTGAGGCAGAGGAGGTGGATGAAATTTATAGAAGATTATGACTTTCAGTTACATTATCATCCGGGAAAGGCCAATGTTGTGGCTGATACCTTGAGTAGGAAATCTATTAGCAGTATAGTTTGTATCGTCATTCGGGAATGGGAAATGTTGGGTGTTATTGGAGAGTTTAACTTACATCTTGACGAGTCCATGGAGTTTGTAGCCTTGTTTTCGGTAGTTATACAACCTATAGTTGTGAACCGAGTAATAGAATCACAGAGGGGTGACCTTGAAGTGAAATCCCTCTGAGAGAAGATCTCTAGTGGGAAGGTGGAGAAAGACCTGAATGTATATCCCGATTTGAGTGTTAGATACCGTGATCGTCTTTTCGTGTCGGAGTCTTACCTAGAGGAAGTACTCCAAGAGTTTCACTATTCACGCCTTGTGGCGCATCTAGGGGGCACAAAGATGTATCACGACCTTAGCCGCCAGTTTTGGTGGAGGAGAATGAAGAAGGATGTAGCTGTGTTTGTGTCAAGGTGCCTTACTTGTCAGCAAGTTAAGGTCGAATATCAAAGGCCAACGGATTTGTTGCAACCCTTGCTTATAGCTGAGTGGAAATGGGAGCATGTTAGGATAGATTTTGTTGTAGGCCTTTCGAGGACTCAATGTGGTAGTGATGCAATTTGATAGGGGTGAGCATGGACCAGATTGGTTCGGATTGGGAGAAAACCAGGACCAATCCGTTATCTACGGTTCTTGGAAAATTAGAACCAATCCAATCCGTTTAAATTGTGGAACCAATCCGAACCAATCCGTTGAAACACGGATTGGATCGGTTTAGGACCACGGATTTAAATAATTAAATAACAAAAAAAATATAGACATTACATTTTCATTCCAATAACAACATAGCTGCTGAAAACCTGTCTACAATATAATTAAACATCCATTCCAATAGCAGCCTGTAAACAATATAATCTGAGTGGTAAACCTGTAAACAATATTATATAAGTAAACATCCTATTTGAAAACCTGTAAACAATATTATAAACTGTAAACCATTCCAAATTAAACTTTCATTTCACTAGCATTTCCATTCTATTCCACTAGCATTTCCATAAACTGAAAACCTGTAAACAAATAGTGCTGAATCAATTCCAACAAGAAAAGGGTAAAGAAGAGGGAATAAAAAGAAAAAGGTAAAGAGCATTGTAAAACAGAAATTCAACATGCAAGCAGTTCCTAGTTCATACTTTCTAAAAAAAAATTACTATTTATGCAATCACTCTTTTGGTTCGAATTGATATACTTACCATTTCAATATTCATAACTTAAGAACCAAACAAAGAACATCAATAAATTATATACAATGTAAACAAATGAACAAACACCACAACAAAACTCAAAGATCAAGTTGATTAGAACCAAAAGTAACTATATGAAACTTGATCTTCTAATTAACACATCAACAAACTCTGAAACTCTTTCAACTCTATGACAAAGAGACTCACACAATGCTCTACAGAAACATTTTCAAAGCTCAACACAGTCCAAGTATTTGATGCAAGAACAAAAAATAAAAATAAAAAAACTAAAAGCTTTCAAACTGGATCAAATAAAATTACAACATGAAGGAAAACCCATCAATAAAAACATTCAACATGCAACTGGATCTTCCAATTAACACAGAAACACACTCTGAAACCATTAAATTTTATGGCAAAGACGCTCACACAATGCAGTAGAGAAAAAATTTCAAACATCAACAAATTATGCAGCCCAGGTATTCGATGAAAGTATCAGACAAAAAAAAAAATTGAGTCTTGAAACTGGATTGAATAGCGTTAAAAATGAAAACCCATCAACAAAAAACACATTAAAAAGCAGAAATAAAAAATAAGCTCCGAGAGGTCAGAAATCCTGGACATCAACTCAAGCTCTTTCAGGCTTTAAATCCGAGACATCTTCGACACTTTTGTGCTTTGAAGTAGAACCAATCAATGTTTCTAACTAGTTTAATTTCCATAAACACTGATTTGTGCATCAATGGTTACAAACAACAACAGAAAATAGAAATACAAAACAGAGATGAAATCAGAAAAAAAAAAAACAGAAAATAGAAATACAAACAGAAAAAAAACAATCGATCTAAAAAACATAATAAAAATAAAAATAAAAACATAATGTAAACATAAAACACAATAAAAATAAAAATAAAAATAAAAATAAAAACAGAAAAAAAAAATCTCCTACTTACATTCACTGAATCCATTGTAGATGACATGAACAATCGATCTAATCTGCGATGGATGATCTGGGAACCTATTTCAGAGTGTTAGAGATTAAACCTATTTCAAAGTGTTAGAGAGAGAGAGAGAGAGAGAGAGAGAGAGAGGAGCTCACCGAAAGAGGAAGACAACAGCTATAGATCGATCTAATCTGAGATGGAGATCTGGGAACAAATAAACAAAAATAGTCACCGATCCGAGAGAGAGACATGAGAGATGAGAACACCGAGAGAGAGAGAGAGAGAGAGAGAGAGAGAGAGAGAGAGAGCTCACCGACGGAAAGAGAGCAGCAGCACACCGATCTGATCTGAGATGGATGAGAGTGAGAGAGAGAGAACTCAGTCTGAGATGGGAAAGAGAAGAGAGAGAGACACCATCGATATAGAATAGAGACCTGAGATTAGGGGTGCAACTCGGGCGGGTTCGGTCGGGTTGGGGGTCTGCCCAAGCCCGACCCGAATTGCCCAGAGCAGTGCCCAAGCCCGAACATGAACCCGAGCTTTGCTGCCCAAGCCCGGCCCAAGCTTTGTATTTTGAACTCGGGTTAGCCTGAATTGCCCGAATTGCCCAGAAACTTGTAAGTAGATTTGTTTTGAAACCTGTAGGTAGAATTGATAATTAACAAAGAATTGAGAATTATTCAAAGTTATTTTCTGGTCACCAAAAAATAAAAATTAAAAATTAAGACTAACTTTTTTACTTAATTTATATATATTATATAATTTATTAAATTATATATATTATATATTATATATTATATAATTTATATAATATATTAAATTTAATTCGGGTTCGGGTTGCTCGGGTTGGCCATTGGTTCTGCCCAAGCCCGGCCCGAATTATAATTCGGGCATCAAAAATCTGCCCAGGCCCGTCCAGATTACAAGATATAGTTGCCCAAACCCTAAAAAAACTCGGGCTGGGCTCGGGTTGCTCGGGTTGAGCCCGCCCGAGTTGCACCCCTACCTGAGATGAGATGAGAGTGAGAGGCGTGAAGGTGAGGCTACTGGATTAGGTTTACATTTTAGTTTTTATATCATATAAGAAATTATATGGTGTGGGAAGGTATATAGTATAAAAATATAGATTATTTCTAGATGGTCCGGATCGGTTCCAATCCAGAACCGTGAGGTTCAATCCGGAACCGATCCGTGGCCTACGGATTTTGAATTTTCCAATCCGGAACCGAACCACGGATTCAAAAAACCAATCCAAACCTATCGGATTGGACTAGACCGGATCGGATTACGGATTTTACGGATTCCTTGCTCAGCCCTACAATTTGAGTAGTAGTTGACCGGTTGACCAAGTCGGCGTACTTCATGCCTATGCGCATGAGTGATTCAGTAGAATGCCTTGCTGACCTTTATATTAGGGACATAGTGAGGTTGTACGGGGTCCCTGTAACGATTGTTTCGGATAGAGATCCGTGTTTTAGGGCTCAGTTGTGGCAGAGCTTATAGAGTGCCTTGGGCACTAAATTGACTTTATTACTGCGTATCACCCTCAGACTGACGGGCAGTCCGAGCGCACTATTCAGATTCTTGAGGATATGCTTTGGAGTTGTGTTCTTGACTTTAAGGGGTCATGGAGAGACATTTGCCCTTAGTGGAGTTTGCCTATAACAATAGCTTCCAATTAAGTATTGGCATGGCACCATTTGAGGCCTTGTATGGTTGACCGTGTAAATCCTCTGTGTGTTGGGCTGAGGTGGGTGGTGTACCTATATTGGGTCCAGAGTTAGTCCAAGAAATGACAGAGAAAGTTGCACTTATCCGTAAGAGGTTGGTTACAGCCCAAAGTCGTTAGAAAAGTAATGCTAATCGTAAGAGTAGACCTTTGTCTTTTGAGGTAGGAAACCATGTATTCTTGAAGATATCACCTAGGAGAGGTTTGATGAGGTTTGGAAAGAGTTGGAAGTTATCCACTCGATTTATTGGGCCTTTTGAGATCCTTAAGCAGATTGGAGAGGTAGCTTATCGTTTGGCTTTGCCACCGTAGCTTTCTGGAGTTCATGATGTGTTTCATATTAGCATGCTTTGGAAGTATGAGTCGGATCCATCGTACATATTGGATTAGACCGACTTAGAGGTAGACGATAATGCCTCGTATGAGGAGAGACTGGTGAGAGTCTTGGATACTCGGGACCAAGGTTTGCGAGGCAAGAGAATTCCGTTAGTTAAAGTATTGTGGAAACATCACAGGGTTGAGGAAGCAATTTGGGAACGTGAGTTAGAAGTCCGTGAGACGTATCTGGACTTATTTGTTGATGTTTGAGCATGTATTGAAATTTTGATTATGTTAATGAAATATGAAAACATTGTATATGTTTTGAGAATATGGAAATATTGTATATGTTGTATGTGTTTTGGAAATATGGATTTAATGTAAACATTGTATATGCTTTGGAAAAATGTGAATTGTGCTTTCAATGTTGGAATTTGTGTATCTAGTTTATGAGAATGAGTGATCGAAGGATGGGTCATGGTGACCGAGCTGATTAATTATTTTTATTGTGATTTGTTTAGACATAGTTTTAAAACTTGATTTTAAATTTCAGGGACGAAATTCCTTAAGGGGGAAGATTATTGCGATTCTAGTTTTAACCCGACCCATTTGTATCTTGGACTCGGGGTTTCGTGGTTTCGTAGTGTTGTTCATGTCTTTTTCCCCTTATACTCTCTTAAATTTGGCCATTAGATTGTAGTGGTTGTGTTTGGAACAGGTTAGTTGTTTAGTTTTCAAACTTTTGTTGCCTAGAATTTTACTCCTCTGCTCGAGCGGCACTTCTTGCGCTCGAACGGGCTTTGTGAACTCTCAGTATTTTTGTAGGTCTGCAAAACTACTGGGAGAGTGTATTCTACGCTTAAGTAGTGATTCTAAGCTCGAGCGGTCTCAACTCGAGTGGCCTTTCTTGCGCTCTAGCGTTGGTCTGTTGTCTGCAAAACTACTAGGAGTGTGCATTCTGCGTTCGAGCGGAACAACTTATTGTGTCTGACACTCGAGCGTCACTTCTTGCGCTCGAGTGGACTGTGCGTATATTAGTTCGTAACAGCACCTTTCTACTGCACTTTTTCACACTTTTTTCCCTCAAAAACCCTAGATCTAGAGCCTCTCTTTCTAAAACTCACTCCCTATACATTTTTACCTAGATTTGGCGGTTTCTCTACCCATGTGCCTTTGTTAAAAAGGTAGAGCACCTCAAGGGCTACATTTTGATTCGAATAGAGCTTAGTTTCGACGTCTTTAAAGCTCCTCCATTGCTTCATTGGTCTTCTAAACTCGAGGCACGGACTTTCTTCACTCTTCTATGAGTTTTAACTTAGTTATTTGTTTATGTGTAAAGAATATTGGAATTTGGAATGATTTTGAACAAATCTAGGATTTTGGTTTAAAATCAAAAGAGAGGTTTTTAAATGTATGTATTAAAAATGATTATGGGAGTAGATGTGAGGTTGTGTAGTGATAAATTTGTTGATTTTGATACCCGGGATGGATTTGGAAGAAAATGGAGTTTTGCCCTAAAATGTCTCAAATAGTTATTTTGTATAAATAAATGAAATTGGTATTGAGAATATGAAATTGGATGGGTGTTTATATAAATGGTGGAGTTGGATATGTGTTATTTCTCACCTATGAAAATTTGGATAATTTATCTGTCTTGGAGATTATATATCTATTTAGAAATATCTGTTTTGGGCTATTGGTAGAAGATAGCTATGATTGTTGTAGAAATTACATGAGGATTAGGTGAATTGAAACTAATCTCTTATCCGTTGTCATTGAATATGACTATGTTTTTGATAAATTGTAAATGTATGATGTTTGGGAGAAGATAGGAGATGTACTCCATATTTTGGAGAAGAAAGATGATGGACTACATTGAATTAAGTTGGCTTATGTGTTCAAGGTGAAAGTTGAGAAAATCGCGCATATACATGAGTGCCAATTCTCGCGGATAAAATATCCATGAAATGGAAAAATGAAAGTGTTTGTATAATGGTTGTGCTGGTTAGAGAACCATTGAATTGTACCCTTAGTTTGGTTGTTTGAATAAAATAGTGAATGACTCATAAATTGAGATAAAGTGAATTGAGATATAAAGGTTGGCATGGCATGGTTTTTATAAAAGAGTTATAAATGATTTTATCATGGGCGTTGGATATGCATATCATACTTATATTTTTGTTAAGATTCATAAATTGTGTTAGATTGTTTCTACTGGGTTTTGGCTCACCCTACTTGGGAAAATCATTTTCAGGTGCTAATGAAATGTCTCCGCCAAGACAATAGCTTGGAGAGATTTGGAGCAAAGGCTTCTCTTTTGTATATTATGTTATTGTTTTGATTCATACCAAGGGCTTTACATGTATTAAATTTATATCCGCTTTTGTTGTAACCAAGCATGGCCTTGGAAAAATGTAAGCCTATAGGGTATTTATTTAGTTAAACTGTTTTGTAATATTAACTTTCATGAAATGAAAGAACATTATATTCTGATTCATATTGTTATTTACATATGGTCTTGAATGGATTTATGGAATTTATTTCGGGATGTTACAGTTTAGATTGAAGAATATTTAAAACATAAACAAAACCCTATCATTTTGCAAAAGTTTCAATGCCAAAAATTATAAATTGAAAACTCTTAAACACTTACAAAATTTTTATGAAAAAAAATAATTAAACAAAAATTTCAATTACTGAGAATACAAAAATTAATGAGTTTTAGATCATTTATATGCCATGTGTCATTTTGTTATTTATTTATTTATTTTATTATCTCTCTCTTTGTCGTCTTTTTATTTTTCTTTATTGTTTTTCTTCATATTTTCATTAATGAGAGTGAAAAAAATGAATAGTCTTTCATATGGAAGATGAATGATACCTTCTCTTATATAATATGTTACACACATCTAACATCTTCTCAACTATTGTTCTCTCTGCAGTTGTAACTATTTTGTTGAATGCTAGAAAATTTCTCTCTCTGCAGTTGTAAATTTCTCTACATGTTTATATAGTTTTTTTTTCCCGGTTGTTACATATTAGTCATTGATTATGAATCTTTTACTATTCAAGTAAATAAGATTGAGTCTATTTTCTCATCTATTTTACATCTTCTTCATAAATATATATGTTAATGACAATCTTCTTATATTTTACAGAGTATAAGCTA